>JASPKZ010004202.1:0-495000 GCA_030220185.1 Diploptera punctata | reverse complement strand
ACAATATTCGAACATTCGGACTCACCTAGAAAGTTAAGAAATTACGATTTTCTGCTATATTTCGCCTGTGGAGCATCACTCTTGATGGTCCAACAGTAATCGGCCAGCATATTAGGATTCCATTTGCCTTTATATCTCTTTTCCATAGCTAAAATCTCCTGAGTTAGCTCATTTGGTTTTAATTTACAATGGACAAATGGACGGAAAAACGTTTATTAAAAAATAAATATTTAAATCCATTAATTGAAATTGAAATTAAGAAACTGTGGGCGATAGAGAAATTCCGAATACGTATTTGAAAACACGATAAAAAACTGCATTAAGTACACCCATTGGTACTCATGAGACAAAAATCATGTTGACCAGTGTAATAACTAAGTAACTAACTGGCTCTAAAGAAACCCATAGATTCATGGCTTCGCGGACATAAGCTCTCCTTGCATCCCTATCCTGAGGTAATGTTTACCAGTCATCACCTGTATAATCTACTTCCCCCGAATCATGGTTAATGTTATTCTCCCATTTCATTCTTGGTCTACCAGGTCGTCTTTCCTCTGGTTTTCCTTCAAGAAATTTCCTAGTTCACTGGTATGTAGTCTTCTCCGTTCGTCTTTCTTTGATATAAGCCAGACCAAAGAAGTATTTTTCATAAGTAATGTTTGAGTGATTTTCAAATTATCGATAAATTCACGAGCCACGAAGTGAGGAGTGAATTTATCTACAGAATTTGGAAATCAAGAGTGGCATTTGTTAGCACTATTTAACGAATAAAATTAAGCTGTTTGCTCACAAATCATTATTCAAATATAGTTATTTAAATATATTTATAAAGTAATGTAAACGCAGATGTTTGAAAACAAATGAAAATGTTTGGTTACGTTTCATTTGTTCATCACTGCAACTTGATTAAATTATTTATTGCAAAATAGGATCGCACTATTGTAAGTATGCACCCTAGGGAGAAAAAAATGAAACAAATCAAACTGTATTTTATAAACAACATTATAGGTATCTGCCAGAATACAAGCTGCTGAAATGAAATTCCTCAGACCAATAGCAGGATATCAAAGAACAGACTAAAGAAAACAACGCAGGAATAAGACAGCAACTAAAAGTAGATGAATTAAACAACAATAGAGAAATATAGAACAAACTGGAAAGAACACTTGGCAAGGATGACTGAGAATAGAATACCAAAAACAGCATACAACTATTGACCACGAGGAAGAAGAAGTTTGGTAAGACCAAGGAAAAGATGGAAAGAGCAGCAACATGGAGCCGGAACAGGCTAGTAAATAAGCCTAAACCGTGAATAAGAAGAAGAACATTATAGGTTATTAATTCATATTCTTCGGAAACAACTCGGTAAAATCAGTATATAAAACCCAATTATTGAACACACAATTATCAAATGTGTAGATCGAAGGAATCTATTCATCATTTGCTATATTCAACCTATTTGTTGGAGAGTCAGTCACTGCAAAATAATGCTCTGACCTGTTCAGAATATTAAAAGGGAGGAGCTTTCTTTATTTTCGTAATCATAATTAGATAAACATCGAGATGTAACACGACTGTGATTGGTTGTAAAACAAAATTCATTCAAATGTGATTTGGTCATTGGCTACCATTTAAATAGTCTCCGTAAAAATACAACCGTTATGAAATGTGGACATTTGATGCACTTTAATATTAAACGTGTAGATTTTTTTGGGACCGTGAAATGATTTGAATAATTCTTATATTATTTATGGTCACGGGTTATAGCGCAGCAGATGATATGAAAAAGTTAGCTGGGATAACCGTATGCAGTGCATGAAAGTGTACAATTATGTGCAGAAAACACATTTTGTTAGCATGACAGTTTCTCAGGCATATCATTTCTTTTTATTTACAAACAAAGTATTTCTTAGTAACTTATTATTAAATTCACGCTTAAAGACAATCATTTGTTTATTACGATACAGCATTTTAAAACAGTTCCAAATGAAACTAGTATTATTTATTATTTATAGTACTATTACGCCTGGCGGTCGCATAGGGTTCAGGAGGAATTTATTTAAATTAATTTCACAAATGTTTACACATTTCCAAATTCTTTATTTATTTTACAAAAAATCACTGATTTTACACAATTTTCTGCTAATAAAGTTTCTTACTTCACAATTTATTTTGTCACTCAGTTCTTTACACTCGCTCATAGTTTAACTTACAACATCTTCCTGTCGTCACACTTTGGGAACGATCACTAGTCCACATTTGCGAAACGACTGACTGATAAACCCCTCGTACCTTTTGGTCTATGCAAGGGCAAGAAGAATTGTTTCTATGCCTCTCTTTCATTCCCTAATCGTGCAACATGCCCCTGTCAATCGCAGTCTATGAGACTTAACTGTTCTTATCATATCTGGTTTCCTATAAAGACCATGTAGTTAAATTTTATGTAGTTTTCTCCATTCACCTGTCTGTTCATCTCTCTTTGGTCTAAAAATGTTCTTACGAACTTTATTCTCAAATGCTCGTAATCTCCTTTCCTGCCTTAAAGTAAGAGTCCATGTTTCGCATCCATATAATATAACTGGTAGAATAATAGTTTTATATATTTTCAGTTTAACGTTTTTTGAAATGAATTGGGACATCAAGAGTCTCTGTAATGCATAATAACATGTACTTCCAGAATTGAGCCTATGTTTAATTTCTTTGTGCATCTCATTCCTATTTGTGATTATTGTTCCTAGGTATTTGAATTCAGCCACTTCCTCAAAATTTCCCTCATTTGTCATTAGCTGTCCATTTTCATTATATAATGCATTTTTATGTGTGACCATATATTTAGTTTTATTGATATTTACTTACAGTCCCAATATATATATATATATATATATATAATAAAGGAAAATTTGCAATTGCTTGCCTCAATGGAATATTGTGGGATAAAAATATAAGTAATAAGAATAAAATGAATGTATATCATACAATTGTTAAAAGCATCATTACTTATGGAGCAGAACTTTGGCCATTAACAACAAAAACAAATAAGTGTCTTTTGGCAACTGAAATGGATTTTATACGAAGGGCCGCAAGAATTTCAAGAAGAGAAAAAAATTATAAACTCAGTTATAAGGGAGAAAATGAAGATTGAAGGCACTATTTTAGATTATATTAAAACTCAGCAATTAAGATGGTACGGACATGTCCAGCGAATGCAAGAGGATCGACTACCAAAATCTGTTTTGGAATGGAAACCTGAGGGAATACGAGGCAGAGAAAGACCTAAAACCTCCTGGAGTCAGGGAATATATTTATACATGAAGGAGAAACATCTACTACCAGGAGATTGGATGGACCGACAAAATTGGCTATTAGGAATCGGACGATGTCAAAGACATTAATCAACCGATGACCTATATAACTTATATATATATATATATATATATTCGAATACCTAAACAAATGTTAAGATATCAACCTGCAGGAAGAAGAAGACCAGGACGTCCACTCAAAAGGCTTTTGGATGGTGTTTCTCTTGAGGCCGAAACAGGTCAACAAATGGCCTTAAATTCGTGAATGTACTATGATGATATATAGGCCCTATATATATATATATATATATATATATATATATGTAAATAACGTTCTCTGTATTGTGCCACATATTTATATAATAGTTATTGACGGAATTACTCTGCGAAAGTCTATTAAACATTTGGATGACAGGAGAATTGAATGTACTGTTCTATGTTCACATCTGAACGATGCGTTAGAAATACTTAGCACCTTGTTACCATTATGTCTTGTGTGACGCTAACTGGATTGGTTATGTTAATACGGGAGTAAACCTACCTGCACAGAGTTGTTACGTCTAGCCCCGAGCTCAAGAGTGGCCCTTCTTCTGTTTTAAGTACTAACCTTGAAGCAACTGCTTGTTTCACAGATTTCATTACCTCCTGTATTTGTGTCTCGCTGCCCGTCTTGTTCTCCAGTGGTGTCTTTCCTCATCTCCAGTGCGGATAAGTATTTGTGGGTGAAGGTTGTCTCATAGATTTTCCTCACATGTTGGCCTACACCGTCTGGACATCAGAATCATCTCCATCAGAGGTTCCCAACCTTTTTTCGACTCGTGTAAATCAGGCATTCACGGTAAATATTAATTTATTGTGGAAATAATGTGATAAATTCCCGATGTTACTCATATGAAACAAGGGGCGTTATAGGGTTAATTTAATTTTAAAATTAATATAATAATAATAATAATAATAATCATCCGGTGTCGTGGCAGCTGCCGCCGTCTTCCGGAAACCAAACGCCATTCCTCTCTGTCCATCCATTGATCTTCCTCCAATGGTCAACCCCTTCTAATAATAATAATAATAATAATAATAATAATATATAATTATTATTATTATTATTATTATTATTATTATTATTATTATTATTATTATTATTATAATGCTGCAATACCTAACCTCGAAATCCGCCATTACGGAAAAGTTTTGGCGAACCCCTTAAAATACTTTGTGAACCCCTGGGGGTTCGCGAACCACAAGTTGGGAAACGATGATCTGCATAATACAGGGCTATACAGAAGGAAGGAACAGACTTCAAACATTTATTTCCTCCAAACTACAAAAAATATAAACACAATTTCAAAGTTTCTGGAAAGAGAAAAGTTCAAATTTCATTATTGTATGCATTGAATATGAGCACCATGTGTTACACGACAAATATCAAAATGGTGGTTCATTTCTTGCCAGACACGAATCAGCTGGTCTCCAGTTATCGAATTCACAGCTTCAACAATTCCATGTCGCAGATTTTGAAGAGTGTCAGGTATAGGGGGAATAAAAACACGGTCTTTTAAGTAATCCCACAGATAAAAATCACACAGGATTAGGTCGGGTGACCTGGGAGACCACCGGTAATGAAGTTCCTCCTCTTCTAATCCAACATCCTGTTGTATCGCCATTTTAATACAAACAATCAACATGACAAGCAACAGCGCCAATGCGGCCGTGATCAGAACTTCAAACTTTTACCTTTCCAGGAACGTTGGAATTGTGTTTGTATTTTTTTTTTTAGGTTGGAAGATATAAATATTTGAAGTATGTTCCTTCTTTCTGAGTATCCCTATATTACCTCAGTGGCAATGTATGGAAGTGAAGCCTGGACCCTAAAGGAAAAAGAAAAGAAGTAAAATTGGCAGCGGAAATGAGACCATGTCATAAATGATTGGCAAGAACAAATTAATATAAATAATGTATTGCAACTCTGCTTTTTGCAGACGACCAAGTAATAATGACAGCATCAGAAAATGGTTTACAACTATTCCTTTATACTTTAAATAATATCTCTCTAAAATACAATTTAAGAATATCTACATCTAAAACAAAAATATTAGCTCTGAAAGGAAAATGTGCAATAAGAACAAAAATAATGATAAACAATGTAATTATAGACCAAGTTCAGAATTTTAATTATTTGGGATGTCATTTAGGCATTGACAGAAATTTAAATAAACACACTAAAATACAACGATTCAATTATCTATGTGGCACAATTAAACGCAATTTATTGAATAAGACTAGAAAACAAACTATTTTGAAGTTTTACAAAGTATTGGCAGTTCCATCTCTTATCTATGGATGTGAAACCTGGACATTAACAAAGGCAGATAGTAAACAAATAGAGGCTGCTGAAATGAAGATGTTGACAGCAATAGCAGGATACCAAAGGACCGATAAAAATAAAAACGAAGATATAAGAACAGAACTTAATATATTTAATCTCTGTGAAAGAATAAAATATTATCAAAATGCTTATCTTCAGCACGTATTACGAATGAATGAACAGCGCATACCAAGAAGAATGTATAATTGTAAACCAAAAGGGAGAAGAATGTTGGGAAGACCATTGAAGAGATGGAAGGACCAATTCGACCTATAATGAGATCGGAACAGGCCATTGGGCTTAATCCTTGTTGTTGTTGATGAAATGAGATTCCTACGGGCTGTGAAAGGTTGTACAAGAGAAGAACATATTAGAAATGAGAATATTAGAGAGGAACTAAAAGTACAACCACTTCTTCAACAAATAGAACAACACAGGAATAATTGGACAGAACATCTGCAGAGAATGACAGAGGATAGGACACCAAAGATGGCACTGATGAATAATCCTGGAGGACGAAGATCGGTAGGAAGATCAAGAAAGCTCTGGGCTGAACAGATGTGAGATCGGAACAGGCAAAGGCCTAATCCGTGAAGGATGATGATGACGTAAATATAATTGTTATTAATGTGCTATTAGCGGGAAACTCTGGCATTTTGTTGAGCATTTATTATAACCAAGAGCATGTAATGTTGTGTGATGTGGTCTCATCAAGATAAAAACTATAAACATTTTTTTTCATACCTCACTGCCTCAGCAATTGTTCTTACTTTTCTAATGCCAACTGCTTCGGATAGTTTATTGATGCGAATTTATTGAAATCTGCTTTCGTTATAGGTTCACTCTCAAACGATATAGGCCTAATAGACATTGAAACCATCAATATTTTTGGAATAAATGTGAACGTTTATTTTTTGAAAGAATTTACATTTATTATTATTATTATTATTATTATTATTAGTAGTAGCGTATTATTAGGATGATGGTTAAATTTACGTTAGATACAGATTTTCAATGTTTGCACATCTATCTGTATTTTAAAGTATTATCACTCGCTTTATATTAGCTTGACCTGTATCTATCTATGTAACGGAATCTTTGAACACGATTTTCACCCACTTAAAAACTTTGGATCGACTTGAAACTTTGTATACTTGTAAAGGACCAATGACAGTACAATAATTTCATATTTTTTTTCTAAAATCCTGGCCAGAATCATCAGAAAATCAAAAAAATAAAAACCGGTATAATAAGTTGCGGACTTATCGGCTTTTTAGTCAATCGTTGTAAGAGCTCAGTTGGTAGAGAGATGGACTGTAGTGGTATATAATTTCAGTAATACATAGGTCGCTGGTTCAAATCCGGCCCGGAGGATTTTTTTTACAAGAGTATTAAGCAATTAAATTTTCATGGAATTCCGGTTTATGAAATCAATTAAACTAAAAACAAAAACAAAAAAAAAACAAAAAAAAACAACACGCTTTATAAGAAAACCAAACTAAAAATAAATAATAGTTAAAAACAACTAAAACAATACGCTTTATGACAAAACCGAACTAACAAATTAAAAATAATTTTAATTTCCAACACGCTTGGGATAAAATTAAAGTGGTCAACAAAAAAAAAAAATCATCTCGAACACATCTAGAATAAAACTAGAGTTATTTACAAAAAAAAAATAATTTTACCATCAAAAGTGTGGGGTGCTTTTTATGGTTTTTACGTTTTCTTCTTAGAGACTTTACTTTTACCAATATCTGTTTATTATCAAATATATTAATTGATATAGAACACCCCACGCTTTTGATGGTAAAATTTTATTTTTTTGTAGATAACTCTAGTTTTATTCTAGATGTGTTGGAGATGATTTTTTTTGTTGACCACTTTAATTTTATTCGAAGCGTGTTGGAAATTAAAATTATTTTTCATTTTTTAGTTCGGTTTTCTAATAAAGCGCGTTGTTTTAGTTTTTTTAAAACTATTATTTATTTTCATTCTCCACTCGTCTCTATCCATCCACTCCATGTTCTCCAGTCCTCTTGTTCTCATTGGAGTTCTTAATTCTTGCATCCATGAGTTTCGAGGTCTTCCTTTCCTTCTTTTTCCTTGTGGACACCATTCCAATTTTTATTATTTTTATACGGGGATAATTAACAGTACATAAAACCATCGTTAGTACAGAAGAACACAAGATTACGGTTTTATAAGGTTCTCGCAAGACCAGTATTAAAATATGGTAGTGAAGCATGGACAATACGAAGAAGAGATGAAAGCCGAATAACAGCAAATAAGATGCGATTTATGCGGCATACAGGAGGCTACATAAGTGGGACCATAAAAGAAATGATGAAATTATGGAAAAGTTGGATGTAGATCCCATTCTTCACCATATACAAAACTACTAGAACAACTGGAAAACCCATCTTCAACGAATGCCACCTCATAGAATTCCAAAAGGCATGCTTTGTTACTGCCCCCAAGGCAAAAGATCGCTGGGTCATCCAAAAAAGCGCTGGATGGGAAATTCCTCTTTGAGACCGTAACAGGCCACACGGTCTAATACTTGCATAGATGATGATTAATATTTTAATGTTATTATTATTATTTATGTAGCTATTATTATTATACTTTTATTAACCTATTATTTATTATTATTATTATTATTATTATTATTATTATTATTATTATTGGGTTATTATTATTTTGTTTGTCTAATGACACCAGGTTGACTTTTATGGCATTTCTGACTTTCTCCCCTGGCATTGGCGGAATTGTAATCTATTTCTTAGGTTGGGGCACCTGGAAGGCGGAGTTAGGTTACCCCGATGATATGAGGGTGATAAATGATAATGAAGCGCCATATTCCAGACCATTTCCCTTTAAGGAAAAATTGTTGTTGTTTGGCAGGGAATCGAACCCGAGAACTTATAAACTGTATTCAGAAGCGCCGACGACTAGCTCATCAGGCTGCTCTCTGTTATTATTATTATTATTATTATTATTGTTGTTGTTAGAGTGGAAGAAACAGGTGAATGGAAGAAAATACATTTGAATGAACTTAAAGTTTTTGATAGGGAGGACATAAGGGAGCTAATCTGTACAGCGAATTATCGGAAAATGATAAAGTCTCATACACTGCGATGGGCAGGACATGTGGCACATATGGGGAATGAAAGACGTGCATAGAAGCTTCTTGTAGGAAAACCAGAGAGAAAACGCTCAGTTGGTAGACCAATAATGAGGTGGGAGAATAACACCATGATTTGAGGGAAGTAGATTATACAGGGGTGTAATTACAAAACATTAGCTGAGGATAGGGATGTATGGAGAGCTTATGTCCGCGGGGCCATGTATATCTGGGTTCTATATAGCCAGTGAATTAGTTAGAGGAAGAAAATATACTTCTTTCAAATCATGGTTAATGTAATTCTGCTATCTCATTCATGGCCTATCTACTGTGTGTTTTTCCTCTAGTTTCCTGTTACCATGCCCCTCTTTCATTCCCTGTTCTTGCTATATGTCCTGTCCATCGCAGTCTCCAATCTCGCAGGCTTATTTGTTACTTAAGCATCACCTTAGCTGTTTAACTGTAGAGTGTGTTAAGTCATATAGTTATGTTTGCGAAAATCCATGGAATTGCTCAGGTGATTTAGTTTTGAATATGGAGGAAGCAGTGCTTGTTATTCTGCGCAGACATCCACACGCAACGCACAAGACATGGCGTATAAAACAATAAATTATCATTAATGAATGCACTTCATACTTGAAGGAAGAAAGAAACTTAATAATTCCTTCAAAACTTGTATTATTTACCCCCTAAGTACATCAGTCAGTATCGTTTTATCTTTATGTAGTTGTATTTTATTTATAACTATCTCGCTGGGACTATCGAACCCATAGGTTCATGGCCGCGCGGACATAAGCTCTCTATAGCAGTATTAGGAGATAACCAATAGATACTAAGAGCCAACACACAGTCTATTAATATTAAGAAATTGGGGCTGGAAATAAAAATCAATACTTATTTAATACAGGCTTTCCACTTTATACAGCAGTTAGTCCTTAGTTTCTGCTTTACAGAGATTCCTATCTTCCCATTGTCCTTCTGCTACTCCCCGTCTTCCTTCTGCCTGGTACAGTTCACAGAAGAAGAGAATGAAAGCACGGACGAAGGGGGGCACGGGGAATTGCAAGCGATACAATGACACACTACCTGAGGATAAAAGAACGCTGATGACGTATGAAATTATTATTCTAATAGCAGGCAAATGACCATTAAGATTAATGTAAGATTTTACTCTTTGTGGTAGTAAAAGATTCCGGGCTATGTGGCCGTGGTCTATAACTGGCGTTTCTTCCAGACGTTTCTCCCTCAACTGCGGAGGGCATCTTCAGTGGTGAGCGCTTCAAGCTGTTGTTTCCCTGTCGTAGACTCGACTGCGAATGGTAGTAAAAGATTCCGGGCTATGTGGCCGTGGTCTATAACTGGCGTTTCTTCCAGACGTTTCTCCCTCAACTGCGGAGTGCATCTTCAGTGGCGAGCGCTTCAAGCTGTTGTTTCCCTGTCGTAGACTCGACTGCGAATGGTAGTAAAAGATTCCGGGCTATGTGGCCGTGGTCTATAACTGGCGTTTCTTTCAGACGTTTCTCCCTCAACTGCGGAGGGCATCTTCAGTGGCGAGCGCTTCAAGCTGTTGTTTCCCTGTCGTAGACTCGACTGCGAATGGTAGTAAAAGATTCCGGGCTATGTGGCCGTGGTCTATAACTGGCGTTTCTTCCAGACGTTTCTCCCTCAACTGCGGAGGGCATCTTCAGTGGCGAGCGCTTCAAGCTGTTGTTTCCCTGTCGTAGACTCGACTGCGAAGGACAGGGAAACAACAGCTGGAAGCGCTCGCCACTGAAGATGCCCTCCGCAGTTGGAGGGAGAAGGAAAAGTCGGAAGACGAAGACAACGCCCGTTATAGACCACGGCCACATAGCCCGGAATCTTTTACTACCATGATTACAAGCCGTGAAAGCCTGCATTCCACTATTTACTCTTTGTGCTTTGCATATCGGTTTAATGATTTGACCTCTTTGTGCACAGTTCGATATGGTAGCGTTCACATGTTTTGTTACACAATGTACACCCGCATGATTTGTTTGGTTCGTGGTATGTTTTGGTCTTGCAGTTGAGATGGTGAAACCCATGGACTGCCATCTTGTTATTACGCGTCGCAGTTCGAAGTTTTCTCTTGTCCATTCTCGGTCTATCATTGCTCTTGTGCTGTACAATTCTGTTGGAGTTTCTTCTCTTTTCTTCCTAAGCGTTGTTAGAAGTTGGTCTGAAGCTTTTGTACTAGGCAATATCAATTTTGTCCTTAGATCTTCAACGCTCTACCTTGCGAGACGATTGAAAAACCTATTGCTTTCATTCACTTCTTCTGTGGACAGTACCATCCAATATAACACCTGTTTAGGCCACTGTCCATTCGTCTTACATAGAAGGAAGAAGAAAACCGCCAAGAAACGACGTAACACCGGTCGACCAGAGGCTGCTGACGATGGAGATAAGCTCCGAAACTGCAGTCTAGAAGAAAAAAGATATGAGGTGAGGTAATAAAAACATCAATTTAATTCTTTGGACATCTTGTTGCTCTCCTCAAGAAATCCATTTCCATCGACATAAGTTTTCGTTCTAAGTTTTTGTTGAATTTCTAAACTTCAGCTCCATAAGTGACAGTACTTCTCACTATTGAATTATACATTTATAAGTTTTTTTTTGGTTATATGTCTGTTCCATAAGACACCATTCATCATTACTGTTATTGCTCTACCTTTATTTATTCTGTTCTTAATATCACTTTTTTTATGCTCATCTAATAATAATAATAATAATAATAATAATATAATAATAATAGTAATAGATCCATAGTAATTCTACCCGAAGACAGGTCTTTCACTGCGATCATAGCATTTTCATGCTATGCTTGCAGCTTTACTAGGGAAATGTACATGTGGTAGCTTCCCGTTGCTTTCCACACCGGTGAAGCATGGTGATGGCGATGATAAAGATAAGGATGATGATGGCCATATGATTTCCGGGACCGTTTGGGAATTAAAGTTTTTCTGACATTTGTCTTACAGGTGAGGAAAAACCCCGATAAAAACCTCACCCAGAAAAATTGCCCGGACCGGGAATCGAACCCGGGCCCGCTGCGTGGCAAGGCAGCACGCTACCTCGAAACCACAGCGGTGGACATTGTAATAATAATAGTAATAATAATAATTACTTACTTACTCACTGGCACTATCGAACCCGTAGGTTCATGGCCGCGCGGACATAAGCTCTCCATGCATCCCTATCCTGAACTAATGCTTTCCAATCATTCCCTGTATAATCTACTTCCCTCAAATCATAGTTAATATTATTCTCCCACCTCATTCTTGGTCTACCAACTGGGCGTTTTCCCTCTGGCTTCCCTACAAGAAGCTTCCATGAGAGTCTTTCATTCCCCATACGTGCAACATGTCCTGCCCATCGCAGTCTACGAGACTTAACTGTTCTAATTATATCTGGCTTCCTATAAAGACCGTGTAGTTCATTGTTATGGAGTCTTCTCCATTCACCTGTCTGTTCATATCTGTTAGTAGAAATAATAATAATAATAATAATAATAATAATAATAATAATAATAATAATTTGAATAAAATGAAGGGACAATTGTTTGTACAAAATTAAGTGCACGTGGTACATTATAAATACATTTATTCAAACTTCTCGGGTCTGCCCTGAATAAATCTTCCACGCCACACGGTTTTAAAACCCGTAGAAAAACTTATTTAAAGAGTACACACAAATAACAATAGAATTATTTAAGTTTTACCGGTATCGTGGTTTGTTTTTTTTTCTCAGGGCAAAATATTTCACAAGACTTGAGTGGCAAATACAGTAGGCCTGTACAAATACCCATAGTGGAACTATAATAGTTGCACCTTGCAAGTACCTGAGTAGACATTCTTGGAAAATTAAAAACAATTGAATGAGTAAACCCTTTCTTTAAAAAAGTAATAAAAACTATATTCCTTCTTTGCTGGCTGTACTTTTTGAGGTGTTTGTCCCTAAGCAAATAGAAAGTTATAGCCACGGAAAAAAAGATTTCCTTAATAATAATAATAATAATAATAATAATAATAATAATAATAATAATAATAATAATAATAATAACCGTAATAAAATAAATTGTTACAAATTGGCACTATTTTAAAATGAACACTTCAAACTTATTTCACAACAAAACTATTCAGTAACAGGGAACTATTATTGTTTCTAGGTGTTTGAGTTCAGCCACTTCTTAAAAAATCCTCATTTGTCATTAGTTGTCCATTTCCATTATATAGTAGGCTATATTTATATGTATGAACATATATTTAATTTTATTGGTGTTTATTTCCAGTCCCAATTTCTTAGTGTTACTCAATAGTGTGTGCGTGTTGTCCTGTAGTATCTCCTCGCTATCGGCCAGTAGTACTACATCATCAGCATAAACTAACAGCTTATTAATACCATTGAGTTGTAGGCCTTCTTCATCCTCAAGAGATTTAATGGCATGCTCTAGTACAAAATTAAATAGTAGAGGAGATAGTGCATCTTCTTGCTTTAACCTATTGTGAATTTCAAAAATATCCGAAAACTGTTTGCCTACACGCACCCTACTCTTTGTGCCATTTAGACACATTCGTATAAGTCTAACTTTTTACGAATTCCGAACTCCAGCAGGATACTATATAACTTCTCCCTCTTAATTGAATCATATGCCTTTTTTTAAGTCTACATGTACAGTACCATTATATTCCCATTTCTTTTCTAAAATCTGTCTTAAACTAAAAATCTGATCTGTTGTAGACCTGTTTCTTCTAAATCCACATTGATGATCTCTAGAATGTCATCAATATAAGGAGTAAGTCTGCTTACTTATATATTTGTTAGAATTTTGTGCGAAGTTGCAAGTAATGAGATGCCCCTGTAGTTGTTGCATTCAGTTTTATCTACTTTTTTATAAATTGGTACGATAATTGATTCTTCCCATTCATCTCGAAGTGCCTAACTAACTCACTGGCACTATCGAGCCCGTAGGTTCATGGCAGCGCAGACATTAGCTCTCTATACATTCCTATCCTGAGCTAATGTTTTCCAATCATCCCCCGTATAATTTAATTTCCTCAAATCATAGTTAATGTTATTTTCTCACCTCTTCTCTTAGTCTACCAACTGGGCGTTTTCCCTCTGGTTTTCCTACAAGAAGCTTCCATGCACGTCAACTAGCAGCTTATTAATACCATAGATTTGTAGGAATTCTTCGTCCTCTAAAGATTTGATGGAATGCTCTGGTGCAAAAATTAAATAGTAGAGGAGATAGTGCATGTTCTTGCTTCAACCAATTGTGAATTTCAAAAGTATCCGATAACTGTTTGCCTACACGCACCCTACTCCTTGTGTCATCTAGACATATCCGTATAAGTAAATGGATGCTAATATAATAAGAATTGTTATGCAGTGATTAAATACTTTTCAGAACACCCTGTTGTCGACGCGAGAGAGGGAGGAAGAATTTTTAAGACGGCCACAAAAACAGATCAAGTTGTTTTACTTTATTTCTTCTTTACTGCTTTAAGCTACTAAAGCTTAGAGCTGCCTGTGTCTATCTCTGTTTCTTCATAGCTTAGCGAGTCTATACTGATTTGCGCGCCATCCTGCGGGAGAGATAGTAACTACACTGATGATTATATCACTGCCTTGTTTGTTATAACCGCATGGTTCAAAGATTATACAACTTCTTGTTATTCTAATTTTATTTTGCGATGTTCTATTGTTTCAAAGTGGCGTGTCAATGTTGCCACTTCTGCCTTTATTTATTCTGATGTACAACACGTACGAGAAAACTGCATTTGCTAAAATATGTCCAGAACAATAGAGAACTATTTTCTCATGACATGGTCCATGATGTGACAGACCAAAAATATCACAGGTTCATATACGGCAGCTGGTCTCAAATGCTAACTTATTAGGACTATAGAACCCATAGGTTCAAGGCCACGCTGACGTAAGTACATCATAATAATAGCTGGGGCAAGGCATTTAATGACCCGTAAATTGGTAAAAAATGCAAAATAAAAAATGCATTTATAACCTAAAAAATACAAAAAATGACCAATAAAATAAAAAAAGAATGACGAATAAAAAGTTAGGAATTACCAATAAAAATACTATTTATTAGATTAAGTACTCACTTGATTACTGAATTACATAAAATTTAACTTAACATCAAAATATTAAAAGAAAAGTATTTAAAAATACATATTACAGTACCTTTTATTGCAGAAAATCCATTTCAATTACACAGTGCACTTTTACAGCAATTTTGAATTGCAGTTAACAATCAGAATAAGGGTAGAAGCTAGCATAAGCTCTAAGAAATTGAATAAAATTCCTAGAAGTGGGCAAGATCATTATGCACATACCTTGAAAAATAGGGGTAGTAGTTAGCAAAACAACTACTTAATTCCAAGAAATTGTATTGACAAGGAAAAATGCTGAATTATAATAAAAATCTTAAATCAAATACAAATAATGTCACAGCCTTCCGGAAAAGTGTAAAAAATGCTCAAAATGACCTAAAAATTGCCAAAAAATGACCTATCCCTAAAAAAGTTAAGGAAATGCAAAAAAAAAAGCCCTAACGAATAGCTTTTATTTTTAATCCATTTTTCAATGCCGTAAATTTTCATATATGCAAGCAATGTTTCAACCTTCATAAGAAAAATATGCAAAATCATTAATTGCCTTGCCATAATGATAGCTTTATTTTACCTGGCAGAGTTAAGGCCTTAAGACCTTGTCTACCGCTCAACCATGATAAATATAATATCCTTAACTCGTGTCCAACTCATCCAATTATTAATCAAGTTATGAAACCAACCCTTGTACAAAAAACGCCAGATTACGTTTATATAATAGTTTAGCTAGACCAGTGTTGACCTATGGTAGTGAAGCATGGACACTAAAAAGACAACATGAAAGCAGAATAACGGCTTGTGAAATGAGATTCATGCGCAGAACAGCGGGTTACACCAGATGGGATCGGAAAAGGAACACCGATATCTTAAAAGAATTGAAGACTACGCCAATTTTGGAATATATTAAACAGTACCAACTAAATTGGAAACACCATCTTGAAAGAATGAGTTCAAATCGGATCCCCAAAGCTGTTTATAATTATATACCAAGAGGACGAAGATCTCTGGGCCGTCCTATGAAACGCTGGAGGGAAAATTTTCTATAGGATCGTAACAGGCCTTGGCCTAATACTTGGAAGGAAGGAAGGAAGAAGAAGAAGTGTCCAACTCAGGTTTGGGATAAGATGAAGTCTCCTATATAGAGGTGTGTGAATGACAAGGGTGCCGGGCGCATCATCACAGGAACAGATTAACGGAATGGATGATATGAGTATGGAGAAATGGTGGAATTAAATTGTGGCAGGGAAAACCCTACCCAAGCTCCGATCGTCCACCACGAAACACACATGGAGTGACCGAGACTCGATCTCGGGTCCCCAGCGGTGAGAGGCGAGATATCTAAATTTGTTGGCACTCATTCCTCTAAGATATTATTAATCAACATTGAGGGTTAAGTATGTTGTTTAATTTATATCAAAGTATGATATGGAGATATCCGTGCTTTCTGGCCCATGATATGTTACTGCTCAAAATGGCGGCGTCTGCTCCTCCGCCGCGCGAAGCGTCACACTCCACACTCAACGTAACGAATTCTTTGATTCTTTATCTATCGAGTGATGTAATTAAATTATGGATGTAGATGATAGATATGCAGCTGCAAAACCAAACTGTATCCCCCGATTTTGTTATCAGTTCTCTGATTGCCTCCCACTAACTAACTGACTAACTAACTCGCTGACACTATCGAACCCTTTGGTTCATGGGGCCGCGTGGACCTAATCTCTCCATACATCTCTATCCTGAGCTAATGTTTTCCAATCATCACCTGTATAATCTACTTCCCTCAAATCATAGTTAACGTTATTCTCCCACCTCACTCTTGGTCTACCAAATGGGCGTTCTGCCTCTGGTTTTCTTACAAGAAGCTTCCATGCAGGTATTTCATTTTCCCATTCGTGCCATATGTCCTGCCCATCGCAATCTACGAGACTTAAGTGTTCTTATTATATTTGGCTTCCTATAAAGACCATGTAGTTCATTGTTATGTAGTCTTCTCCCATTCACTTGTCTGTTCATCTCTCTTTGTCCAAAAAAATTCCTAAGTACTTTATTCTCAAATACCTGTATTCTCCTTTCCTCCCTTAAAGTAAGAGTCCATGTTTCACACCCATATAATATAACTGGTAGAATAATAGTTTTATATATTTTCAGTTTGACGTTTTTTGAAAGGAGTTGGGACATCAAGAGTCTCTGCACTACATAATAGCACGCATTTCCAGAATTGAGCCTATGTTTAATTTCTTTGTGCATCTCATTCCTATTTGTGATTATTGTTCCTAGGTATTTGAATTCAGCCACTTCCTCAAAAATTTCCCTCATTTTCATTAGCTGTCCATTTCCATTATTTAATGTATTTCTATGTGTGAACATATATTTATTTTAATTCATATTTACTTCCAGTCCCAATTTGTTATTTTTCTGACTTGCCTCCGACTATGGACGCAAATTTAAAGATGTATACACGTCAAAAGTGCTGGTAATAAGCAGCATCCTTTCAGGAGTCCTTTAGATGTCCTTATTAGAACAGTAATACATCCGGATGTAATGTGATTTTAATGATATTTGTATCCATTTAAATAACATTCTGTCATACATGAAATTATGTTAATAGCACAAACCATGGGAGCAAATTATGTTGAGTGATATTGCATCGGTCGAAATAAATTAATTAGTGGCTGGAGAATGTCGATCATTGCTGCCATCTGTGGTGAATTTCCCGCATTAATAGAAGAAGAGGGATGCTGAAATCAAATCTCATTACATCCATAGCTTTGCGCACCAAACGTACTCACATAATGAGAAAAAACAAGCACATCAAATGCGTATTACACTCCACTACCGTGCATTGAAATTCCCTCGGAATTGATATCAACGAATGACATGAGAAGGCCTGCTATAACGGTTGGGAACCCGACATGCTGACTATATGCCGCTCCTATATTGGTGGGTGATTATGCACCTGTGATTTACACGACAGAATTTATTTGGGAAAAAATTATAGAACAAGTATCGTAATTTAATTATTTAGGTGTATTAATAACAAACACTAAACATTTAATAAAAGAAGTAAAGAAACAAGCTGATAAAACGGCACAAATATCAGGATATATGAAATATTTAATTTTGCGCAATCGGCCGCAGTGGACTAGTGGTTATGCTCCTTGCATCTGGTCCCGATGGTCGCGCGTTCAAACCCGGCCGGGGTCGATGGATTCTTTTAGGATGGAAAAATCCAAGGAGCAAGTCCTTCGGGAGGGACTTTAAGCCGTGGGTCCCGAGTCTGAAGATTTTCAGGCTTGTAAAATATCATTAAGCCTGAATGAAAAGGCCTCTAAGCAAAATTTACCGAATTTTCCCATCCTAGTACTACCTTGGTTTCCTAGATGTCAGTATGAGGCGGATCGCTGGCACGAGCCACTCAAATGACATCTATACGAAAACAAGTGTAACTAAATTAGTATGGTTCAAATTGTTCCCTGTAGGGGGAGAGCGCCTAAATCTCTGTTAAGGGAAACATAGGCTTACAAGAATAAGATAATTTGGCACAAGAAACATGTGTCAATAGAAAGCAAAACCCGCATATACAAAACGATAGTTCGACCAGTTATCGTATATGGAGCAGAAACTAGGGCTGATACAACAAAAACTAAAATAATAAGCACATGTGAAATGAAAATCTTAAGAACTATTCAGGGGAAAACATTATTTGATAAAATACACAACACAGAAATTAAGGACAAATGTCATATTCAAGACGTAACTACATTTATTATATATAGACGAATATATTAGAAAGGTCATGTAGAAAGAATGGAAGACAACAGACTTGCAAAAAGAGCTAAAGAAGATAGATCAGTGGACGGGAGAAGAACAAGAGGAAGATCAGCCAAGAGATGGATAGACATTGAATGTACATCCAATACGTCTTCCTCCGAGGAGTGATTTGTGAAATAAACAGGATGAAATTCCTACAAATTATGAAATAATAAGAAGAAGGAGATTTACACTTGTGGATGTGATGCCAGTTGATAGGTGAAGAACCTCCTCGATCTGTCGCACCATATGTTTTATTGAAGTTTATACATTGTGTTCTGCTCAAAGCAGGTCTTTCACTGCAAACTCAGC
Organism: Diploptera punctata; assembly: GCA_030220185.1. Lineage (NCBI taxonomy): Eukaryota > Metazoa > Arthropoda > Insecta > Blattodea > Blaberidae > Diploptera > Diploptera punctata. Next base: position 475,932 of record JASPKZ010004202.1, on the reverse strand, counting down.
ATTCCACACTCTTTCCTTAACTCAGCCTTCCTTTTTTGTATCATCATCATCCGGTATCATGGCAGCTGCCGCCGTCTTCCGGAAACCAAACGCCATTCCTCTCTGCCCATCCATTGATCTTCCTCCATTCCTCTGATATTCATAGCTGCTTGTACCCCTTCTATCCAAGTTTTCTTCGCTCTTGCTCTCTTCCTCCTTTGCATTGGGATCCATTCCGCAACAATTTTAGGCAATCTTTGCTCTTGCATCCTTTTTTGGATCTGCATAAAAATAATTTATTTTAATATTGTCTACCATTAGATCTGTCCGGCTGGAAGAAACAAGATTGCCCAACATAGCATATCATTACAAACCAAAGGGATTAAGGGATGTAGGAAGACCTGTGAAGAGATGGAAGGAATCATTGTGAATTCGGAACAGGCGATTGGCCTAAACCTTGAAGGGAAGTTTATGATCGTTTATCATCTGATGTCTCTTTCTCTCTGTAACCTTTTTTCCGTTGACCATTCTTTCTCGGGCATACTTCAGCAGGCAGTTTCTGCTTAACGAATGGCCAATCCAATTTCTTTTATGGGATTGTTACGTATAAAACGAATTCAACGAAAACATATTCTTGTTATCAGTATACAGGACGTCTTCTACCTTTTGGGTCAAAATTAGATATGATAGAAGTCGTCAAACTGAAGATTTTGTATAAAGAACCTATCAGTTCTTCTAAAATGCATTGCAAATCACAGTTAAGGTCATGCGTTTAAACAATATGCATTTCAAGACATGGGTTCCTTCTAAAATTTTAAAATATGAAAATAAGTGCCTGATATAACAGTCGCCCAAATGACGTACCGAAGATGGGACATGTTCTGAAAGGCCTGTGTGGTTTTAACTAATTATCGAAGTTTTCTTAAATAGGAAACCATTTTAATTGAGGACGACTGGCATCGGTTCTTATTTTAATATTGTAGAATCTATTTTCCTCTCGTAATTCATTTCAATTCACATTATGCATTTTTCCCTTACGTAAGCCTGTATACCTGAACAAATATGTATGTATTGTCTCGCGACGAGCAGGTAGCTACTGATAATTTTAATAAAATAAAAAGCTGCTACAAAATGACATTCCATTCTTTAGTTTGCTAATCATTTGCATTTTATTCTTATATCCATCCATGCATAGTAATTCTGCTCGAGGGCAGGTCTTTCACCGCAATCATAGCATTTTATGCCATGCTTTGCAGCTTTACTAGGGAATTATAGGTGTGGTAGCTTCCCGTTACTTTCCACACCGGTGTAGGATGATGATGATGATGAGGATGATAATGATAAGGGTGATGATGGCCATATGATTTCGAGGACCGTTTGGGCCTTAAAGTTTTCCTGACATTTGTCTTACAGGTGAGGAAAAACCCCGATAAAAACCTCACCCAGAAAAACTGACCCGACCGGGGATCGAACCCGGGCCCGCTGCGTGACAAGGCAGCACGCTACCTCGAGACCGCAGCGGTGGACATTTTTACCATAAGATGTTAATTATATAATTTTACCTGGTAAGTCAGTCATCCTTAACTATATAAAACTTCATGTTATTCTAATATGGAGGCCTTTCGAAAACAATGTTTTATGTTCAACATCATCATCATCCAGGGATTAAGCCTGTTGGCTCGCTCCGGTTTTATGAAAGCTAGAATTGTTAAAATTGTTCAGACCGTCTTCTGTGTGGGCGTCCAACGTTTCTCCTTCCGTGCGGTTTATAATTTAGCAATAATTTTGGAAATCTTCCTTCTGGCATTCTATAATATCTTCTTTCCAGTAGTTTCTATATTTAATTATTCGGTCTGTAAGTTTGAAAATATCTAGTTCCTTAATGTTTCATCTGCTGCGTTTTAACTGGAACTGATGGCCGATGGCATTGTAAAGGTTGTATATCAGTTCCAGTTAAAACGCAGAAGATGAAACATTGTTTTCGAAAGGCCTCCATATTAGAATAACTTGAAGTTTAATAACTTAGTTGAGGACGATTGACTTACCAGGTAAACAATTGTATAATTAACATCTTATTACATAACCTCAACGGTGCTTTAACATGAATTTCAAAAGTGTTGATTTGTTCCTTGTAATCGTCGAAATTTTGACGGTTCACATAAATCTAGAACTTATTCTGAAGTTTGACATTACGTATTTTTACATTGAATGGTCTTCAAATATAATTTCACATTTTTTTGTATAGTGCTATAGTGTAAAAGTTGTAAGTTGGCATGCTATCCTTGTCTAGAGAATTGTTCTTCCATCTCCACCCTTCGCTAGACATCTGAGTGACATGTCTACTATAATGGGCTACCCTTGTAAAATTACTTAGGAATGCTAGAAAAACTCCACCCCCACTTTCGCCCAGTCACTTTTGTTCACGTAATTTTTGTCAGTGGCGAGTCTTTCAGAGTTCGTTTGTAGTTTGTGAGATATTATATTAGTGTAAAATTAGTCTTTAGAAGAAGGGAATGCCACCACTGCAGGGAGTGTCTGCCCTACCGCTGTCACCGTGAATAAATATGTGCATGAGTGAGAAAGAAGATGGTGAGTACTCTCTTTCTCTTTCTAAAATATTCTAGACACTTTAGCCCTCGCGGACTATAGTAAACTTGTAAAGCTTCTGTATGAGTGAACTCTGTCTGGAGGCTCAGATGATTGACAGGCCATACTCATATAACTATATCACTATACTTATATCTGGTCAAATCCTGTTGACAAAGACTACCTCACACTCAAACACAATGCGGACCCTTTATGTTGTACATCTGGCTTAACTGGGCAAAGAGAGATATGGAGATATAACGATAGATCTTTGACCGCTTTCGCCCAGTTACAAAAGAAAGAACTCACTCTGTTGTCAGTTTTCCTCTCCCCCCTTTCCCCTATTAACATATGGTGAAGAAAGTCCGACAACTCTCGTGCGAGTGAGAGAGGTTAGGTTAGCACAGCTGTTTTTTTGTACAAATTTCTTGCAAAGTTAAGTGAGGAAAAAATAACACAGAATTTCCCACAATTAAACAAAATTCAGCGTCGTCAGGTTCAGTATTATTTTCTAGGCTGTTATGACTCTTTTCTGTGGTCTTCCCAAACTTATTTTTCCTCGTGATGAATAGTTGTCTGCTGCTTTCGGTATTCTGTCCTCAGGAATCCTTGCTAAGTGTTCTTTCCAGTTCGTTCTGTATTTCACTATTGTTGTGTTTAAACATAACTTCAACATTGATTAAGGTTTGTATACTCCAGCCACTGGATCTCCGGCCCTGACGTTTTCACGACAGCGTTGCCGATATGGATATTCAGTGGGAGGGGCGGTTAGCAGAAATACAGCTGATAACATCGCAGCAGTTTGAAATCTTACTAGCGGCGTCAAGAGCAGTGATTGGTTGTGGCAGAAATCTACTCATACTTCATGTATTTCCTTATTGACAGTAGAGGGCGAGTTTACTCCCTAAACGTCAGAATCGGTAATCCAGTGGCTGGACTTTAATTTTCTTGGAAATCCTTAGCCTCAGTTATTTTTTCTCATCATCATCATCATCATCATCATCCGGTATCATGGCAGCTGCCGCCGTCTTCTTGAAAGCAAACGCTATTCCTCTCTGTCCACCCATTGATCTTTCTCTCTTCCTCCAATCCTCTGATATTCATAGTTGCTTGTACCCCTTAAATGAGGTGGGAGAATAACATTAACTATGATTTGAGGGAAGTAGATTATACAGGGAATGATTGGAAAGCATTAGCTCAGGATAGGGATGTATGGAGAGCTTATGTCCGTGTGGCCATGAACCTGCGGGTACGATAGTGCCAGTGAGTAAGTAAGTAAGCTTGTACCCCTTCTATCCAAGTTTCCTTCGGTCTTCCTCTCTTCCTCCTTTCCATTGGGATCCAAAACTAGCGCTGCTGCCTTGCAGTACGATACTGGACTATCAAAGGCTAGAGGAAGAAAACCTTGAACAAAAAATACCCGTCTCTCAGGTTGGGGGTTGATGCATCGGGTCAGCTCCTCGTTCATCATAAAAAGAAAAAAATGCTAAAAAACCAAACATCATGCCTCAGAAAAACAGTCTATTTTCCTATATTTCAAAATCGATTCAAATGTTGAAAAAATAAAAAAAAAAGTTTACCTTTTCCTCCCTCATCACTGTGTGGAGGGAGTATAGTCCGCAGACGAGAAGAATGAAAGCAAGGGACGAAGGGGGGCATGGGGATTTGCAAGCGATACAATGGATTACTACCTGAGAATTTAGGTCACTCTTATCTGTAGATTATTTCAGTTGTATTCAATTGTATGTTTTATATTTGGTGTTAAATCTGCTCTTCATATTCAGTTTAGTTGCTTTACATTTTAATGTTTCGTAGTTCACTGTGCGGTGAAGGTGATTAAAATATTGAAGTGTGTCCGTCAGACTCGCAACTAACGCGCCCGCTCAGCGTCTAAATTAAGGTAAGCTATAGTACAATCCTTCATGATATAATGTGCTATGAAATACTTACTGCTTTCATTCACTTCGTCTGTGGACTGTATGAAGGTGAGTGAGAGGTTGAATAGTTCGTACTGTTTGTAACTATATGTGGATAATACAGACAGGGTGCTCTGTTACACCCTGACGTTAAAGATAATCTTTTAAAATTGAATACACTTCAAGGATATCACCATCCAAGGTTTAAGCTGTTGGCTCGTTCCGGTTTCATGAAAGCTAGAATTGTTAAAATTGTTCAGACCATCTTCTGTATGGGCGTCCAACATTTCTCCTTCCGTGCGGTTTATAATTTAGCAATAAATCTTCCTTCTGGCATTTTATCAATATGTTCTTTCCTGTCGTTCCTATATTTAATTATTCGGTCTGTATGTTTGAAAATATTTAGTTCCTTTCTTATATCTTCATTTCTTTTCTTATCCAGCAGAGTATATCCTGCTATATTTCTTAAAAATCTCATCTCAGCTGCTTCCAATCTTTGTTCTTGTCTTTTAGTGATCGTCCAACATTCTGATCCATACATCAACACAGGAACAGCCATTACTTTATCAAAAAATTCATTTTTGTTTCTTTTCTTGTGTTTTTAAGGGTTCTTTTAATAGTGCCACACATTAGATTAAATTTATTTATCTTGTCATTAATGTCTTCAATTTTAACATATGATAAATTGAAACCTAGATATTTAAAGTGTTCACTTGCTCCAAAATTTTATTATCAATTACTATTTTTGCTCTTAAGGTATCATGTCCTTTAAATGCTAAAATTTTAGTTTTATTCTTTGAAATTTTAAAATTTTAATTGGCACTTATTTTTTTCCAAATTAAAAATAGCTTTTTGTAGATCATCTTGTGAACTGGAAATCACTACTTGATCATCAGCAAATAATATTGTATCAAACAATTTATTGTTTATTTTAAAATATTTATTTAAATTAATCTGCCACTTTAACATAACTTCATCTATACATAAATTAAAAAGAGAAGGTGATAAAGGACACCCTTGTCTGATACCACGATTTATTGTTACCATTTTTTGTTGTTTAGATTTAAACCACCTGTCTATTACAATTTTATTATTTACTTATAACTTTTGTACAGCCATAATCAAATGTTGTGGAATACCTTTATTTTTCATAGTCTATAAATTCAATATTTTCCACTGTTTTCATATTCTGGGGTGGAATATCGGTATAAATCACATATATGGTACACGAAATTAAGTGTGGAATATCTGATTTCATCTGACCAATTCCAGTTTTTACACGCTTTATATTAGCTTGACCTGAATCGGAATCTTTCAACGCGATTTTCACCCACTTAAAATCATTGGATCGTCTTGAAACATTGTATACTTGTAAAGGACGCGTGACAATACAATAATTTCATATATTTTTTTTCTAAAATCCTGGACAGAATCATCAGAAAAAAAAAGTCTTTGTATCTATGCAACGGAATCTTTGAACACGATTTTCACCCACTTAGAAACATTGGATCGACTTGAAACTTTGTATACTTGTAAAGGACCCGTGACAATACAATAATTTCATATTTATTTTTTAAAATCCTGGCCAGAATCATCAGAAAAATCAAAAAAAATGTGTTTGTATCTATGTAACGGAATCTTTGAACACGAATTTCACCCCACATAGAAACATCGGAAACTTTGTATACTTATAAAGGACCCGTGACAATGCAATAATTTCATATTTTGTTTCTAAAATCCTGGCCAGAATCATCAGATAGTCAAAAAAATGAAAACTTGTATAATAGGTTGCGGACTTGTCGACTTTTTGGACAATCGTTGTAAGAGCTCAGTTGGTAGAGCGGTGAACTCTTAGTGGTAAGTTATATAATTTCAGTAATCCATAGGTAGCTGGTTCACATCCGGCTGGGAGAATTTTTTTAAAAAGAGAATTGTTGGTCCGAGTATACATATATTAACCTCAACATTTTTATAAAATTAGTGAATTTTAGGAGAAAAATCTCATCATAACAAAACAAAGTTTAGTAGTAAACTATTTTATTAAAACATACATTTTGAAACTTTATAATAAAATGTGTCCACCGCTGTGGTCTCGAGGTAGTGTGCTACCTTGTCACGCAGCGGGCCCGGGTTCGATCCCCGCTCGGGACAGTTTTTCTGGGTGAGGTTTTTATCGGGGTTTTTCCTCACCAGTAAGACAAATGTCAGGAAAACTTTAAGGCCCAAACGGTCCCCGAAATCATATGGCCATCCCAATCATAATCATCATCATCATCATTTCACCTGTATGGAAAGCAACGGGAAGCTACCACACCTATAATTCCCTAGTAAAGCAGCGAATCACCTGCCTTAGGGCAGAATTACTATGGATATACTATTACGTATTTTGGATATTTTTACAGATATTAATGCACATATTTGGAGATTAATATTAGATAGAACTCCGGACTCTCCTTACGAGACACCCTGATACAATGAGACAACTGAGATCCAAATCCATGAAGTTGGTAAGACTGAGTGAGGTATAATTCGGGGTGTAATGATCATTGCTGTTAATGCGTGGAGCTCTAGTTTTATTTTTATTTCGGTTGAACTACTGGTCAGCGGCTCGTTAACAAGATACTCGTCTGGCTCGCGCACTCGCGGCGATGCGATGTGGCCCGTCTCACTGCTCACTGCACAAGTGGTCTAAGCAACACTTCTTTAACCCAATAAATAAAACCACTTCTTCTCTTCGGTTTTTTAAAGATGGTGACAGTTCATTCAGATAAAACAAAGGTACTCTACTACAGGGACGTCCAAACTACGGCCCATATGACGGATACGGCCCTCTATTACTTTCTGTCAGACTCCTGTAGGCCTGTATCATTCTAACAAATTAAAGTAGCCTATACCTAGGGTAGACCTATATTATTAGTAATCAAATAAGAACTTGTAAAATATGTCTTCGTCTTCTTCTTCCTTCCAAGTATTAGGCCAAGTCCTGTTACGATCCTATAGAAATTTTTCCCCTCCAGCGTTTCATAGGACGGCCCAGTGATCTTCGTCCTCTTGGTATATAATTATAAACAGCTTTGGGGATCCGATTTGAACTCATTCTTTCAAGATGGTGTTTCCAATTTAGTTGGTACTGTTTAATATATTCCAAAATTGGCGTAATCTTGAATTCTTTTAAGATATCGGTGCTCCTTTTCCGATCCCATCTGGTGTAACCCGCTGTACTGCGCATGAATCTCATTTCACAAGCCGTTATTCTGCTTTCATGTTGTCTTTTTAGTGTCCATGCTTCACTACAATAGGTCAACACTGGTCTAGCCAAAGTGTTATATAAACGTAATCTGGTGTTTTTTGTACAAGGGATGGTTTCATAACTTGATTAATAATTCCCCAACTTTTATTATAACTAGTAATTTTTTCAGGGATATCCTTTTCATCCCAGATAGAGAGATAATATCCAAGATATTTAAATTGATTAAATCTCTCTAAAATTTTATTGTGGAGACAGATTTTACTTTGTATGGGGTCCTTCCCATGAAATGCCATAATTTTAGTTTTGTTAATTGATATTTCCATATTAAATTTGGCAGCTATTTTTTGTAAATTATAAATTGATCGTTGCAAATCATTTTCGGAAAGTGCCAGAAGAGCTAAATCGTCTGCAAAAAGAATAGCATCGAGTTTGAGGTTCCTATTGATGGGTATATATCCACGTTGTGTTATAACGACATAACAAGAAAAGTAGCAAATCAACACACGCCTCTTATAATAATAATAATAATAATAATAATAATAATAATAATAATAATAATTAATAAATATATAGCCTTCTAGACCACCAAAGAAATTCAACAATAGCAAGAGAGTTAAACATCGTACCTATATCTGAATAAATTAAAGTGATCCCACTACAGGCCTCAGGAGGCCCTTGGGGTAGTAGGAGGTTAAGGCTCCCACTTTTTCTAGACAATCGGCACTTTATGTCAGCCGGGTTGTTAGCCCTGCGTGACGGCCGCCTTTACCCCCATAACAAGCGTCTGGTACTCATTTCAGTTAGAGGCTGAGTCGACCCCAGGGCCATAGTGCCGCCAGAGGGTTTGGGTCAGTTTAAAAATCCTGACCCCAAAGAGACTTGAACCGTCGACCCTCCGGCTTGTAGCTCAGTGCCTTAACCACTACGCTACGGCGTGCCCCCATCTATATCTGAATACCTCCAAGAATATAGAAAAAAATTGGCTAACCTACATTCAGCGCATGGATCGTCACAGAATAGTAAAACAAATTCTTCACTACATTCCTCGAGGCAGAAGATCTGTGGGTCGACCTTTTCGGAGATGGCGGGAGACCGTAACGGGCCACTGAGCCTAATACTTGAAAGGACGATGATGATGATGATAATAAAAAACGTTGATACATTTTTCCGGTACCAATTACACTGAGCAACAAAAAATAAACTTTTTTTCTTCTCAGAAAGAAATATATGTGATTCTGATAGTATTTTTTTTTCTCCTGAATTCAAATATGATATCGGGTTTTCTCCATCACGCAAGGTTTCCGAGAGACAGGAATTTATAATTTCAAACACTTTCATAATTTCTACAATCGTAACTACACAATATTCGAACAATCGGACTCGCCTAGAAATTAAGAAAATACGATTTTCTGCTATGTTTTGCCTGTAGAGCATCCCTCTTGATGTTCCAACAATACTCGGCCAGCATATTAGGATTCCATTTGCCTTGATATCTCTTTTCCATAGCTGAAATCTCCTGATGAAAGTGTTCCCCGTGCTCATCGTTCACTCGACAAATGGACGAAAAAAAGTTTATTAAAAACGAATCAATCGCAAACGAAATACAAACAATTATTTTTTCTGAGAAAACTATCTAGTTTTGACCCTATGTTGTACATACTTCTTTGATTAATAGACCGACCCCGATCAGTGTGAAGAGGACGGCACTTATACCCTTTTCACTTTGTGTAGATAGTAAGACACTTGTTTCCAAAGAGAAGTGAAGTCGCTAGTTCTGCACCAAATATTTCCGGAATGTAAAAGAGCCCCAAGTCAGAATTAAGTGACCGCGAATCACAAAATGCCGGTCATTTAATACCAATTCCATACCACGTCGCTTATGAACGTGTCGTTAATGAGAAATACATTAGAAAAATGAACTGGATTCTATCACCTTGTTGCATAAAGGAAAGTTTATTTGTAACACCTGTGGTTCTTAATTCTGTCTCTTTTCAACAGCACTATTATATCATACTCTGCATCCCATGGAACGGGTTATCTATACCATTTATACCAAAACAGGAGGGTTGACGACCTTCTTGGCATCTGCCGGTCACTCACAATACTAATTCCCACAGGGTATTTAATACAGAGGAGAAACTGCTTACAGTGACATCTAAAAATTTACGATGAACTAGAATGAGCAAACTACAATGGTAGCGCTGTTTCGTAGTTCCAGAATATGTAACTAAATAAAACAAATGGAAGGCACACGGCGTGTTCACTCGGGATTATGGGAAATTAGCCATTTTGTAAATTTAAATTTTTACTGCTATCCTTTCGTTCTATTTAGACATTACCGTAAAAATTATATATGCGTTCTTCTCACGCAGTGGGCCCGGGTTCGATTCCCGGTCGGGACAGGCTCCTGGGTCAGGTTTGTTCGGGGTTTTTCCTCACTTATAAGACAAATGCCAGGAAGCTTAGTGCCCAACGGTCCCCGAAAATCATCCGGCCATCATCATCATCATCCTTCACCGGTGTGGAATGCAATGGAAAGCTACCACACCTATAATTCCCTAGTAAAGCTATGATTGCAGCGAAAGACCTGCCCTCGGACAGAATTACTATGGATGGATATTTCTTCCTGCATTCATCCATCCAATGTCCTAGTTTTTATAGGGTTCAGATGAGGTTAAGGGTGATACGAAATAAATTAATGAGAGATTATATTTCATGAATGGGAGGGAAGATGGAATGAAGAGGTTTGGTGCGATCAAAATCGAGAACCTGGAGTATCCTGACAGATACCCGAAAAAAAATGGTCTGGTCCACCACCAGTACCTCTCTGGAACAGCCAGGTTTCGAACCTGGGATACGAGTTGTGGCAGTCTTGCACGTTAGCCTCCCGTCTACAAGATAGAAAGATACAACGAATTGCTCTGCGACTGTTATAATGGATGGATCCACGAATCAGTTCTTCGGTTCCTCTCTTGAAGAAAGTGGATATCCGGGTTCCAAGACTTGAGCCTGTAAATTTTAGTTGTAAAGTTAATAACTATTGCCGCAGCGGTGGGTTTTTGGTCTATTTTAGCATTTACCCTTGTATACTCGGGTAATTCGTTTAGTTTACAGGCTGCATCAAAGATAACTGTTTCCCTCTGGTTAAAAAAAAATATTACTCCACCTCGTGGCGGAAAATATGTTAACTAACATGTTGTGTTCTCTTTCTCTTCCTTACTATGTTGCCACTTCCTGTCCTCTGTATATGTTCTTTATCTAGCAGATAGAGAGCTGACAAATACTTACTTACTTACTCACTGGCACTATCGAACCCGTAGGTTCATGGCCGCGCGGACATAAGCTCTCCATGCATCCCTATCCTGAGCTAATGTTTTCCAATCATTCCCTGTATAATCTACTTCCCTCAAATCATAGTTAATGTAATTCTCCCACCTCATTCTTGGTCTACCAACTGGGCGTTTTCCCTCTGGCTTTCCTACAAGAAGCTTCCATGCAAGTCTTTCATTCCCCATACGTGCAACATGTCCTGCCCATCGCAGTCTACGAGACTTAACTGTTCTTATAATATCTGGCTTCCTATAAAGACCATGTAGTTCATTATTATGTAGTCTTCTCCATTCACCTGTCTGTTCATCTCTCTTTGGTTCAAACATTTTCCTATGTACTTTATTCTCAAATAGTTGTAATTTCCTTTCCTCCCTTAAAGTAAGAGTCCATGTTTCGCATCCATATAATATAAGTATAAAGTCCTAACATTCCATGTTCCTAGGAACATGTCCCTGTGTTTGAGCCTTTGGCATGGGTTCCCTGAAGTAATCCCCGCCCAGAGAACGGAATGGGGACTATTTGACCTCCGGAAAATTGCTGACAAATACTATGGATTTTAATGGTCCGTCTTTCTAGGCGGTCATTGGCAAAATGTCTAATTTGACAACCCTGTTACTATTGGGGTTACGTGTAGGAAAGGGCTGTCCATTCTCATTACATGTTGCCACTTGTGATTTATTGTGAGACTGGTAACAGAGAGACGACAAATACTGTGATTTTAAACGATCCGACCGCTTGAGCGTTCCGTGCTTAAATGACTAATTTGACAACCATGTTAAGATCTTTCACACGTGTTTAGGGATTCTTCACCCATCATTTCAGTACATGGTTGGATGTACAGTCTTCTCCTACATCCCTTCCATGGATTCGGTACTTCGGTGACACTAGCGCTAAAACTCTTCCCCTCCGCCCGTGCAAAGTTAACTTGGGGTGTAATACATTGTTACTGCCAGGTAGAGCCGGGGAGTTGTTGTTAGAGGCTTCTAAGATGCCGCCCCAATGAACATAAACTGAAAACAGTTCTGTCAGTAATGTCTTCGCATTTTAAATAATAAAATAAATGCGCACAAGTTGTGCAGAAAATATATGTTACGTACGTTTTGTCATTAATTTAATTCACATAGCTTGTTATTTGCAGAATTCTACCAGGGATATCCCTCGTTTTTTGCAGGTGGTTACATGGTAACGGTCGCACATTTCACACACACAGTTGTTCCCGGGATCGTGGAAACACTTGGTCTTGCATATCTTGCGGTGGTATCCATGCACTGCTATTGAGTTCGCCAGGTGTATGAGTTCTTGATTGGTGTTGGTCCAGGATCTGTTTGTCATGGCTTCTTTTGTATAAAAGTCCAGCCATATCTCTTGTCTCTTCTTCTCTCTTTCCTGAAGTAGTTTATTTGAGCTGTCTATGGATGGTAGCCTCATAGCAGTTCTTCTATGAAGAAGGGTTCCTTGGCGAGTTCATATGCTAGCCTCGACTTCTTCGCATTTTTAAATGACGTTTCCATGTTTACTGCACGTAGATGTAATTATCTTAACAGCGTTGCAACTTTTGTCTTTTGCAGTATCCGTAGTTAGTAAAAATTTATTCTAGTGAATCGATCCCATCAGCACATTGTCCTTTATATCCCTCCTCATCACACTGTATATTATTCGTTATCTTTTACGGTCTCACTTACCAAAACATGGAATTCCCTTCCGCCCTATGTCAGAGACTGTCAAACTATAACATCCTTCAAAAACAAACTAAAGAATTATTTAATAACAAACTAACTTATACACCTCACTGATAGTATTCTTTTAACAATTAATAAATTTAATTATCTATGAAAATAATATTAAGATTAACAAATATTTTCTTTTGTTTTGTTTTAAATATTGTACAAACGTAAAATTAGTTTTCTATATCTCATTATTTTTCTTTGTTTTATATATACATTAGACAGGGACAATTTAATATGTCTTGCTTGTATACATTTTATTATTAGTTTGTCTTAATTTTAACTAACATTAACTGGTTGCATTATAGATCGTAATATAATAGATATCTTTTTGATCAAATTTTTATTTAGTATTTAATATTAGAGTTAATTGAGATTGTTATATTCTGATGTAATATATGTTTGCCCTGGTGAGTGGAAGAGAAGGCCACATGGCCTTAACTCCACCAGGCTAAATAAATAAATAAATAAAATAAAACGTGACAACGCCGCTTGATATGCTAAATACTCATGAGTGCAAAATAGACATATCTAACCACAAAGCAAAGCGTCTGTAAACTAAATGACTGAGGTGACTATACCAGGGGAAACCACGGAAAATCCAGGACGACATAGTCGGTCCCGGGACCTTGATAATACTTGACATTAGTCTCTTCTTCTTCTTCTTCTTTTTCTTCACGGTTTAGGCTTATTTACTAGCCTGTTCCGGCTCCAAATTGCTGCTGTTTCTATCTTTTCTTTGGTCTTCCCAAACTTCTTCTTCCTCACGGTGAATAGCTGTATGCTGCTTTTGGTATTCTATTCTCAGTCATCCTTGCCAAGTGTTCTTTCCAGTTTGTTCTGTATTTCAGTATTGTTGTGTTTAATTCCTCTACTTTTAGTTGTTGTCTTATTTCTGTCTTGTGTTGTTGTCTGTTCTTTGATATCCTGCTATTGGTCTGATGAATCTCATTTCAGCAGCTTGTATTCTGGCAGATTGTTGTGTTGTCACTGTCCATGTTTCGGATCCATAAGTAATAATAGGCACTGACATTGTCTTTTTATAAAGAAGGCGCAGACGCGTCTACTGGGAAGTCGCTTTTATTTTGACGAATGTTACTTTTGGAGCACCCTGTAGGGCTATGGCTTTGCTACAGCGGAACTTCGGGAATTTAAGAGATTTCCGGTATTTCACACTTTGTAGTTACAACAAAAAAAAATGGAAGCCGAGGCAGAGACTGGATGTGCCTTATTCAAGCTGATACTCCTCAACAAGTTTGTTTATTAACTTTATTCTTAGTTGTTTTGTTCATATCTCGACTTTTTTACATTCACGATTTTACTTTGTTATTTTTTAGCGAAAACCAAAGGAATGAACCTATTGAGGTTGTTTTCATGAAAGGATTTTTAGAAAAAAAAAGTACAGTTCCTTATGTAGTAGACAAAAAAGAATTCGAATCTTGGTTTGAGACAATTCAAGATGAAGCTGATATATCAAAGAAAATCACAAATTTTACAAAACAACGGGGATAATTAACAGTATAATGAAACAAATCTTTAGTACAGAAGAACACAAGATTACGGCTTTATAAGGTTCTCGCAAGACCAGTATTAAGATATGGTAGTGAAGCATGGACAATACGAAGAAGAGATGAAAGCCGAATAACAGCAAATGAGATGCGATTTATGCGCCGTACAGCAGGCTACACAAAGTGGGACCATAAAAGAAATGAGGAAATTATGGAAGAGTTGGATGTAGAACCCATTCTTCACCATATACAAAACTACCAGAACAACTGGAAAGCCAATCTTCAACGAATGCCGTCTCATAGAATTCCAAAAGCCATACTTCGCTCTGCTCCCAAGGCTAAAGATCGCTGGGACGTCCAAAAAAGCGCTGGATGGGAAATTCCTCTTTGAGACCGTAACAGGCCACACGGCCTAATACTTGCATGGATGGTGATGATGACTTAAAAAATAATTACCAAAATTATATACATATGACATGAAAATTAAAATAGCCTAAATGCCTGAGTCGGGCTTTGAACCCGTGTTTCTAACTGTGTACGTTTAACGCTCTAACCAATTGTGCTACTCAGGAATCCTAACACTAACATTTATTTTTCTTATATATACAGATGTAAACGATCATTCAACCAGATAGGAGTGACATGTGGTCAACATATCACGTCCCCACGTCCTTGTAGCTGGGTTTCTCAACCACAAGCTCTTCTTATTGTAGCTACCCAAATGCCTCACGATGCTGGGTAGTCACCGGTCCCATACTGGCCGAAATTCCGTGAGAAAATTTCTTCTCCAAGGAGACCCGGAGCCACCGCAAGTCTCGTAGCTCTGTGCCAAGGCTTCCTGCCTTAACCACTCGGCTATGGCGCAGGGCTTGAGGTTCTTTGACGAGCCCTAAATCTCTAGACTCGGAATCCACTACTTGAAGCGTCTCCCAGAGGATTTGTGTGTGATCTACAGTTTTATAAATCCCTATCCCATCTGATAATAATAATAATAATATAATAATAATAATAATAATAGCTTTATTTTACCTGGCAGAGTTACGGCCTTAAGGCCTTGTCTGAACACTCAACCAGGTTTTAAAAAATACAAAAAAAAAATAGTTTTACATCTAAATTACAATAAACATAAACAATTACATGTTATAAATACAATACAATTAATATTTATAATGTATTTTGATTTACTCTAGATTTAACGAATTTAATATATAATATGTACAAGATATATATAAAAAACGAGAAAAAATAATTAATGAGATAGTATAAAATTAAATAAATAGAGAAAAATTAATTACTAGACAACAGGTAACTGCATAGCGTGACTTAAAAGTGCCAAGTGTGCGACAACCCCTGATATCTTGAGGAAGGAAATTCCAGGAGCGGGCAGAGGCTACTGTGAAGGAGAGAGGTTGAACTACGATGGAGCAGCCGAAGACTGACGAATGTATTGTATCAGATTATTTGTGAGAAAAAAGGAGCTCGCATTCCAGCGCGGTATTGGAGTGAAGTGCAATTGGTTTCTTAGACACTCCCCGCATGGTCTGGCATTAACACATTCTGATGCCTTTGACATCAGTTGACCCAGATTTAAGCAGCCGAGATATTCGTGGATTAGCGTCCTTTCCATGCACGTCTCGGTATGTCACTGACTCATCACTGTCAGATTTACAGTACGTATTGCGCCGTAACTACGTCACGGGTCATTTTAATCAACCCACAATTTGACAAACTTATCCTTATTAACCCTTGAATTAAAGTTTGATTTATTCAATATTTTTAATCAAACTGAACAAAATGAACTAAAAGAAATTACTTCAATATATATATATATATATATATATATAGTCCACCGCTGTGGTCTCGAGGTAGCGTGCTGCCTTGTCACGCAGCGGGCCCGGGTTCGATCCCTGGTCGGGGCAGTTTTTCTGGTTGAGGTTTTTATCGGGGTTTATCCTCACCTGTAAGACAAATGTCAGGAAAACTTTAAGGCCCAAACGGTCCCCGAAATCATATGGCCATCATCCTTATCATTATCATCCTTACCATTATCATTATCATCATCATCCTTCACCGGTGTGGAAAGCAACGGGAAGCTACCACACCTACACAATTCCCTAGTAAAGCTGTAAGCATTTTCATGCCATACTTTGCAGCTTTACTAGGGAATCGTAGGTGTGGTAGCCGGTGAAGGATGATGGTGATGGTGGCCATATGATTTCGGGGATCGTTTGGTCCTTAATGTTTTCCTGATATCTGTCTTACAGGTGAGGAAAAACCCCGATAAAAACCTCACCCAGAAAAACTGCCCTGACTGGGAATCGAACCAGGCCCGCTGCGTGACAAGGCAGTAATCTACCTCGAGACCAGAGCGATGCACTATATATATATATATATATATATATATATATATAATGGGCCAATAGACCCATAACTTGATATATATAAGGGGCAATAGACCCATAACTTGATTCATCCATCCATCCATAGTAATTCTGCCCGAGGGCAGGTCTTTCTCTGCAATCATAGTGTTTTCATGCTATGCTTTGCAGCTTTTACTGGGGAATTGTAGGTGTGATAGCTTCCCGCTGCTTTCCACACTGGCGAAGGATGATAATGAGGATGATGGCCATATGATTTCGGGGACCATTTAGGCCATAAAGTTTTCCTGACATTTGTCTTACAGGCGAGGAAAACCCCCGATAAAAACCTCACCCGAAGAAACTGCCCCGACCGGGTATCGAACCCGGGCTCGCTGCGTGACAAGGCAGCACGCTACCTCGAGACCACAGCGGTGGACTCCACAACTTGATGATGAGGATGAAAATGAATTAAAAGAAATTACTTAAAATGTGTATGGAATTACGCAATATATCTAGTAACAGCAGTTATCTATGATTTCGTTTTCACTGCGGTCCGCCACATTTAAATAAGTGACACGAAAAATTAGTCTTTTGCCAATTTCCAACCTTACTTAGAATGAGAAGAAGAGGACTGGAGGACATGGAATGGATGGATAGAGACGAGTGGAGAAGGAAAATAAATATAAATATGTATGAGCATTGAAAATATGTATATAAATAAATTATTATTATCATCATTATTATATAAAGAAATTATAAGAATAAAGATGTAAATACTAGAATTGAAATGTAGATATAATTTGAACAGAGTAACATATTCTTTTAGAATGTTAATCATATAATTCCCGATGCATTAAGTAATAATGCCCCATGGAGCATTGTCGCAAATCCCATCGCATAATGCTGTACCATTGTCCAGTGTCGGAGACATTGCTCGTAACCATCAAAGCTCCAAACAGCCCCCCCCCTCCCGCGCCTAACGGTCGATAATTCCAGCTCTCTAAATGACGTTTTCCGAGAGGGGATTCCGATAATTGTGATAATCCATCGTTAACTCGGTTGAGTTTGCATAATCTTGTACGACGCGCCATTCCGGCCATCCCTCCCTCCGCGCTGCCTGTGTCCATACGTCCAAGATAATCGCAATTATGTGAATAATTGCAGCACTAGGATGGGCAGCGTTAGTATAAAATGGATAATCGATCGATTCACTCACGTATTGATTTAGTTCATTATAGCTACGGCAGGTGGTGCTAAAATCGATTATAACCTCTAATCCTACTTCATTTTGAAGGCAACTTCGCGTTTGATGTTGTATTAATATCAACTTACATCCAAGGAAATTATCGATACAAAGCGCATGTATTGATGTATTTAACCTGATTCTATGCCACTCGAATTTATAATCGTCGTGAATGTAGAAATTCAGTTTGCTGGTGATTGTCAATCAACAGATGCATTTCAACATAAATTAATATATTCCTCTATAACTAACTCACTGAGATGCACAAAAAGAAATTAAACATAGGCTCAATTCTGGAAATGCATGCTGTTGTGTATTACAGAGACATTTCTCCCAACTCGTTTAAAAAAACGTTAAACTGGAAATATATCAAACAGTTATTCTGCCAGTTATATTATATGGATGCGAAACATGGACTCTTACTTTAAGGGAGGACATAATATTACAAGTATTTGAGAATAAAGTTCTTAGGAAAATCGTTGGACCAAAGAGAGATGAACAGCAGATGAATGGAGAAGACTACATAAAAGTGAACTACGTAATTTTTTCGGTAAAAAAATATAGCTAATGCCCGGGGTGCGCTGCTACGCCTAAATAAGTGAAAATTAATGTGCTTTTATGTTGAGTTGAATAAGCAAGGGGAAAAATAATTATAAATTTATATTTTTTAGATACTTCGTGCTGATTACCCGGTGTTGCCCGGGAATCTACTTATCCCGATCTTCTTGACACAAATGAGCTGAAATACGAAAATTAATATATTTTATGTTTAATTAAATAAGTGGGAGGAAACATTTATATCGTGATTATTTTTAGATACCCCGTGCTGTTTACCCGGCATTGTTCGGGAACCTACTCATCCCGATCTCCTTGACATAAATGAGCTGAAAGACAAACATTAATGTACTTCTTATGATTAGTTAAATAAGTAAAATGAAAAATAATTATAAAAGTATATCGTAATTATTTTAAGGTACCCCGTGCTGATTACCCGGTGTTGCTCGGGAATCTACTTATCTCAATCTTCTTGCATTAATGAGCTAAAATACAAAATTCGTTCTTGTGAGTTATCCGTAAAAGAATACCCGCCATGTGCTGCTATGCTTGCACAGGAATCTACGTACTTGTCTCGATCTTCTTGTCATCAATGAAAGACAAAAATAGTTAGGGGCCTATTGTGAGTTATCCGTAAGAGATAAACATATGCTGTCCCGGACTTTTTTGTAGAGCTTTTTGAGATATTCAATTCTGTGTACATTAATTTTGTGTATTTTTTATGGTTTAGGCAGCGTAAGCCATTTAAGCGTCCAAAGAGCTACTTTTTTCACGTTTTCCACTACAAAGGGCGATTTTTAAGAGTGTAGGAGTTGAGTATCACAACTCTCTTATAGCCTATGTTCATCCCGGGAATCTCCTAACATTTTGCAAAAAGCCCCATAGCAATCGGATCAACGGTGTAGCCGCGCATAAAGTACGAACAAACAAACAAACATTATTTATATATGTATATATGTCCACCGCTGTGGTCTCGAGGTAGCGTGCTGCCTTGTCACGCAGCGGGCCCAGGTTCGATCCCCGGTCGAGGCAGTTTTTCTGGGTGAGGTTTTTATCGGGGTTTTTTCTCACCTGTAAGACAAATGTCAGGAAAACTTTCAAGGCCCAAACGGTCCCCGAAATCATATGGCCATCATCTTCATCACCATCCTTATCATTATCATCATCCTTCACCGGTGTGGAAAGCAACGGGAAGCTACCACACCTACACAATTCCCTAGTAAAGTTGCAAGCATAGCATGAAAATGCTATGATTGCAGTGAAGGACCTGCCTTCGGGCAGAATTACTATGGGTGGATGGATATATATATATATATATATTATACATACATACATATATAGATTAAGCCTAATATTTGTAAAGAAAAATGTGAGTTTTATATTAGGATCGTTCTTGCATTGGTAGGAGATGTTATACATCCTAAGTAGGAGAAACATTTAAGTTCAATAGCATGTTTCAGCTGTCTTGTGTCTTGGCTGTTTTTTCTGAATTTACTCGAATTTAGAATGGGTTAGGCTTTAGTTACCTGTTCCGTCTTCACTAATAGATCTAAGACCATTTACTGTTTAAGGTTTGCCAATGGCGCACACTCACTCAACTGGACGGCAATAGGTTTGATGGTATTTATTTTAGCGCTTCTTTCATGACAATACACAATAATTATTGGGATAAGGATTTTAATGCACAATAAAACACAGGATAATGCATTTTAAAAATGCAATAATGCATTAACAATTACAAAAAATGCAACCACAAAGTTACCTGTTTAAGATCCTTGTAATCAAAATGCAGTTATATCTAACTGAGCATTGTATAGTTCTCATATGGAGGGAAAAATAAATAAATAAATAAATAAATAATAGTCGAAAAATCTAAAAAACATGCTTCATTAGAAAACCGAACTAAAAAATGAAAAATAATTTTAATTTCCAACACGCTTGGGATAAAAGTAAAGTGGTAAACCAAAAAATCATCTCCAACACATCTAGAATAAAACCAGAGTTATCTACAAAAAAAAAAGTAATTTTACTATCAAAAGCATGGGGTGCTTTTTATAGTTTTTTTTACGTTTTCTTCTTAGAGACTTTACTTTTACCAATATCTGTTCATTATCAAATATATTAATTGATATAGAGCACCCCACGCTTTTGAAGGTAAAATGATTTTATTTTTGTAGATAACTCTAATTTTATTCTAGATGTGTTGGAGATGATTTTTTTGTTGACCACTTAATTTTATCCCAAGCGTGTTGGTAATTAAAATTATTTTCCATTCTTTAGTTCGGTTTTCTAATAAAGCGTGTTATTTTAGTTTTTTGAAACTATTATTTATTTGTAGATAACTCTAGTTTTATACTAGATGTATTGGAGATGATTTTCTTGTTGACCACTTAATTTTATCCCAAGCGTGTTGGAAATTAAAATTATTTTCCATTCTTTAGTTCGGTTTTCTAATAAAGCGTGTTGTTTTAGTTTTTTAAACTATTATTTATTATTTATTTTTTAGTTTTAATATTTTACAGAATAAGATAAAAATGTAAATATATTTAAATTTGATACTATTGTAGTATGAGCTAAAAGTAATACACTTCTAAAAAAGTCCTCCGGGCCCGATTTGAATCAGCGACCTATGGATTACTGAAATTATATACCACTACAGTCAACCGCTCTACCAAGTGAGCTCTTACAACAATTGACTGAAAAGTTGATAAGTCCGCAAGCTATTATACCGGTTTTTATTTATTTATTTATTTTTTTATGATTCTGGCCAGGATTTTGGAAAAAAGTTATGAAATTATTATATTGTCATTGGTCCTTTACAAGTATACAAAGTTTCAAGTCGATCCAATGATTTTAAGTGGGTGAAAATCGTGTTGAAAGATTCCGGTACTTAATTACACAGACAATTTTTTTTATTTTCTGATGATTCTGGCCAGGATTTTAGAAAAGAAAAATGAAATTATTGTATTGCCATTGGTCCTTTCAAGTATACAAAATATCAAGTGATCCAATGATTTTAAGTGGGTGAAAATTGTGTTGAAAGATTCCATTACATAATGACACACACTTTTTTTTGATTTTCTGATGATTCTGGCCAGGATTTTAGAAAAAATAAAATTATTGTATTGTCATTGGTTCTTTACAAGTATACAACATTTCAAGTCGATCCAATGATTTTAAGTGGGTAAAAATCGTGTTAAAAGATTCCGTTACATAATGACACAGACACATTATTTTTTAATTTTCTGATGATTCCGGCCAGGATTTTAGAAAAAAAATGAAATCATTGTATTGTCATTGGTTCTTTACAAGTATACAAAGTTTCAAGTCGATCCAATGATTTTAAGTGGGTGAAAATCGCGTTGAAAGATTCCGTTACATAGATAGATAGATACAGGCCAAGCTAATATAAAGCGTGTAAAAAGATGCAAATGCAACAAAATCCTTGCCCTAATAATTGTATTAACGCCCGCAACTGCCTCAAGTAACTCGGCTGTAGCAGGTGAATGTTAGATTAATTAATGTTTCGCTGATCTACTGGCAGTTGTGTCTGTTTTACATTATTTTGTCCCGCGTTGCATAAAAATAACACTGTCTTATTTATATTAAATCAATAAACATTCATTTGTTTCAATACAAGCCGACCCTTCGTAACTGTAGGGCTAATCCAAATCCCTGTTAAATTCCGCAAAAAATAAATCACGAATAAAAACACACAAAAATAAACAAAATAATTTGTGTCTTTCATGGAACATTGCAATGAGAAACTTTAAAAACTATGTCATCTAACATAAAAATGTGTCTCGTTTAAGGGGGGTGATGGGTGAAATTTCTATTTTCTACATTTTTTTAGCTAGAGACTTGATTTTTGAACAAACATTCACTGCATGATACATAATGATGTGTTTAAGTTTCATTCTTGTGAGACATTTATTTTATGAGTTATTAAATATTATATTTAAAAAAATGCATATATTATAATTAAATGGGTTCCACAATTTTTTAGTAAAATACCTGATTTTTTTACAAGACCCCTAAAATATTTAGAAAAAACATCATGCATTAGAATTCTTATAATGTGAATACAAAGGGAGAAAAAATGTACCTCATGCGTGGAATTACAAAAAAAATAATAATTGCATACATTTTATTTTTTATTTCTTAAAATACTACTTCAATCATGAAACCCATGCACTACTTTGTTACTCATTGTTTTTAGGGACATGCAGTAAAAGCTTGAACTTTCTAGGATAATATTTGTGAATTTCATTCAATTTTGAACGTACAAAAATGCAATGAAAATAAAAGTGTGGAAAAACAAGTTTAAAGATTTGCATGCAGTTTAAATACGATATGTAACATACAGGCCTAATCAGCAATTTAGGGCACCTAGAAGTGTCATAGGCCTCTGAAACTTTGCCTACGTATACATTAGAGTACAGGCTATTTTTTAGTACAAAAAACAAAAAAATTTTGATCTCAAATGGTCAATTTTTTACCCATCACCCCTTAAAAGAAACTACTGAAAATAAGGCAAACACAACGGTAAAGAAGCACACTCACATACATACATACATACATACATACATACACACACACACACACACACACACATATATATATATGTACTACCGGACCCGGCAGACCTTGTCCTATCTGAACGTCCAATTCTTGTGTCATGGTCGGATGATAAAAATATGTTACTTTTTACTATAACATTCACTAATTAGTAAGTTCGCAAGAAAACTCCTCACTGCCATCAACTGTGGCAAGAACCGTGCATTATGATGTCACATTGCTGTCGCGCAGAATATGTCGGTAATACAGATGACTACACATCTGACATAAAAAATCTTACGCCTATAACCCGATCGCATTGCATGTAGATATTTCTCCTTCATGTATAAATAAATATATTCCTAGACTCCAGGAGGTTTTAGGTCTTTCTATGCCTCTTCCATTCGCTGGACATGTCCATACCATCTTAATTGCTGTTTTAATATAATCTAAAATAGTGTCTTCAATCTTCATTTTCTCTCTTATAACTGAGTTTCTAATTTTTTTTGTCTTCTTGAAATTCTTGCTGCCTTTCGTATAAAATCCATTTCCGTTGCCAAAAGACACTTATTTGTTTTTTGTTGTTAATGGTCAAAGTTCTGCTCCATAAGTAATGATGCTTTTAACAATTGTATGATATATATTCATTTTATTTTCTATCTATCTATCTTCGGGTTATTACAGCTGCTGCCGTCTTCCCGTGCCAAACCTACGATCTTGGGCGTCTTCAATGCTTAGCCCTCTTGCTTGCATTAATGTCTTCATGTTTTCCTTCCATGTTAACTTCGGTCTCCCTCTCTTCCTCCTTCTGGTCGGATGTCATTGATATAGTTGCTTTGGCCATCGCTCATCTCCCATTCTTAAAACATGTCCTAACCACTTTAATTCCTTCTCCTCAATTCTTTCAATTATGCTTTCTTCTGCTTCCATTATATTACTAATTCCCTTATTTGTGACAGGTTCTAATTTTGACTTTCTGGCACTTCTGCGTAAATAATTCATTTCTAGAGCTATTAGTCTATTCTTGTAGTACTTATTGATTGTCCATACCTCACTTCCGTACATTGCAACAGATTCCACC
Source organism: Diploptera punctata (assembly GCA_030220185.1). Classification (NCBI taxonomy): domain Eukaryota; kingdom Metazoa; phylum Arthropoda; class Insecta; order Blattodea; family Blaberidae; genus Diploptera; species Diploptera punctata. Next base: position 451,843 of record JASPKZ010004202.1, on the reverse strand, counting down.
AATGTTTCAGCAATATTTTTTTTTTGTGTCTTTCCAAATGTGCTTATCCCACCATATGGAATTTAACGATGATATTATTTTGCTGCTCAATTCAATTCTATGTTTTATATTAAAAATTAATTTTATTTTTATTACTTATATTTTTATCCCACAATATTCCATTGAGGCAAGCAATTGCAAAATTTCCTTTATCATTCCTATTTCTTATTTTCTCTTCATAACTTCCATTTTTATTTATTTTATTTTCTAAATATGTGATCTCACTACAAGATTATATTGTTTCTCCAGTCTCCAAAATTAAATTGAACAACAGTTTTGTAATAAATAAATACATAAAGAAAGCACGTGCAATAGTGTAACAAAGTAGAAGGACCGCCTCTGACAGTAAAGTAATGTTGATGTGTTATTTACAGAATCAAGCGATGGCTCTGACAAACAGAGGTTGCAAGTCGCCACCCAGCCCACCCCCGCAGGCTCACCGCGCTCCGGAGCTGCCGCCTCCACCTGTTAGATCCCCCCCACCTCCACCGTCGCCACAAGAGCAAATTCTCCAACCCTCCGCCAAAGAAAGCTACGATCACTCCAAGTCCAGCAGTGGTAAGTAATGCATTCATTTATGTATTGCCAAGCGTACAGTAGTTTTATTATGTGTGAATCTTGTGCGAAATTTAAACACTAATCTGTCAGCTATAAAATGTGTTATTACCAACGATTTGATTTCAGTCTGTCAACGTGTTGATTAATGATTTTAAATATTATTTATTAAGGATTTTCTCTACATTACAGTAGTTATCTTTCAGCCCAAATGTATTTTGCTCCGCCACAGATTTCTATCCTCAGCATCTTCTTCTTTGAGGTCTCTGCTGATCATGTTTCTTCTCACTTCATCCATCCACTGTCCCTTGGGTTTCCCCCTCCTCCTCCTGCCTTCAGCATTCCAATCCAGCATCATTCTTGGGATTCTATCATTCTCCATCCTCTTCACATGTCCATACCATTTCCTTCTTCGTTCTTCTTACATTCATTATTTTTCTAATTTTCTGGTTCCGAATTTTCTTCTGTAGGCCTATATATATATATATATATATATATATATATATATATATATCATTCCTTGATAATGACATGTCGGATCGTGCCGAAACGTCGGAATCAGTGGCCAGAGGCCGAACTTGAATCCATGCCGCGGAAAACCCCCCCCAAAAAAATCATATTCATATATATATATATATATATATATATATATAGAAGTCCACCGCTGTGGTCTCGAGGTAGCGTGCTGCCTTGTAACGCAGCGGGCCCGGGTTCGATCCCCGGTCGGGACAGTTTTTCTGGGTGAGATTTTTATCGAGGTTTTTCCTCGCCTGTTAGACAAATGTCAGAAAAACTTTAAGGCCCAAACGGTCCCCGAAATCATATGGCCATCATCATCATGATCATCCTTATCATTATCATCATCATCATCATCCTTCACCGGTGTGGAAAGCAACGGGAAGCTACCACACCTACATAATTCCCTAGTAAAGCTCCAAGCATAGCATGAAAATGCTATGATTACAGTGAAGGACCTGCCTTCGGGCAGAATTACTATGGATGGATATATATATATATATATATATATATATATATATATATAGACTGTAGAATTTTTTTTACTTCTCCTAAAAAATAACTTCTTTGACAAGGGCTGTTCTATAAAAACAACTCCGTGTCCAAAAAAAAAAACTGCTGTTTTTTAACTCCAAGGCACGAAAATTCAGAGCCAAATCTCTCATTTAAACTATAAGGAAGTAATACAACTCCTGAATGGGTAGATTAGACAACCCTCACTACATGCCTTCCGCCTCCCGTCTCACTCCACTACGCTCTTATTCACAACAGGGACATCCGTCTGCTCCATACAGTGGGTTTTAATTGCTGGATTCTGGCTTCGATTTATGTTCTTACAGTTAAAAATACAGATAATTTTTTAACACAACGCTTCTGTGGGAGAAATTTTAAGGTAGATTTCGCCATGCAATGTTGGACAGCTCCCTTCTTCACGCAGGTTTATCAATGTCTATTGAATGATACGTCATAAAGCACCAGGCGAGCCCATAAACATAAACTTAACCTAAATCCAAACCATGGGCGACCACAACAATAATTCCTTTTAAGAAAAAATCCTGCGGAATCGATTGGAATCTATAGTCAGAACCTCTGACCACTAGCTCGTCTGTTTTACATTGCACATATAGTGATTTCAGCTTAAAATTACCTCCATTTCTCATTCAATTTTATGTATTTCTTACATTTTTTGCGAATAAATCAATGTATATAGGCCTATTTTGGCATACACTAATCCCACATTTAGGAAGAATTTCTATTTATTTGTTTATCATCATCAACCGGTATCATGGCAGCTACCGCCGTCTTCCAGAAACTAAACGCCATTCCTGTATTTATTTGTTTCTATATTTATTTATTTATTTTACCTGATGGAGTTAAGACAGTAAGGTGTTCTCTTCCACTTCACCAGGTTAAATTATACATACAATAACAATTATGAATTATCTACATGTTGATTAATGGCACTTCGATTATTGTGACATTATATATAATGATCTAAACCATGACTTGTCGCAAAGACTGCAGCGTGTTCATAATGCTTGCGTTCGATTCATTTTCAATATCCGAAGTTATGACCATGTTTCTGAACACTTTAATAACCTCTCTTGGCTCCGTCTTACTGACAGACGTAAATTGCACTCTCTTTCACTACTTTTCAAGCTTCTTAAATTCCTACACTCCTAGTTACCTGGCGTCCAGATTTGAGAAGTTATCTTCTTACCACAATATTGACACTAGGTCACAAGATAGCAGTCTGCTAACAATTCCTCTTCATAGCACTTCCTTTTATTCTATTTCCTTCACAGTAGCCTCTGCCCGCTCCTGGAATTTCCTTCCTCAAGATATCAGGGGTTGCCGCACACTTGGCACCTTTAAGTCACGCTTATACAGTTACCTGTTGTATAATAAAATTAATTTTTCTCTATTTATTTAAATTTATACTATGTCATTAATAATCTTTTTCTCGTTTTTTATATATCTTGTACATATTATATATTTAATTCGTTAAATCTAGAGTAAATCAAAATACATTATAAATAATAATTGTATTGTATTTATAACATGTAATCGTTTATGTTTATTGTAATTTAGATGTAAGACTATTTTTTTTGTATTTTTTAAAACCTGGTTGTGTGGTAGACAAGGCCTTAAGATCTTACCTCTGCCAGGTAAAATAAAGCTATTGTTATTAATAATATAGAGTTGATAAGGAAAAGAAAGAAACATTCTAATAATAACATATAATTTAAGTAACTGGTTTGGTAAAGAAAGTGTAAAATATGTCCTTGTGTGATCGAAAAAGTGTATATGTGATCCACAGTTAAAATCCCTCTCCCGACAGGTCATGACACTAAGGCCTGGATGGTGTGTAACACGTAAAGGTACCTGTAAGATGAGGAGGTTAAACTATCCACTCTTAAAGTGATCCTCATCAAAATAAAACCATGTGACCTGCTCGCTTTTCATTGGTTATGGACACCGACGTACGATGTACAACCAATAAGTACGCGAAAAAGTAGTTCCCTTCATTAATTAAAAATATTCGTGTGAATATACTTTTTATTCTTGGTGAATGAAAATAATAGTGATAACAATCGGATCATAGAAAATATTCTAAAATATACCTAATCAATAATTATAACTTCAAATTGTTTATTACATATTAGTCGATTCTGATGCAACAAAATGACTGAAACTGTCGAGTCGTCTGTTGCTGTGTCGCCATCTAAATAAAAAAAGTCTGTCAAACCTTTGACTAGTGGTAAAAAGAAAACATTTATTTTAATGTATTTAATAAGTTCAGTAAAAATCTCACCAGCTTTCTTGTAAACTACACCATTCAACGATCACATGTCTTATATACTTCACATGTGCTGCCTATCATTGTGACAGTAATGCTATGATTTGTCTACAACGCAAAGCGCTAGCGCGAAAAAATTGCGCTGACATGTCGCGTCGCGTATTGGAATCACTTGAATCCGGGACGCAATTTGCCAGCGCAAACAAAATATAGAAGATATTACCTGTACTCATTGGTGTAATTGCTAAAAACAAACTAAGATCTTATGGCAAAATGTCGGAAATACAGTACTTGTTTTATAACATTCCAATTTTAACGGCGAAAGTTAGATAGTTTTGTTGCAAATCATCATGTTCCATACAATATGAGCATGAAGGAGTACAGAGATGTGCAGAAAAAAGAGTTATTGTGGCTTGAACTTAGTCAAGAGGTAAATAAAAGCTGTAAATATTGTATCTTGGAGATATTATGGATGTACATAAATTTCGTCTTCTATTAAATTCAAAACCTGATAAAACTGCTCAGGCGAAAATCTAAAGTATTCTAAAATTTGGTATTTTCATCAACCATATGTTTATTTAAGAACTAAAGAATAATTTCTTCTATAATTTTGCATACAACATTCATATGATGCTGCTGCTCTAGGTACTTTTTCTGTCTTTACTAATATTTCATACTATTTTAAACATTTTACAGCGATACTTAAAACTTTTTTATAAAGAATTTTAATATGTATACAAATTATAACTTTTCCTCTCAATTTATTTTCAAAGTGCTTTATTAGAATTGAAGTTGGCATACATAAACGCTTATAAAATTAAATCCACCAGATGGCAGGACGTATGTGTGAATGACCAACATTTGCATTTAATTCCAAACCATATTTTAAGAAATAAATGTTCAATCACTTCATTTTGTTAGGTTCCGATGGGTAAGTTTAGTGTACATCAGATTAGTTTATCGTTTACTAAATAGTCTGTATGTAATTTATTTCATTAGGTTATGCAGGGACAGGTTTGTATACATTCATTTTTGTAAACGCATTTGGGAATTTATTATGAACGTTGGTCATTTTGATTTCCCATATATGTGGTACCATCTGGCGACAGTTCCATAAACATAAGCGCTGTACCGTATTCGCTCCATGCGAAACCAGCATCACGCCGAGCGTAACGCGAGATTGCGTCACGTCGGGCGCCACACGCTGTATAATAAACCGTAGCATAATTGTGGCGCGAATGGCGGAAGGATACAATTGGCGTTTATGTTAGCGGTGGGGTTGTACAAGACCAGCTTTTTACTTACGCGACTTATGTCATTCTTGCTGTAATAAAAAGTATTACGAAGTGTTGATGATTGATGATACCATTTACCTCTGGGATTTAACCATAGATCCAAATATTGATGAAACCTATCATGAAATGAAGTGGTGGAAATATGATTTTACGTTGTAACCGTCAGACAGTTGGAATGAAAGTTCCATAGAATTAAACAGATATGAAGAGGTCATTTTTTTTTTTTTATGTAAGTATTAATCGATTTAAAATGCAAGGAAACTAAAAGCTAACCAAACCTAAATCATTTACTGTAACTTAAATCAATTACTCTAACGTAGGTGAATTCCAGGGAACGTCCTTTTTATTATTTTAAGCGGTTAAATATGTAAAAGACAAATTCCGACATAATTTGTTGAAGCCACTGATATGCTGTATCGGTGGTATATCTGTGGTCATCGATGGTCTATCTGTGGTCGTCGGTGCTCATCGTTGTGATAATCGGTGGTTTATCGCTGGTTAGAAGTAAGAACTGTTGTAACCTTCGTGGTCATGACAGGAAATAGTCCCACTTTATTTTCATATTTACGAGAAAATAAAGAAATGATAATAACTTTCCCAGATTGAAATACGTTAAATATAGTATTTGATTAATATGTATGCCAATTATGTACTGTTAAAGTGCGTAAATAAAAAGGCACAGTTCTCCCACCCGGCCATGTTAGCATCACTCTAAGAGCGGATAAGGTATACGTTTTTGAAATTTGAAAAAAGAAAAGTTTTCTTCCGTTATTTAATTATTCTAAAACTAGTACAATATGAACACTTTATTGCAATTTAGTGAAATTATAATACTATTTAAATGCTCTATTTGATTAGGTTCAACCCTCAAATTCGCAAAACACAAATTTCTTCTGTTAGTTATTTGAATGTGGCGGACCGCAGTGAAAACGGAATCTTGTATAACTGTTATTATTAGGTAAATTGTTTAATTAGACACACATTTAAGTGGTTTATTTTTTGTTCCTTTTTTATTTATTTATTTATTTATTTATTTAAAATATTAAATTAACTAAACCATCTGATGTATCTAAAAGGATACATTACGAATTTAAGGTTAAAGTTTTTCTTGAAAGTTTTTGTCTGGTTGTGCGTAGCTATAAGCTGGGACTAGTTTATTTCCATCTGCTGTAGTTTGTATCGCGGAGAGGGGGATAATCCGCCAGTTCTGAGGATTAGTTAGCAGGGCTTATTCAACAACATCCATATAAATAAATCCGTTTTATCAGGCCAGTGCAGCTGTAGATATTTGTCCCTCTCCCTCCTGTTCGATTGTTGCTGATTTACCTGCTGATTTCTGACCCAATTGTACAAAAATATTGACGTGTCCATTTCATCATGAATTATAATTTACACATGACCAAACACTCTACTTTTTATATATATACATACTTCATTCTCAGCTTTAAACTTTATACAGGGTGTAACCCATGTAAATGCCTAGATTTTAAGTACGATTTCCTTGTAATAATATGGAAATTTTGCAAGGAGATGCACTATATCTTCTACTATTTAGTTTTGTATTAGAGCATGCCATCAAATCTTTAGAAGATGAAGGCCTACAACTCAATGATATAAATAAGCTGTTAGTTTATGCTGATGATGTAGTACTATTGGCCGATAGCGAGGAGATACTAAAGGCCAACACGCACACTCTATTGAGTAACACTAAGAAATTAGTACTGGAAGTAAATATCAATAAAACTAAATATATGTTCAGACGTAGAAATACATTATACGTGAAATGAGGGAAATTATGAGGAAGTGGCTGAATTCAAATACCTAGGAACAATAATCACAAACAGGAATGAGATGCACAAAGAAATTAAATATAGGCTCAATTCTGGAAATGCGTGCTATTATGCATTGCAGAGACTCTTGATGTCCCAACTCCTTTCAAAAAACGTTAAATTGAAAATATATAAAACTATTATTCTACCAGTTATATTATTTGGATACGAAACATGGACTCTTACTTTAAGGGAGGAAAGGAAATTACGAGTATTTGAGAATAAAGATTTTAGCAAACATTTTGGACCAAAGAGAGATGAACAGACAGGTGAATGGAGAAGACTACATAACAGTGAACTACATGGTCTTTATAGGAAGCCAGATATAATAGGAAGAGTTAAGTCTCGTAGACTGCGATGGGCAGGACATGTGGCACGTACGGGGAATGAAAGACGTGCATAGAAGCTTCTTATAGGAAAACCAGAGGGAAAACGGCCAGTTCGTAGACCAAGAACGAGGTGGGAGAATAACGTTAACTATGATTTGAAAGAAGTAGATTATACAGGGGATGATAGGAAAACATTAGCTCAAGATAGGGATGTATGGAGAGTTTATGTTCACGCGGCTATGAACCTACGGGTTCGATAGTGCCAGTGAGTAAGTAAGTAAGTAAACTAGATAGGATCGGTCAAGATCTGTAAAAAGAAATTTGAATTTTTTGTCGTGAGAGAACAACCAGAATAGCATTATTCCTGCGAAATTCGCGAAAAAATTGGAGAGAAAACCCCAAGTAAATGTAATTCCCAACGGTTTGAATGAGGAATTTGTGAATTTTAAACAGAAACTGTATCCGTGATAAGGTGTTCCTGATAAAACATGTGAATAGTAAAGTAATATTGTTAAAATAGATGTTAAATCGCTTGTAAAGTGTTTTTCACTGCATGGGACGCTATAAAGTGATCCTAAAGCTTTGGATTTCCTTACAAAAGTATCGCTTATAAAGGGCTTAACTCCATAAAGCCAACAAAATACAAGTGAAGCAAAAAATGCATATACAAAAGAATCCCAAATCCTTACCTTTAGCTGACCTTAGGCGCCCGGAGTACATGAATAATGAAGCAACTTTTAGCTTCCAAGTCTGGGGGAGGGACGTATAAAGGAAGGGCTTAAAGTCAGAGGTTGCGGAGAAAGAGAAGAGAGGTTCAGTGGGCCAAGGGAGATTTTCTTGGTTCTAATCCTGACGTAATGAACCTGAAAATCCTAGTTGGAGGCTGGGGTTCAACATGGCAAGCGACTCAATCGATCCAATAACAGAGGTACCTTAGGTAAGACTTGGTCTTGTTTTATTGTCTGTTTACAATGTTTCAAATTAATTATAAAAACACCATCTCATTTTGTACAAATTGCTGTGACTATTTAACTCACGCCCCAAATGGGAGTAATTACCGAATCACGTTTCAATTATGTTTTATTTACAACCAATCACAGTCGTGTTTCTCCTAGAATTTACGAACTAAAGTTTATCATAAGTAATGCCACGAGTGATTTCCAAATTATCGATAAATTCACGACTCACGAAGTGAGGAGTGAATTTATCTATAGAATTTTGAAATCAAGAGTCGCATTTGTTAGGACTATTTAACGAATAAAATTAAGCTGTTTACTCACAAATCATTGTTTAACTATAGTTATTTTAAAATACTTATATATTTAATGTAAACGGCGATGTTTGAAAATAAATCAGAAATGTGAGGTTATGTTCATTCACTGCTGCTTGATCATATTATTTATTGCCAAATAAGATTGCAATATTGTAAGAGTGCACCCAAGTGGAGAAATAATGAAACACATTAAACTATATATCATAATCAACATTACGGGTTATTCATTTATTTTTTTAGTAAACAACTCAGTAAAATCAAGGAATGTTTTCATTATTTGCTATATTCAATGTATTTGTTGGAAAAAAATAATGCTTTGACCTGTTCAGAACATTAAAAAGGAGGAGCTTTCTTTATCACAAAAACAGGAGCTGATAAAGAGAAATCGATAAACAGCGAGGTGAAACCCGACTGTCATTTGTTGTAAAACAAGATTCATTGAAACGTGATTGGTCATTGACTAGCATTTGTGGAATGAGTTAAATAGTCATAATAAAGGAAGCACTTCCTTTTTAACATTCTGAATAGGTCATAGCATTATTTTGCAGTGACTGACTCTCCAAGAAATACGCCTACCAGATTGTATATATAGTGCATGAATGTCATCAAAAAACGCAATGCGAGAGATAATATAAAAAGATTTGTAACAATTGATTATACCACAAAAAAAACAATGTTTGCACTTTCTTACACGAATTATTTTCCAGCAAATGACGTTGCAGAAAATTATAATTGACATATTTACATCATAGGACATCAGAAATTAATTAATACCGATAACGTTGGTTATAAATTTCTCCACTAGAGAGCATTCATACAACATTGCGATCCTTTGGCAATAAATATGATCTGGTTGCAGTGATGAACAAAAGAAGAAAATGAAGCGTACCAATCATTTCTCATTTGTTTTCAAACATCGCCGTTTACATTAAATATATAAATATTTAAAAATAACTATATTTAAATAATGATTTGTGAGTAAACGGCTTAATTTTATTCGTTAAATAGTCCTAACAAATGCCACTCTTGATTTCCAAATTCACGACTCACGAAGTGAGGAGTGAATTGATCTAGAGAATTTGGAAATCAAGAGTGGCATTTGTTAGGACTATTTAACGAATACAATTAAGCTGTTTACTCACAAATCATTATTTAAATATAGTTATTTCAAAACATTTATATATTTAATGTAAACGGCGATGTTTAAAAACAAATGAGAAACGATTGGTACGCTTCATTTGCTTCTTTTGTTCGTCACTGCAACCAGATCATGTTTATTGACAAAGGAACGCAATATTGTAAGAATGCACTCTAGTGGAGAAAAGATGAAACACATGAAACTCTATATTAATTCATTTCTGATGTCCTATGATGTAAATATGACAATTATATTTTATTCTGGGAAGAAATATATTTAAGAAAGTGCAAACAGTGTTTTTTTTGGTGGTAATCAATTGCTATAAATGTTTTTATATTAACTCCCGTATGCGGTATGTGTTGACATTCATGCACTATATATACAATCTGGTAGCCGTATTTGTTGGAGAGTGAGTCACTGCAAAATAATGCTATGACCTATTCAGAATGTTAAAAAGGAGGTGCTTTCTTTATTATGATAAACTTTAGTTGGTAAATTCTAGGCGAAACACGACTGTGATTTGTTAATAATCAAAAATCATTGTAACGTGATTGGACATTGACTCCCATTTGGGGCATGAGTTAAATGGTCTAGATAAATTCACTCCTCACTTCGGGAGTCGTGAATTTATCGATAATTTGGAAATCAGTCGTGGCATTACTTACGAAAAACAACTGAGAAACTGACCAGTAAGTAGGCCGTGAATGAATGAGGTGAGAGAATAACATTGATTACGTTTTGCAGGTAAATTACACACGAGATTATTGAAATTAGCTCAGGATAGGGATGTATGGAGAGGTTTGCATCTATGATCCTAGGGTTTCGGTAGTGAGTTAGTTAATGTGTATCTGAACGGAGCTAGTTATTCTTGCATTATGAGAGGAGGAGATAGATAGGAGATGTAACAATATGTAGGAGGCAAAGTGGCATGTTTGCAGGCAGGTAGTCTTTCGCTGAAATCATCAAAGACGGATTTTAGCTTAAGAGAGGATTTGCAGACAAGAAGGCGAAGTAAAGAGAGATTTAGCGAGCGGGATTTTTTATTTATTTTTATTATTTTTTCGCGACTACAGCTCCTACCTTAAAAATCAAGAAGTAGGCAGAGGGAGGGGGAGGTATTTCCGTCACCAAGAAATGTGTGTAAGAACGTTGTAAGTGCCAGATTCCTAGGTGCAAAGTGAAATGTATGACTCGCTAATAAGTAACCAACACACCCTTAGGTTCATGCCCGCGCAGATTTAACCTCGCCATACATCCCTATCCTGAGCTAATGTTTTCAAATTAATCCCTGTATAATCTACTTCCCTCAAATCATAGTTAATGATATTCTCTCACCTAATTCTTGGTCTACCAACTGGGCGTTTTATCTCTGGTTTTCCTACAAGAAGCTTCCATGCACGACTTTCATTCCCCATTTGGGCCACATGTCCTGTCCATCGCAGTCTACGAGACTTAACTGTTGTTATTATATCTGGCTTCCTATAAAGACCATGTAGTTCACTGTTAAGTAGTCTCCTCCATTCACCTGTCTGTTCATCTCTCTTTGATCCAAAAATTTTCCTAAGAACTTTATTCTCAAATACTCGTAATCTCCTTTCCTCCCTTAAAGTAAAAGTCCATGTTTCGCATCCATAGGCCTATACTATAACTGGTAGAATAATAGTTTTATATATTTTCAGTTTAACTATTTTTTAGAGAAGTTGGGACAAGAGTCTCTGTAATACATAATAGCATGCATTTACAGAATTGAGCCTATGTTTAATTTCTTTGCGCATCTCATTCCTGTTTGTAATTATTGTTCCTAGGTATTTGAATGATATTATTTTACTATTATTTATTATTTTGAAAACACCATCGTGCAAGAAATAATGTACAACTCTCGTTTGTGAAGTGTTTTACAGAATCTCGGAAATTAAAAACCTAGGCGTCGCTTGGTTTTTAATCATTTCCTCGCTTCTGTAAAAACCACTTCCAATCTCGTATTGTAATCTACTATTAATATTGACGTGTAAAATCATCATCATCATCATCATCCTTCACGGATTAGGTCTTTGCCTGTTCCAATCTCACATCTGTTCAGTCCAGCGCTTTCTTGGTCCTCCTACTGATCTTCGTCCTCCAGGCTTATACATCAGTGCCATCTTTGGTATCCTCTGTCATTCTTTGCAGATGTTGTATCCAATAGTTGCTGTGTTCTTCTATTTGTTGAAGAAGTGGTTGTACTTTTAGTTCCTCTCTAATATTCTCATTTCTAATATGTTCTTCTCTTGTACAACCTTTCACAGCCCGTAGGAATCTCATTTCCGCTGCCTGAATTTTACTTTTTTCTTTTTCCTACGGTACCCAGGCCTCACTTCCATACATCGCCACTGGTAGCGCCATCGTTGGGTAAAATCTTAGCTGCGTATCCTTTCTTACTTTGTTCCTCAGTGGTCGTCTGATTGTTCCACAAATATGTTGACATTTCTGTATTTTCTTATTATCTCTTGCCCAAATACTGCAAGTGTGAAACCTGTCCCAACATTTTATCTACTATTACTATTTTTGTTCTTACTGGGTACTTTCCATGGAACGCCATTACTTTAGTTTTTAATTTTGAAATTATCATATTATATTTCTTACATTTATTATTTAATTGATAGACTGCTTTTGTAGCCTGAACTGTCTGTCAAAAATTAATACCACATCATCTGAAAAACATAATGCATTCGGTGTTTCATTTTGTCCAATTTTGAATCCCTTATGAACCAATTGTTTCCATTCATTAACAATGTCATCTAAATATATATTAAAAAGCGTTGGGAAAAGGCCACACCCCTGTTTTAAACCACAGTTAGTTTTAATTTATTCTGTTAATTTTCCATTTATTTCAATTATATTTTTATATCTACATATAAACTTTGAATAGTTTTTTAGGTGTATCGGTATCCTTTTTTTGCATTATTTTCCATAATAATGGGCAGTTCACTTTATCGAAGGCTTTTTCTAAGTCTGTAAAGGTCATATGGGTGTCACATGTGTCACATTCAGTACCGTAAACCAGTTAAGGCCTTTAAAGAGACTATCGTGTATGCGGCCGTCGGTCAGTTAACTCGTTTAGATCGGGCGCGAACAAACCGCGTTTATATTCGACGCCTAAATATTGTGTTGGCTTAGTATGTCTTGGAGATCATAGATGGCATGTAAATGTACATTTTCTATTCCCGTTTGACACATTTAACCTTGGTGAATCCCCTTTTATTTTTAAAACAAACAACACATGGAATTCGTTCACCGAAGCTAGCCTCCAGGCTCCAATGCAGTCGTATATCTGTCTCGATATCGCGCTGTTGTTTGTGCGTGAGTGAAACCATGGCGAAAGAAAAATATCTCACTGAAGAAGAATTAGTGAATATTTTGTATAATGATGATTCAGGTGATGAACTGATTCCTGAATTAGAAGATTCACAAAGTAAAAGTGAAGATGAACTTCCACTTCCTGAAATTGATACGCCGATACCATGTGATGTCAATCACCCAAGTTATTTCACCATCACATACTACTAGGATATCTCCTTTAGGTATGTACAAAATTTGAATTTTCTAGGACTAATAGTTTGTGAATAATGGTCCATTTTCTGAAGTGCCACGAAAAGGGTAGCTGGGATATTTAAATGGCTGACCTGTGGGTTTAAATGCCCTGCTCAGTGCCTGGTACTGAATGTTTTTCTATAATCTGCCTCATTGTAAAGAGAGGAGTAAATATGAAGGGATTCATTTTTATGAACTTTTTGGACCAAAGAGAAACATGTGAATGGAGAAGACTGGATAACAGTTTTTAATTTTGTAATTATCGTATTAGCTAGTTTCTTAAAATAATTTTAACATTGATATGTAAAGCATAGTATTAAAACTTTGATGGAGATCATCGCACTATTTTGTGTGAGTTTGTGATGTGATACAGAATTTATTTATGACACAGGACGTGTGCCACTTTCGGCTCCAGTCGGAAGCTGTATTAGAACGCCTCACCAGGTCCCTATCTGACTTGCGTCTCCTTCTTAAAGAAGAAAAAGAAACAGCTGAATAAATCCTTCTTTAGACAGCGCTGATCCTTCATGGATGTGTGATTTTTGAGTTTTCGTGGACGGACTAGCGGCTGCGACGTTGCCACATCAAATTCTCTCATATTGCTATTTGTCACAAAGATGACATACAATATCTCTATATACTCGCAGGTTTAAAAAAAGAGCATATTTTACAAATTAACTAACTAACTAACTCACTTATTAACTAACTGGCATTATCGAACCCGTATGTTCAAATTCTCCTTACATCCCTATCCTGAGGTAATGTTTTCGAATCATCCCCTGAATAATTTACTTCCGTGAAATAAATTTCAATGTTATTACAGACAAATCCGGACCCTGGACAGAGAAGCTGGAATTCAAGAACCAAGTTTGTCGCGAGGAGCGTGTCTCCGTGGTTAATTATGTGGGCCATGCAGAACCTACTCTAACTGGCTCACTCTATTCAACGTCACGTGATAACAAGATACTTATTTTAAAGCTTCCGGGAAGAATATACAAAATATATTGACTTAGACTTTCACGGCCAGAGTTACTATGATGATCTTGTAGAAGATTTCCGGGTTGTCTCAAGACAACCCTTGAGGATGCCGGACGCAGTCTCTAGCGAAACGTTGGGGAACTACGGGTCGAATTTTTGAACGCATTAGACCGTAAAAGGCGTTCTCTGCTGAGAAAGTTTTATCCTAATACGATTTTGCTTACTCAGAAATCTATTCATGCGATAATAATTCGTAAGCTACCTGACGAGGTACCTTAAGATCATAGCTTAAGATAGAAACTTATCGTGAGAATTCCGAAGGGAACCGATGGTAACCGATGTAGTTTGAAACCTTGCCGCTTTATCCAAGATGTCGGACCTTGAAGACTTCGATCATGTTTTCGGTATACGCGGAGAATAGGAACTTGATAGAGTCTACCAAAGAATTCAACTGGAAGAACAGGAGAATCGGCGTAATATTGCGCGACGCAGACGTCGTTGTATACGGTATTATTTGCGGGACGCAAGCGTAAATGCGTTCCTCAATAGAAGACGAAAATAACGGAAGTGGTTTTATCGCTGAGAATTCTGGGTAATTTCTTACCAATATTACGAAAAGAAGACTTTCATGCATGACCAGTTTGTGGGTAGCTAATTCGATCTTTACACTTGCTCACGGTGAGTCAGCTCACCAGTGATTGGAAGTAATTTGAGTAGAGACTAATGTATTTGCATGCGACCCTACAAGCCTCAAGACCACGGCCAACAGCCCGGAAATCTTCTACAAGATCATCATAATATACAAAATGACGATTGAATATAAATTTACAGAAAACAGAATATACTGTATATGTTTGGGAAAGGATGTGGATGACTTGATACTCTAAACAGGGAAAATGTAAAAAAAAAATATCTTGAGGCAATAATTACAAGTTTAGGTACATGCCAAAAGATGAACAAACTAAATTTGCAATGGCAAAACATGTAATTGAGACATTACATGGATAATTTGGAAGAAAAATGTTACAAAGGAAACTAAAATGAAAATTTATAAGAGCATAATACAGAATATTTTGTCATAGGGAAGTGAAACTTGGTCTTTGACTGAATTACAAAAGCATAAAATTAAAACAGTTGAATTTGATTATCTTAGAGGAAGCCTTCAAAAAACAAGACACCATAAAATAAGAAATGAATTCCTTTGGAGAGAAATTAATGTCACCACATCTGTTGTTAAGAGGATTGAAAATCAAACTCTTAAATGGTATGGCCATGTAGAAAGAATGGAAAATGAAACATGGCCAACAATTATGTACCAATGGTCGCCTTCGGGAAGAAATAAACGTAACAGACCAAGATTGAAGTGGAAAACTATAATAGATACAGCTAGGAATTTTAGGTGTTGCACCTTAATTTTTTTGTTACTACAATGCTCAAATTAGCTTGTCTTGCAAAGAAAACATTGAATAAATGCCCCTAACTGTATTTTAGTTGCACCTTTTTGCACCTTTTTTCAACGCTAGCACTTTTTTGCACCTTTTTTTTCAGTGCAAGCACATTTTGCACTTTTTCAAACCTTTTTTGTCTCCTTTGCAGCATTTTATTCCCAAAATAATGTGTATTATATATATATAACATTTCTTCAAATACGTTTTCAGGGGTTGGTAATGATGTGTGGTATCAGTCTACATCACATTACTTCCACTTCATCATCCTGCTGATGATGGAAGTTAACTTCTGAAAGGCCTCCAACTAATACTTTAAATACATAATTTTAACAAAGTTGAGGACGACGGCACCTGCCAATAGGTACATTTTAATTTTAGTTTTTATCTTAAAACACTGAGTTGTTAAAAAATATATACTTTACCAATTTTCAGGACTCGTGATTTCAGTAACATACTCGTAATATTCTGGGACTTTTCTTACGCAGACTTTTTAATACATGAGAACACGAGTGAATTTTGTGTCGTTCGTTATTTAATGTAATTGGTTTTGTTACTCTTTAATGATTATTTACATGGGGAATTTGCACCTTTTATTTTTTTAAATCGCACCTTTGTTTTTCACCTTTTTCACCAAAATGTTGCACTTAAAATTCCTAGCTCTAAACATATAATAGGAATTTGGAGGAAGGAGATTGGAATGATAGAAATAAATGGAAATTGAAGACGGCAAAACTTTAAGTGGGGGAAAACCGAAGAAGAAGAAGAAAAAGTTTCCGGGAACAATTGAAAGATGAGAGCCTCAGACGGAGATGACATGGCCTAGAGAGCTTGGATCTTGAATCTTCTTCTTTTAAGCCCATGTTTCCCTTAACACAGATTTAGGCGCTCTCCCCCTACAGGGAAGAATTTGAACCATACTAATTTAGTTACACTTGTTTTCGTATAGATGTCATTTGAGTGGTCCGTGGTCAGCGTTCCGCCTTATACTGACATCTAGGAAACCAAGGTAGTACTAGGACGGGAAAATTCGGAAAATTTTGCTTAGAGGCCTTTTCATTCGGGCTTAAGGATCTTATACGAGCCTCAAAATCTTCAGACTCGGGACCCACGGCTTAAAGTCCTTCCCGGAGGACTTGCTCCTTGGATTTTTCCATCCTAAAAGAATCCATCGACCCCGGCCGGGTGTGAACACGCGACCCTCGGAACCAGAGGCAAGGAGCATAACCACTAGTCCACCGCGGCCGATTAGTTCTTGAATACCGACCTTAAATTTTTTTATCGTCCGGGAATCGAAATGGGTCGCCGGAGAGGAAGGTAGGCAGTCGACCGACTACACCACGAGTTAAATATGATGGGAATGTGGAAAGTGGTTAAAGTCTCGCTGGAAAATGTTCAACATAAGAGTCACAGACTGTACTGACGTAGCTTTTTAATCTGTGCGGCTTATTCTAAAACCTCTTCCTCTTTCTGAGCGCGGAGTTTTTCCCGGAGTCGCTAATACAGCGTCTGTCAGTAGCGCGGCGTCCTACTTGTCGCTAAGCCGGTGCCTTCTTCCGCTCTTCTTGATCTGTTCTTTGTCCAACATGAATACCGTCTCCAGGGGTCGCCACAACATAATCCACAAAACATTACCCGGCTTTCATAAATCCATCTTTTATTTGAAAAATCTTGGCTTCTCAGTCGCCAATTTTGAACGAGGACTCTAAGGGTACCTTCATTATATGCTTCAGATTGACTTCCTCTTTTGTCTATTTCAACTTTCATTCTTTATTCTTCGTCCAACCAAGTTTTAGGTCTAAAGGCTTGTTATGATCTCACTGATGAATTTTGTATCCAGTGTTTCCTTGGACGGCTCAGAGATCTCTTCCCTGTTGGACAATAACGAAGCATAGCTTTGGGAACTCTATATCAGAACTCATCCAGTTGTTCTGGCATCATCATCATCATCCGGGGATTAAGTCTGTTGGCTCGTTCCGGTTTCACGAAAGCTAGAACTGTTAAAATTGTTCAGACCATTTTCTGTGTGGGCGTCCAACATTTCTCCTTCCGTGTGGTTTATAATTTATTAATAATTTTGGAAATATGTCTTCTGGCATTCTATCAACTTGTTCTTTCCAGGCGTTCCTGGTATCTATGTATATATTCAATGACCGGTTCTAAACGTAGTTCCTTCAAGATATCATCATTGCGTTTGTGATCCCATATGGTACATCCTGCTGTATATCTCATGAGTCTCATTTCACTAGAAGTTATCCTGCTCTCTTCTCCTTTTCTCAAAGTCCATGCCTCACTGCCGTAGCAAAGTGCAGGTCTTGCTAAGGTTTTGTGTAACCGTACTCTGGTGTCTCTCTGGACTAGCGAATGTTTCATTACTGAATGTATTATTCCCATGATTTTATTAAAATGAATAATTTTATTTGCTATGACTACTTCATCCAAATATGTTAATATGTATCCAAGGTAGGTAAATTAATTTACTCTTTCAAGTGTTTTTGAATCTATTAATCTTTGGTACGTATAGCCTTCATTCATTTTTTTCAACGCTTCTATTTCTTCTCTTTTTTTTTCCTTAATTCTTCTTCGTCTTCTTTTCTTCTTCTTTTCTATAGGTATATGCCTCTTTATTTACACACACTATATCAATGATGTCCACCGCTGTGGTCTCGAGGTAGCATATTGCCTTGTCACGCAGCGGATCCGGGTTCGATCCCCGGTCGGGGCAGTTTTTCTGGATGAGTTTTTTATCGGTGTTTTTCCTCACCTGTAAGACAAATGTCAGAAAAACTTAATGCCCAAATGGTCCCCGAAATCATGTGCCCATCATCATCATCCTTCACCGGTGTGGAAAACAACGGGAAGCTACCACAGCTACAATTCCCTAGTAAAGCTGCAAAGCATAGCATGAAAATGTTATGATTGCAGTGACGGACCTACCCTCGGGCAGAATTACTATGGATTACATTTCATTCCATCTCTTGAGGGGTCTGCCCACTTATCTTTTTCCTCTAGGACGTAGGTTCTTCACTGCTTTAATAAACCTCGTATCGTCAGCTGTTGTCCACGTGGACATTCCATTCCCTTTTTCTTGTTGTAATAAATGCTTAGAAATATATAGACTATAAATAGGTTTTTAAGGGTAAAATTCCAATTTGATATGATATTGTAATAAAACCCTCCATGGTATCTTTACCTTGTCGTGGTGGAGTGACTTGCGTGCTTAAATGATCCCGAGAGCTATGCCGGAGGTAGCATTGCTGCCAATAGGGTTACCCATGCCTGACAGGTCGAAGGTTATAAGCCAGACCAAAAAAATACCTTGGTCGAAAGAGTGACGATCTTTCACCGTAAAAATACAACCGTCCACTGGGATAAAATTTTCCGGAGGTCAAATAGTCCCCCATTCGGTTCTTCGAGCGGGGGCTACTTCAGGGAATTCTTGCCAGAGGCTCAAACATGTTCCTAGGAACATGGAATGTTAGGACTTTTTATTGCATTGTAAGCCTATGTTTTCCCTTTACAGAGATTTAGGCGCTCTCCCTCTAGAGGGAAGAATTTGAACCATACCAATTTAGTTACACTTCTTTTCGTATAGATGTCATTTTGAGAGGTCCATGGTCAGCGTTCCGCCTTATACTGACATCTAGGAAACCAAGGTAGTACTAGGACGGGAAAATTCGGTAAATTTTGCTTTTCATTCAGGCTTAAGGATTTTTACGAGCCTGAAAATCTTCAGACTCGGGACCCACGGCTTAAAGTCCTTCCCCGGACTTGCTCCTTGGATTTTTCGGTCCTAAAAAGTCCATCGACCCCGGCCGGGTTTGAACCCGCGACCCTCGGGACCAGAGGCGAGGAGCATAACCACTAGTCCACCGCGGCCGATAGGACATTTTATAGGAAGCCAGATATAATAAGAACAGTTAAGTCTCGTAGACTGCGATGGGCAGGACATGTGACACGAATGAGGAATGAAAGACGTGCATGGAAACTCCTTGTAGGAAAACCAGAGGTAAAACGCCCAGTTGGTAGACCAAGAATGAGGTGGGAGAATAACATTAGCTAGGATTTGAGATAAGTAGATAATACAGGGAATGATTAGAAAATATTAGCTCAGGATAGGGATGTATGGAAAGCTTATGTCTGCGGAGCCATGAACCTACGGGTTCAATAGTGCCAGTGAGATATAATAAATAACTTTAGCATAAAGATATTCATAAATACACCTGGATGTCTCCGGATGGAGAAACTCGGAACCAGATAAATCATGTATTATGGACAAACGCTGGCACAGTGGCATCATCGATGTTTGATCAGTTAGAGGAAACGAGATTACGTGTATTTGAGAATAAAGTTCTTGGAAAAATTTTTGGACCAAAGAGAGATGAACTGACAGGTGAATGGAGAAGACTACATAACAATGAACTACATGGTCTTTATAGGAAGCCAGATATAATAAGAGTAGCTAAGTCTTGTAGACTTCGATGGACAGGACATGTGGCATGTATGGGGAATGAAAGACGTGCATGGAAGCTTCTTGTAAGAAAACCAGAGGGAAAACGCCAAGATACATAAAAACTGCTGGCGCGACAGACCTAGAAGGCCCTTAGCCTACCACATGGCTGCTGGCTTGACATCCACACCTGTTAATCACAGAGGTAGATGATCATCAGCCAGTGTAGGTCTGACATGTGGTCAACATGTCGGGTCCCCCAGCCGTTATAGCCGGTTTTCTCAACCTGGAGTCGCTACTTATTGTAGCTACCCAAATGCCTCACGAAACTGGGTGGCACAGGTCCCATATTGGCAGAAATTCCATCCGAAAATGTCTTTCCCCGTGGAGACTCGAACCTGCGCAAGTCTGTTAGCTCTGCGCCAAGGCTTCCTGCCTTAACCTCTCGACTACGGCGCGGGATTTAAGACACACGTGTTCTCTTAAATTGAGATGGACCTGCATGAGAGTGGGTAATGTTTTTTTAAAGGAAAATAAGTGGTTTTGCTAAGATAAACACATTAAAATGCGATACAATTATCTATGCGGCGCAATTAACCGCACTTTATTGAATAAAATTAGAAAAAAACTATTTTAAAATTTTACAAAGTATTGGCAGTTCCATCTCTTATCTATGGATGTGAAACCTGGACATTAACAAAGGCAGATAGTAGACAAATAGAGGCTGCTGAAATGAAGATGTTGAGAGCAATAGCAGGATACCAAAGGACCGATAAAAAGAAAAACGAAGATATAAGAACAGAACTTAATATATTTAATCTCTGTGAAAGAATAAAATATTATCAAAATTCATATCTTCAGCATGTATTTACGAATGAATGAACAGCGCATACCAAGAAGAATGTATAATTATAAACCAAAAGGGAGAAGATTGTTGGGAAGACCATTGAAGAGATGGAAGGAGCAATTCGACCTGTAATGAGATCGGAACAGGCCATTGGGCTTAATCCTTGTTGTTTATGATGATGATGAAGTGGTTTTGATCCCTTTATGATTTTTGTTCTGCACAGCAAATGTGTTTAGTTGAATCATAAAGACGCCGAATGTCAAATTTGATGAGAGAATATTTAAAAATGCACCGTAAGGAGCATATTTTAGAAAATATTTTAAAAATGGATAAAAAATCATAATTCTGAAGCTATTCTACTTATGGACACCAAACTTCACAGAAACACTTCCATAAGCACATAATGTATGTGATAAAATTTTGAAAAACAATCAGATGAAAACAAAAATAAAAAGAAATTCACCAGTCGGTCCCCTTAAAATATTAAATACATTAAAGCGATTATTTACCCTGTACATTTTATACCAATTTAAGGGTTAACATGAAATGGAGTGAGTGGTATGAAACGAATGAATGATAAATGAAATGACACGAAGGGAGAATGCAGAGTATTGGTGGGAAGGAAATCGGGAAAGGGAGAATTCCGAGATAAACCCGAAACATTCCGGTTAGGCACACTGGAACATCAGGATTCGAATCTCGGATCCCGGTTGGGGCAGCCGCGCACGTTAGCCAAGCGTGTGCCGAGGCAGTATTCTTTGCGTAACGCTCCGATATTTGAGGAACCACGTTGTTGTATGACGTCATGATATCGACCGCCATGTGAAACAGAAGAGCCGTGCGGAAGGTCATGGACCAACACATGAGTGCGACCGAGAGAGACTATGGGAGGTGACAAACACAGTTTTTATCCAAATTCACACACTCTTCTCTACCCCACAAATTGAAAAACGAAAGTATAAAGTAAGGGCTTGTAATCAATCCAAATAAAACAAAATATTTAAGATGTATGAGAAATAAAACAAATTTGACTGAACTAACTATAAATAGTGACTGTATTGATCAAATTAACTCCCTTTAAGTACCTAGGCACAATACTAAACGATAATAATACTGTTGAAGAAGAAATCAAAACAAGAATATCGCAAGGGAATAAAGCATATTTTGCTAATTTCGATATATTCAAAAGCAAATTAATATAAAAAAAATGCTAAATTCAAATTATATACAGCAATAATAAGACCAATCATATGTTATGGAGCTGAAACCTGGGTACTAAAAGAAGCAGATAAATTAAGACTATTAACGTTTGAGAGTAAAATATTTAGAAGAGTGCTAGGTCCAGTAAAGGAAAATGGAACTTGGAGGTTGAGAAGGAGTAATGAATTATACCTCAAGAATAATAAAGAAAATATAGTTAGTTTCATCAAATCCAAAAGATTACAATGGTTTGGACATACACTAAGAATGCCAACAGGAAGATTGCCGAATGATATTTTAAATTGGAAGCCACAGGGAACAAGACCAAGAGAAGACCCAAAGATGGATGGGAAGATGACGTAATTGAAGATTTAAGAGAGATGGGGATTTTTGATTTGAAATCTACTGCACAAGATAGGAAGAAATGGCGTAAACTAGTTGAGAAGGCCAAGACATTCCACTGGAAGTCGTAGAGCCTGACGAAGAAGAAGAAGTTCTCTACCGCATTCCTCAACCTTTTCGTTTCTTCAAATATTGTCTTTTTATTAAACTATGACAGATGGATCCATGGGATATACCTCTTCCGAGCCAAGTTCAACTTGTAATGTAGAGAAACCAGATGTACGACTGCATTTTCATTGCTCAAATAACTGTTTTACATTTAATCATTTAAGGAAATGTAGGCCTAGTTCCCTTTCTAACACTCGAAATAAAATTATTATCTAACGCATGTCTATAGGCATAGGAATTTTAAAATATACCTAAGTAGCTCGCAAGCACTATCGAACCCGAAGATTCATGGTCGCGAGGACATAAGCTGTCCATACATCCCTATCCTGAGCTAATGTTTTCCAATCATCCCCTGTATATTATATTTTCTTCAAATCATAGTATATGTTATTCTCCCACCTCATTCTTGGTCTACCAACTGGGCGTTTTCACTATGGTTTTTCTACAAAAAGCTTCCATGCACGTCTTTAATTTCCCATTCGTGTCACATGTCCTGCCCATCACAATCCATGAGACTTAACTGTTCTTATTGTTTCTGACTTCCTATAAAGACCATGTAGTTCATTGTTATGTAGTCTTCTCCATTCACCTGTCTGTTCATCTCTCTTTGGTACAAAAATTTTCCTAAGTACTTTATTCTCAAATACTCGTAATCTCCTTTCCTTCCTTAAAGTAAGAGCCTATGTTTCGCACCCATATAATATAATATAAAGTAAAATAAAGTAATCCCACTACAGGCCTCGGGAGGCCGTTGGGGTAGTAGGAAGTTAAGGCTCCCACTTTTTCTAGACAATCGGCACTTCATGTCAGCCGGGTTGTCAGCCCTGCGTGACGGCCGCCTTTACCCCCAGAACAAGCGTCTGGTACTCATTTTCGTTAGAGGCTGAGTCGACCCCAGGGCCATAGTGCCGCCAGAAGGTTTTGGTCAGTTTAAAAATCCTGACCCCACCGGGACTTGAACCCTCGACCTACTGGCTTGTAGCGCGGTGCCTTAAACACTACGCCACGGCGTGCCCCACCTATATAATATAACTGGTAGAATAATAGTTTTATATATATATTCAGTTTAACGTTTTTTGAAAGGAGTTGGGACGTCCCTGCAATGCATAATAGCACGCATTTCCAGAATTGAGTCTATGTTTAATTTCTTTGTGCATCTCATTCCTTTTGTGATTATTGTTCCTAGGTATTTGAATTCAGCCACTTCCCTTATTTGTCATTAGCTGTCCATTTCCATTGGCCACGTTAATTAGAACACAAGTATTTTGTGTTATTGGAAGCAGTCTACAGTCCGGTATTTAGGATAAAAGAAACACCCACACCTCTGTGATGTGGTTCATATCCGAACATACGTGTCGCACATATTCATGACGGGACAGCTTCATTTACTCGATTTATGCAATCAAATCGAGACGGACTATCGCTATACCTCTTCTGATATAAGTTGCACTTGTAATATAAACAAAGCTGATGCATGACTGTATTCGATTGGTTGAATAACGATTTTTTCTTTGAGGTTGTAAGAAAATGTATTCTCGATTCTAATATAGTACTTGAAATAGAGAATATATATATATAAATATATGTGTGTATATATGTTCACACATGGAAATGTGTTATATAATCGAAGTGGACAGCTAATGACAAATGAGGGAAATTTTGAAGAAGCGGCTGAATTCAAATACCTAGGAACAATAATCACAAACAGGAATGAGATGCAGAGTATAAGAGTGACATTGATTCAAAATTACAAAAATATAATAAAATGAATGGGGTAATACGAAGACATTTTGGTAAACAGATGAGGACAGAGACAAAACTAAGATTACATAACATCACATCAAAAGCTGCTCTAAAATACGGAAGTGAAATTTGGATTTTAAATAAAAGAAACTCTCATAAACTTCAAGTAAGCCAAATGCGCTTCTTACGATCATTGTTAGGAGTTAATAGACTGGATCACCAAAGGAACACTATTATCAGAGGAAAACTTGGAGTAACAAGTTTAAATGAAGATATACAAAGATACCAACAAGAATGGAAAAATCACCTGGGGCACGCCGTAGCGTAGTGGTTAAGGCACTGAGCTACAAACCGGAGGGTCGAGGGTTCAAGTCCCGTTGGGGTCAGGATTTTTAAACTGACCCAAACCCTCTGGCGGCATCATGGTCCTGGGGTCGACTCAGCCTCTAACGGAAATGAGTACCAGACGCTTGTTCTGGGGGTAAAGGCGGCCGTCACGCAGGGCTGACAACCCGGCTGACATCAAGTGCCGATTGTCGAGAAAAAAGTGGGAACCTTAACCTCCTACTACCCCAAGGGCCTCCGGGTCTGTTGTGGGATCACTTTACTTTACTTACGGATATATTATTTTTATTATTATTATTATTTTTATTCTGGAAAATCTAGATTGGATAGAATACGAAATAAAGAAATAAGGGAAATTATGGGTGTACAAGAGGAGCCGGACATCATAGACATTATAAAAAAACAAAAGATTACAGTGGTATGGCCATGTCAAAAGAATGCGAGAGCAAAGATTGCCTAAAACTGTTATGGAATGGATCCCAATAGAAAGGAGGAAGAGAGGAAGACCGAAGAAAACTTGGATAGAAGGGATACAAGCAGCTATGAATATCAGAGAATTGGGGGAAGATCAATGAATGGACGGAAAGGAATGGAGTTTCGTTTCCGGAAGACGGCGGCAGCTGCCATGATACCGGATGTTGATAATGATGATTATTATTTTTATTTAGGAATATTCCACAATACAGTGTTTTTCCTTCAACCCAAAGTGATTTGTCGCCAGAGGTTCCTGTCTAAAGCATCTTCTTCCCCCAAATCTCTAGCTTCCATACTTCTTCTCACTCCATCTATCCGTCGTTCTCTAGGTCTGCCTCTTCCCATTAGCTTTTCAATCAAGAATCTTCTTTGGTATTCTCTCTTCTTACATTCTTATGAGGTGTACATACCATTTCAAACGTTTTTCTACTATATTTTCTAATATGATTTTTCCAACTTGCGTATTTTCCCTTATTGTGCTGTTTCTGATTTTGTCCCTTCTTGAAATTCTGGTCGATCGCCTCCAAAAATCCATTTCTACTGCTAACAGCTTGTTGGCTTGTTTTTTACTTACTGTCCAGGTTTCGGACCCATATAATAAAATGCTTTGTAACAGAACTTGAAATATAGTTTTATTCATTCTGTATATTAATATTTCTTTTCCATATATATTATATATATATATATATATATATATATAATATTTTAATACAATAATCAGAAGCATTATTACCTATGGAGCTGATGTGTGGGCTTTAAATGCACAAATGAAAAAAAAAATACTCGCCACTGAAATGGACTACTGGAGACGTGCTGCAAGAATATCCAGGAAGGATAAAATCAGAAATTCATATATAAAAGAAAAAAATGCAGGTACAATATTCAATTTTAGATTTTATAAAGAAGAAACAATTAAATCGGTACGGGCACATTAGAAGGATGGAAGAAGGAAGACTACCTAAGATAATCATGGATTGGGAACCACAGGGAAGAAAAAAGAAGGGTAGACCAAATATTACGTGGATTCAGGAAATCAATGAAGGTAAGAGGGAATGGGAAATAGAAGAAGATATATGGATGAACAGACAAGAATGGAAAAATGTGTTGAAACAAATATGTATTTAACTGTGAACATGGGTACCGGAAAAATGTATATTCATTGTAAAAGCCGGAATAATAAAATAATAATAATAATAATTATTATTATTATTAGTACTATTATTATTGTTGTTGTTGGGGAAGATTGGGCTATATCTTTGGATGATATCACATTTGTTTAGGTTGATTTTTATAATTGTGAATTTGTGTTTTAATAATTAACGAATTTTCGTGAAATCAGCGCAGCGATAGGAGAACGCAACCGACAGCAGTAAGCTTAAGGCTTGTATGTCATTTTAGCGCGCAGCCTAACCATCATTTCGTTCCATTTCCATTACATTACTTTAATAATGCGTAGTATTTATTTTCCACAGATCTTCATTGGATGCTTTCCGTGTAACGATTCCCGGTCACGCCCCCATCTTGTGGCCATTTTACGAACTTTGATTTTCGAAGTAACTGCTTCTCTGTTAATAAACTGGAAAGAATTAAAGGAAAACACTCAAGTAATGACGACATATCTTTTTCCAAACGTTTGCAATCATTTAACGTACACCTATATGGATGCGAACCACGGACTCGTACTTTAAGGGAGGAGAAAGGATTACAAGTATTTGAGAATAAAGTTCTTGCGAACATTTTTGGGCTGAAGAGAGATGAACAGATAGGTGAATGGTGAAGACTACATAAGTGAGCCACATGATCTTTATAAGAAACCAGATGTAATAACGTCCCGCGCCTTAGCCGAGCGGTTAAGGTAGGAAGCCTTGGCGCAGAGCTACGGGACTTGCGCTGGTTCGAGTCTCCATGGGGGAAGAAATTTTCTCATGGTATTTCGGCCAGTATGGGACCGGTGCCCACCCAGCATCGTGAGGCAATTGGGTAGCTACAATAAGTAGCGGCTCCAGGTTTAGGAACCAGCTATAACGGCTGGGGGACTCGACATGCTAACCACATGTCACCCCTACACTGGCTGTTGATCATCTACCTCTGTGATTGACACATGTGGATGTGAAGGGCCAGCAGCTGGCTGGTAAAAGGGCAACCGCTGAAAAGTGGAAAGACCCTCAATCGGAATCGTAGACTGCGATGGGCAGGACATGTGGCACGAATGGGGAATGAAAGAGTTCACGCAAACTCCTTGTAAAAAAAAAAAGGAAAAGCACCTAATAGGTAGCCCAGGAATGAGGTGATAGAATAACATTAGCCATGAGTTCAGGTAAATAATATTATACAAGGGATGATTGGAAAACATTACGTCAGGATAGGGATGTTTGGAGAGCTTATGTCTGCGTGGCCATGAATCTACAGTTTCGATAGTGCCAGTGAGTTTATATATATGAAATGGAAGAAAAATAAATGCTTGAATCGGGATTTGAATCCAGACTTCTGAATTGATACTTCAGTGTGCTACTACTTAAGCTATCCAGCATCCTAGCACAGACATTTTTTATGTATATTCTCTATCACGAGAAGTAGCGAGAAATCAATCTCACTGCCCTCTAGTAGCTCCTATAACAAGTAAGCAAATTAAACAGAATATTTACTTTATAGCAGTAATGCTTCTTTATTTCGATGTAATAATTAAATTTTGATATTAAACAATGCAAGCCAAATATGGCATGAAAATAAAAATAATTTCCTGAACTGGAATTTGAACCCAGAATTCTCAATTGATACTCTAGTGAGCTACCACTTACGCTACCCAGTCATCCTAGCACACCACACACACACACACACACACACACCACACACACACACCACACACACACACACGTACATATATATACAACGCTGTGGTCTGGAGGTAGCGTGCTGCCTTGTCACGCAGTGGGCCCGGGTTCGATTCCCGATCGGGACAGGCTCCTGGGTGAGGTTTTTTCGGTGTTTTTTTCTCACCTGTAAGACAAATGTTAGGAAGTGTAGGGCACAGCGGTCCCCGAAAATGATCCGGCCATCATCTCACCTATAATTCCCTAGTAAAGCTGCAAAGCATAGCATGAAAATGCTATGATTGCAATGATAGACCTGCCCTCGGGCAGAATTACTATGGATATATATATATATATATATATATGACATAAAAATAAATTCCTGTACTGGGATTTGAACCCAGAACTCTGAATTGATACTTCAGTGAGCTATCACTTCCGCTATCCAGACATCCTAGCACAAACACACACACACACACATCCACATATATATATATATATATGTGTTATATTGCAGATTTTCGCGGATATAAGTATGAATAAGAAAGTTTTCTTGGGTTTTCCGCGTCTTGGATTCAAGTTCGGCCCCTGGCCACTGACTCCGACGTTTCGGCATGATCCCACATGCGGAAACGGACCACAGCGAAAACTCTATTTGTTTAATTATATAGGACCTAAACCTGTGACTGGAACTTATCATTCCTTGATAATGGCATGTGGGATCATGCCGAAACGTCGGAGTTAGTGGCCAGGGGCCGAACTTGAATCCAAGACGCGGAAAACCCAAGAAAACTTTCTTATTCATATATATATATATATATATATGACATGAAAAGAAAAAGAAATGCCTGAGTAGAAAATGGAACCCGAAACCTGTAACTCTATACCAAATACGCCACTGAGGAGTCCTAACAGAAATATTAATTTTTCATGTATGTATGTGTGTGTGAATATATATATATATCATGGTTAATTTTGGTGTCTGCTATGTAGTACTGTTGAAGAATTGTACTTTTTTTTCAAAAATTTTTTCTGGGAACAACCTCAATGCAATACATTTGTTTGGAAGTTCATAAAAAACATAATGTCACTAGCTAAAGTTATACTTAGAGCTGAGAGTTTGTTACTTTTGAGGAATCGATTCGAGTTTTGCAACGAGGAACATGTGACACTTATGATTGGAGGAGTATTCATCTTAATCCTGCCTTACCTTGCTATTCTCTTTCGTGATCCGCACTCATCCCTAATTCTCATATATAGAAAATCCCCACCCCTTCCACTCATCCCCCAATTACTATACTTTCTGGGTTAATTCCATTCGCTGCGTTACAGAGGGCTGGAGGGGGGTGTTGTTGAAGCAAAAAGACAAAAATCCTGGGGATTTTAAGCCTTAATCCGGCCCAGAGCTTTACTGTATTGCGCGGTCCGTGGCACCCTCCCTTCAAACCCCGCTCCCTGGTTTCCAAAATCCTAAGCCGATCCCCTGGTCTAATCCTCTCCATACCAACCCCTCACATTTCAGCCATCGGATTTCCTATCCCCCCCACCTCGTTCCCCGTTCCACTAATCCCCAGTTTCCCCTAATTCCCCTTCGCTCAGCTTAATCCAGCACAGCTCTTCTATCACCTGAACTGAAAACATACGCCTTTCAATAATTTACACCTTCCTCTCTAATGTAACAAATTACACAGTAGATGATAACATAGCATGGGTTTATTGTTGGCTGCGGTGATTATGTTCCCACCCTCTGGTCCCGAGAGTCGCGGGTTCAAATCAGGCCGGAGTCAGTGGATTGTTTTGGAGGGAATAATCCAATGAGCATGTCCTCGGGGAGGGATTTTAAGTCGTGGGTTCCAAGTTTGCAGATTTTCAGGCGTTAAAAAACGTTAATCCTGAATAAAGAGGCCCTTAAGCAGAATTTACCTGCCTTCAACATCTTAGTATATGGTGTTCAGATATTATAACAAATAAAGAACTTTATGGGAGCGAAACTTGGGCAATGACCAAAAAATTACAAAGAAGAATACAAAGCTGAGAAATGAACTTCCTTAGAAGAACAAAAGGCTGCACAAGATTGGATCGGATAAAAAATACATATATAAGAACAGAGTTATATATATATATATATATATATATATATATATATATATATATGGATTACTTCGTGTTTATAATTTATTAATAAGAATTTATTGTAAAATAAATTTTGTTTGAATTTCTGTTAGAGTACTGGGAGGTACTTTAGTTAGATTAATTTGTATCCATTGAATGACAAAATCAAATAATATAGAGAGAGAAATGGTTTAGACATGTAGAAAGAATGAATGTAACAAGAATACCAAAAGCAGCATTTAACTACAAGCCAAGAGGTTCAAGGAATTAGGAAGGCCAGTGAAAAGATGGACAGAACAACTGTGAGGCGGATCAGGCAAGTTTTGCCTAGCCCGTGAAGTGAAGAAGAAGAAGAAGAAGAAGAAGAAGATAAAAGAACTTTGGAGAAAAGACGAATCAAAATGAAATTTTTATAGAAATTAAATTCAGAAAATGGAACTGGGTTGGTCATGTGTTGAGGAGAGAGACTGATATCACAAAATGAAATTTGATTGGAACCCACAAGGATTCACAAGGCGAAGAGGAAGACCTAGGGCAACATGGAGTAATACCATCAGGGGGAAAGCTGAACAGGCAGGGATGAGTTGGAATGAAATCAAGACATTGGCAAACAACAGAGCACGTTACCGACCATTTCTCAAGGCCCTATGCTTCACAGTGGAGTGACCAGGACTACTGCTACTACTACTCTTCTTCTTCTTCAGTTCACGGGCTAGGCATAAATTGCCTGTTCCGCCTCACAGTTGTTCTGTCCATCTTTCACTGGCCTTCCTACATTCCTTGAACCTCTTGGCTTTGTTGAATGCTGCTCTTGGTAATCTTGTTATATTAATTCTTTCCACGTGTGTAAACCATTTCTCTCTATATTCTCTGATTTTCTCATCCAATGGATATATATTTAACTCTGTTCTTATATCTTCATTCCTTATCCGATCCAATCTTGTGCAGTCTTTTTAATGTTTTATGTATATTTCCGCATATCATTTGAAATTTGGACAGTTTCATGTGTACGTCTCTTTCAGTTTTTGTGTTTATAGTAAAATTACAACCCAAATAATTAAAATTTGTTACTTGTTCCAGAGGTTTGTCTATTACGATTTTTGATCTTATATGATCGTTTCCCCAAAATGCCATTATTTTTACTACTACTGCTGCTGCTAATAATAATAATAATAATAATAATAATAATAATTATTATTATTATTTTTATTATTAATAATAACAAAGCTAGTAATACCTAGTTAACTATTAATGTCTCATTGGGTCGATGTGTTGACCACATACCATTCATGACATTTGTAGGAAAATAAACGTAACTAAATTAACTTGATATAGTAACTGATAACTAAGATGGAACAATTCCTTCATAAACACGATAACAGAGTGTGACTGATGTGACTTGTACATGACGTCAGAGAGAAGGGGTTAGAATAGTTTTCTGTACCATCTGGTTGAGCAACAGTTTAGAATAACCACTTTACATTAGTTATATTTCACTCAAAATATTCCGAACAGTCAGTGCGCAACTTTTATATTCCACTGGAGTAAACATTGTAATTGTGAATCCTGCTCTTGTTTACATGTGACGGCTGTTCAGAGTTCAAGGTGACCTCTACTGTATGGTTGGAGCTTAGTCAACCTCGTGTTTTTGGAAGGAGAGGTTCCATCTTTACCCATAACAGAGGGGAGCTAAAGTCAAACTTTGGGGTTTTATGTCATTGTAGTTAGAACATCAGCTTTTAACACTATTCTGCAAGTCCTCCTCCTCCTCCTCCTCCTCCTCCTCCTCCTCATCATCATCATCATCATCATCATCTTAAGGCACCACAACTTCAAAAGTGAAAGTTTTGGCCTTCTCAACAATCCTCCTCCATGCCAAT
Source organism: Diploptera punctata (assembly GCA_030220185.1). Lineage (NCBI taxonomy): Eukaryota > Metazoa > Arthropoda > Insecta > Blattodea > Blaberidae > Diploptera > Diploptera punctata. The sequence goes on along the minus strand of JASPKZ010004202.1, from coordinate 419,705 downwards.
CTGTCTCTTGCCATATTCAAATTGGTCACTTTCATTTCCCTTAGATCGTTCATTGTGTCATCCTCCCATCTGATCTTCCTACAGCTCTGCCTCCTATAGGTTTCCATTTGTAGAGTTTTTTGACCAGTCTCTGATCATCCATTCTTATCAAATGTCCAAGCCAACCAATTCTGAGAGATCTTATATGGTTTACGATGTTCTGATTTTTGATTAATTTGTTTAGTTCATTATTTGTTTTGATTCTCCAACAGTTATCAGTTCTTCTACTTGGTCCAAAAATTCTTCTTAAAATTTTTCTTTCAAAACTTAGTAATTTCTGTTTTATTGTTTCTTTTAGGACCCAAGTTTCACAAGCATATGTAACAACTGGTATAATGAGTGTTTTGTATAACCTTATTTTTGCAGTTCTTGATATTAATTTGCTTTTAAATAAGATTCTATTTGCAAAATAAGCTTTATTCCCATTTACCAAACTTTCTTTAATTTCCTCTTCTAATGTATTATGACCATTTACTTTGGTACCCAGGTGTTTAAATGATTCTACTGTGTTAATTTGTCCTCCTATCTAAAAAAATAAAGTGTACCAACTATTGCAGCTTAGATTAGTAGACCCTTCTAGACAATCGACACGATAAAGTCTGGAGATCCAACATAAAACGTATCCAAATACAAACGTCCACCCAATAAGTCCAAGAGAACAAAAGGCAAATCCGAAATATACATTTTACCAATATTTAATGTGCGGAGTGCGTTTTTATAATGACTATTTTAACTCATGCCCCAAATGATAGTCAATGACCAATGCATTTTCAATGAATTTTGTTTTACAACCAATCACAGCCGTGTTTAACCTCAAATTTATCAACTTAAGTTTATCATATTAAAGAAATCCCCTCCTTTTTAACATTCTGAATAGGTCAGAGCATTATTTTGCAGTGACTGACTCTCCAAGAAATACGTTGAATATAGCAATTTATATATTAAGATGTAAGAATCCTAGGATGCAAGTGGCTCCCAGATTGTATATATAGTGCATGAATGTAACCAGATAATGCTTGCGGGATATAATAGAAAAACATTTATATCAATTGATTACACTGGGGAACAAAAAAATATTTTTTTCTTGGTGCCTGAAATTTTTCACCTGATTCTGGGTATTTCGGCACTGCTGATTCCAAAAATGTCATCCATTTTGTTGCAGCAGCTCTAGTTTGCAAGATATTGATGATACTGCTCTTATGTACCACCATTGTAAATCGATTGTTTGCATAATACTAATTGATTTAATCCAAGTTATATTCATGTTGTTGTTGCCGTTTGCATATGTAATTTTACTAATTTGACAATTGTTTATCCTTTTTCTAGACTGACATGGCTTCAACACGAAGAAAATGTGTGAATAATCCTGATGTGTTTTGTTTCATCTGTGGGGAGTACACATTCACTCAACAAAGAAAACCTATAACTGACTTTGTAAGAAGAGCTTATTTGGCCTATTTCAAAGTACAACTGGGAGATCAAGATAAGCCTTGGGCACCTCACATTGTATGTAAAACGTGCACAGAGCATCTACGACAATGGACAAATGGGAAACGGAAATGCTTGAAATTTGGGGAACCAATGATCTGGCGAGAACAAATTAACCATAGTGATGACTGCTATTTTTGTTCAGTCAATGTAAAGGGCATCAATAGCAAAAACCGGAATAGATGGGTATATCCCAATCTACGCTCCGCAAGACGCCCTGTTCCACATTCAGAGGAGATACCTGTTCCAATTTTTACCAGTCTTCCAGAGTCACCAGAAGAAGAGGATGATTCAACTGAAAGCTATTCTGAGGGAAATGACAGCGATTTCCCAGGACCTTCATCAGTTTCATCCGGTTTTAGTCAAGCGGAACTGAACGACCTCATAAGGGATCTAAGTCTTCCAAAGAAGTCATCTGAGTTGTTAGCTTCCAGGCTGGCAGAGAAACAATGTCTGTTACCGGGAACAAAGGTCACAGTCTATCGCAAAAGAGAAACAGACTTCCTGCCATTCTTCACAGTAGAAAATCAATTTGTTTTTGTATGAATGTTGAAGGACTGTTAATGAAGCTGGGTGTAAGAAAATACACACCAAGTGAATGGCGGTTATTTATAGATAGCTCCAAACGCAGCCTAAAATGTGTTCTTTTGCATAATGGGAACATATACAGGTCAATCCCAATTGGTCACTCAGTTTCTATGCGTGAAAATCAACATACAATAGCTACAGTGCTAGAGAAGATCTCTTACCGTGATCACCAATGGGTAATGTGTGTCGATCTCAAGATGGTGAATTTTCTTCTAGGACAACAAGGTGGGTACACCAAATACCCATGCTTTATATGTTTATGGGACTCTAGAGCCAAAGATCAACATTGGGTGAGAAGGCATTGGCCTCTTAGAGAAAGCATGACCGTTGGAGAAAAAAACATCGTTGCAGAACCTTTGGTTGACAGAAACAACATCATCTTGCCACCACTGCATATTAAACTTGGTTTAATGAAACAGTTCATCAAGGCGTTGAATAGAGATGGAACATGTTTTGGCTACATATGTACAAAATTTCCTGCACTGAGTAAGGAAAAAATAAAAGCAGGTATATTGGATGGACCACAAATCCGCCAACTTATTAATGACCATCAATTTCAAGACTCAATGAATGATACTGAAGCAGCCGCATGGTCTTCGTTCTGTATGGTAGTGAAGAATTTCCTTGGAAACTATAAGTCTCCTAATAGTGATGAACTAGTGGAGAATATGCTCACTGCTTTTTGTGCACTAGGTTGTAACATGAGCATCAAATTACACTACCTACACAGTCATTTGGATCGATTTCCAGACAATCTTGGAGATGTAAGTGAGGAACAGGGTGAGCGTTTTCACCAGGAATTAAGTACAATGGAAGAAAGGTATCGTGGACGGTGGGATATACATATGATGGCGGACTACTGTTGGAGCATCCCACCGAGAATGTCCAAGATCATTGCATCGGAGGAAATCACAAGAAACGGGGATTCTGCGACCTGATGGAGGAAAATTAATGATTCTAACGAGACTAATGTGTAAATAAATTATGGTAGTTATATAGATACAGTTGTTTCATGAAAAAGAAAGTATTTGTTCTTTTGTATTTAATTGTATGCGAGTAATATAGTTGTATATGTGGACCAGTATTTTTGAACTGGTATATAATTTGAATAAACTCTATCTCAAAAACTAGAGCTGATAGGACGAAACTGAAATCATCTTTGGAATCAGTGACCCAAATATACCCATAAATAGGTGAAAACATTAAGGCACCAAAATCACTGTTCCCCAGTGTTATAGTACACAATAAAAAAGAAACCACTATTTGCACTTTCTTAAACGTATTATTTCCCAGGTATTTACGTTCCAGAAAAAATATAATTGATATATTTATATCATAGGACATCAGAAATAATTTAATAATCTATAATGTTGGTTATGAACAGTTTGATGTGTTTCATTTTCTCTCCGCTAGGGTGCATACTTATAATATTGCGATCCTTTGGCAATAAATAATATGATCTGGTTGCAGTGATGAGCAAAAGAAGCAAATGAAGAGTGCCAATCGTTTTTCATTTGTTTTCAAACATCGCCGTTTATATTAAATATATAAATATTTTAAAATAACTATATTTAAATAATGATGTGTGAGTAAACAGCTGAATCCATCCTGAATTCTTCTTACGTGTCCATACCATTTTAACCTGCAATAATAATAATTACTAACTCACTGTCACTATCGAACCCGTAGGTTCATGGTCACATGGACATAAGCTCTCCATACATCCCTATCTTGAACTAATGTTTTCCAATCGTCACCTGTATAATCTACTTCCTTCAAATCATAGTTAATGTTATTCTCCCACTTCATTCTTGGTCTACTAACTAGGTGTTTTCCCTCTTTTTTTTACAATAAGCTTCCATGCACCTCTTTCATTCCCCATAATAATAATAATAATAATAATAATAATAATAATAATAATAATAATAATAATAATAATAATAATAATAATAATCGACCAGCCTCATGGGCTTGTGGTGGCAGCGTTTCTTACTACTTTTCATGTGGTCCCGGGTTCGATTCCCGGCCAAACCATAGGCATTTTTCCTTAAAGGGAATTATTCCTATGGTTGCCCATGGTCTGGAATTTAGGTTAAGAATTCTCCTGGCGCTTCATTATCATTTATCACCCATCATATCATCGGGGTAACTTAACTCGGTCTTCTAGTCGCCTCAACTTCAGAAGTGGGTTACAATTAAGCCAATGACAGGAGAGAACACCAGAAATGTCGAAATGACAACCTGAGGCATTGGGGGAAAAATACTATTATTATTATTATTATTATTATTATTATTATATTTCTTAAAGACAGAAGGATAGAATACAGACGGCGAAGATGAGGTTTCTAAGACAAGTAAAAGGATGTACAAGACTTGATAGAATAAGAAATGAGGATATAAGAGAAGAATTGAAAGTACAGCCTTTATTGGATAAGGTCACGAATTACAGACATAAATGGATTGATCACATGGATGGAAGGAGTAAGGAGAGATATCCATTGTTAGCAAGAAATTATCAAGCAAGAGGAAGACGTGATGTTGGAAGACCTAGAAGACGTTGGGCTGATGCATTATGAAGTCGGAACGGACAATCGCCTAATCCCTGGAGTGATGATGATGATGATGATGATATTTCTTAAAATCACTGCAGGAAAGATCCATACACATTCCAGTTTCCGTTAACCAAGAGCATTTATTCAGATATCTTCTCGCTTCAACAAGTAATAATAATAATAATAATAATAATAATAATAATAATAATAATAATAATAATAATAATAATAATAATAATAATATAATCATCATCATCATCATCACTCCAGGGATTAGGCAATTGCCCGTTCCGACTTCATAATGCATCAGCCCAACGCCTTCTAGGTCTTCCAACATCACGCCTTCCTCTTGCTTGATAATTTCTTGCTAACAATGGATAATAATAATAATAATAATAATAATAATAATAATAATAATTATTATTATTATTATTATTATTATTATTATTTATATACGGAACTTTAATGTTTACACATCTTTCTGTGCCTAAAGTTTTATTTTTCTTCTCCACTCGTATCTCTCCATCCAATCCATGTCCTCCTGTCCTCTTGCTCTCATTCCAGTTCTTATTTCCTGCATCCATGACTTTCGAGGTCTTCCTCTCCTCCTTCTTCCAGGTGGACACCATTCCAATGTTTTCCTGGGTAATCTTTCTTCTTGTATTCGCCGTACGTGCCCATACCAATTTAATTGCTTATACCGTATATAATCTACTATTGAATAACCAATATTCATTTTTTTCTCGTATAACTGTATTTCTTATTTTGTCTAATTTTGAACATCTTGCTGCTCTCCTCAAGAAATCCATTTCCATCGACATCAGTTTTTGTTCTAAGTTTTTGTTGAATTTCCAAACTTCAGCTCCATATGTGACAGTACTTCTCACTATTGAATTATATATTTGTAACTTATTTTTCCTGGTTATATGTCTGTTCCATAAGACTCCATTCATCATTGCTGTTATTGCTCTACCTTTATTTATTCTGTTCTTAATATCACTTCCTTGTTTATCCTCTTTATCTAATTTTACTCCCAGATACTCAGATTCTTCACATCCTCTAATATAATTATAACAATAATAATAATAGACGTCCACCGCTGTGGTCTCGAGGTAGCGTGCTGCCTTGTCACGCAGCGGGCCCGGGTTCGATCCCCTGTCGGGGCAGTTTTTCTGGGTGAGGAAAACTTTAAGGCCCAAACGGTCTCCGGAATCATATGACCATCCTTATCATCATCATCATCATTATCACCACCATGCTTCACCGGTGTGGAAAGCAACGGGAAGCTACCACACCTACAATTCCCTAGTAAAGCTGCAAACATAGCATGAAAATGCTATGATTGCAGTGAAAGACCTGCCTTCGGGCAGAATTACTATGGATGGATAATAATAGCTTTATTTTACCTTGCAGAGTCTTAAGTTCTTATTCACCACTCAACCAGGTTAAAAAATACAAAACTTACTCTTCTATCTAAATTACAACAAGCAAAATTATTTATGTCACTGCTATCTTGATAGTTGTACTGTTTATGGCTGATGAAAAAGTTTGTGACGTCAAAATTATTTCATGAAATAAACAAGTTATATTGAGTTTGTATTATTTGGTCTATCGCTTGACAGTAAATGTTTTTGTAGTGGATAATAGCACGTAGAGAATATACGGCGAGGTAGTTTCATCAATCATGAAGAGATAATCTGCTTTATGCCTCAAAATCCGTTTCAATCCGACCGACCAACGCGCTGCCTAGCGGGAGACAGACCAACTAGTACAGTTGCTACTGCTCTAGACTTGTTCATTATATGCTTTGGCGGTGAACGAGAGGTTTTTTGGACACTAGAACAAGTATGAAAGCACTCGCAGCTGTCATAAATGAAGCCCACTATGGTTATTAAAATGTATTATGATTTTATATAATCCCTTACAATGTACATGTATTAATGGCGTTCGATTCTGATGGAGTATTTTGATCCATTCTGTGATGGATTTTAAACTTAGGGTGAACCTGAAACAAATTTTAGAAATTCTGGGCTTTTGAAGCCGTTATTTTGAAATTTAATATACGGATCTATACATACTTTAGCTATCTGGCTATCAGATTTGAGAGGTTATCCTCTTACCACAATATTGACACTAGGTCACAAGATAACAGTCTGCTAACAATCCCTCTTCATAACACTTCCTCTTATTCTACTTCCTTCACAGTAACCTCTGCCCGCTCCTCGAATTCCCTTCCTCAAGATATCAGGGATTACCGCATTCTTGACACTTTTATACAGTTACCTGTTGTTAAATAATCAATTTTTCTGGAACTAAATACTTTTTTCTTTTCTATTTTTCAATCTTGTACATTCTATATTTCATTTGACTATTTAACTCATGCTCCAAATGGGAGTCAATGACCAATCACATTTCATTATCGAGAGAGTTTAAAGAGAGCACCTCCTTTTTAACATTCTGAATAGGTCATAGCATTATTTTGCAGTGACTGACTCTTCAAGAAATACGGCTACCAGATTGTATATATAGTGCATGAATGCCAACAGGTAGCATGCGGGAGATAATATAAAAACATTTGTAGCAATTGATTATACCACCAAAAAAAGAAACCGCTATTTGCACTTTCTTAAACGAATTATTTTCCAGAAAATAGTAACCTCTGCCCGCTCCTCGAATTCCCTTCCTCAAGATATCAGGGATTACCGCATTCTTGACACTTTTATACAGTTACCTGTTGTTAAATAATCAATTTTTCTGGAACTAAATACTTTTTTCTTTTCTATTTTTCAATCTTGTACATTCTATATTTCATTTGACTATTTAACTCATGCTCCAAATGGGAGTCAATGACCAATCACATTTCATTATCGAGAGAGTTTAAAGAGAGCACCTCCTTTTTAACATTCTGAATAGGTCATAGCATTATTTTGCAGTGACTGACTCTTCAAGAAATACGGCTACCAGATTGTATATATAGTGCATGAATGCCAACAGGTAGCATGCGGGAGATAATATAAAAACATTTGTAGCAATTGATTATACCACCAAAAAAAGAAACCGCTATTTGCACTTTCTTAAACGAATTATTTTCCAGAAAATGACGTTGCAGAAAAATGTGATTGACATATTTACATCATAGAACATCAAAAATTAATTAATACATTTATAGCATTTGCATGCTATGCTTGCAGCTTTACTAGGGAATTGTAGGTGTGATAGCTTCCCGTTGCTTTCCACAAATACCTATAATGTTGGTTATAAATTTCTCTACTAGGGTGCATTCTTACAACATTGCGATCCTTTGGCAATAAATAATATGATCTTGTTGCAGTGATGAACAAAAGAAGCAAATGAAGCGTACCAATTGTTTCTGATTTGTTTTGAAACATCGCCGTTTGCATTAAATATATAAATATTTTAAAATAACTATATTTAAATAATGATTTGTGAGTAAACAGCTTAATTTTATTCGTTAAATAGTCCTAACAAATGCCACTCTTGATTTCCAAATTCTCTAGATAAATTGGAAATCACTCGTGGCATTACTTATGATAAGTTACTGATCCCTGTTTGGTTCTTCTTCAGGACTAAATGGCCGTAAGCCGGTTTTCTTGTAACTCTACGTTTCGTCTATTGCTACGGTAGATATCTTCAGAATATTCTGCGTGCTCTCTATGAACTTGGGACTTTACTTAGATTCTAATTTAAGTTGGCATGCCCAAGTAAAACAAACATCTAAAAAGATCTCCATAATGCATTCCCTAAAGCGTCTCAAAAATTTTCTTCCTACGGCTCTTAAAATAATTTTAATTCAAACTTTAGTGATGCCGCATTTTGACTACTGTGACGTTCTACTAACTGACATAAGTGACGGATTGTCGGACAAACTGCAGCGTGTCCATAATATGTGTATCAGATTCATATTTAATGTCCAAAAATACGATCACATTTCTCAATTTTTCCACGATTTGTCATGGCTAAATCTAAAAGAGAGAAGAAAATCGCACTGTCTAATTCTCTTATTTAAGATCCTACATACCTCGATTCCCAATTATTTATCATCCCGTTTCCAGTATCTATCCTCAAACCATAACTTAAACACAAGGTCACAACATAGTCTCTTGCTTAATATACCGCAACATAGGACATCACATCACTCCATGTCATATACCATCTTCACTTCTCGCAACTGGAATTCCCTACCGCAAGAAATAAGGGGCTGCTGGACATTGGCAACTTTTAAAAGAAATCTAAATTTATATTTGCTCTAACCTCGACTTCATCATTACCCAGTGTAAGGTACATATATTAATTGGTGTTTCTCGTATAATTTATTATATTCATAGTGTTATTATTATTATTATTATTATTATTATTCATCCGGTATCATGGCAGCTGCCGCCGTCTTCCGGAAACCAAACGCCATTCCTCTCTTTCCATCCATTGATATTCCTCCATTCCTCTGATATTCATAGCTGCTTGTACCCCTTCTATCCAAGTTTTCTTCGGTCTTCCTCCTTTCCATTGGGATCCATTCCATAACAATTTTAGGCAATCTTTGCTCTGGCATTCTTTTGAAATGGCCATACCACTGTAATATTGTCTTTTCTATAATGTCTATGATGTCCGGCTCCTCTTCTACACCCATAATTTCCCTTATTTCTTTATTTCGTATTCTATCCATTCTAGATTTTCCAGCTGATCTTCTTCTTCTTCTTCACTTCCTGGTTTAGGCAAGAGTTGTCTGTTCCATCTTCACTAATAGATCTAAGACCATCTCTTCCGACGACGTCCGACATCTCTTCTTCCTCTTGGAAAATAATGGAAGATTTTATTTGGTAATCATCTTTCTTCCATTCTTTCTACATGTTCTTTCCACTGTATCTTGTTGTTAAATATCTTTTCTTTTATGGAGTAGATCTGCAGTTCTTCACGGATATCCTCGTTTCTTATCTGGTCCATTCTAGTGCAGCCTTTTACTCTTCTTAAAAATTTCATCTCGGCTGCTTGGATTTTACTTTCTTGTTTGGTAGTGGTAATCCAAGATTCACTCCCATACAAAAGGACAGGGACAGCCATTGTTTTATAAAATTTTAATTTTGTTTGTTTATGGGCTTTATTATTCAATGTTCTATTTATTGTACCACAAATAGCTTGAAACTCATGTGTTTTGTGTTCAATATCTTTATCATACCCATAGCTGATCTTCTTAAAACATCCATTTCTGTACTTAAAATACTTTTCATTTCCCTGGTAGGAATTTGCCAGACTTCAGCACAAATTATTATTATTATTATTATTATTATTATTATTATTATTATTATTATTATTTTACCCAAATATTTAAATTGCTCTACGATTTCAAAATTTTTATTTCCAATTTTTATTCTTTTAAGCAATTGTTGATGGTTTGGTGAATTCCTGGAAGTTGACAATTGAAAATATATTTATTTTAAAGTCTTTCAATATGGAAACATTTAATTTATTGTTTCTAAGAATTGGAAGCATTTCGCCCCAGGTATAATTTTGACCCTTCTTGTAGCCTTTTTCAATTAAGGGAAGATCCGGTATCCCCGCGCATTTCTTTTGAAATTGGTATAAAATCTTGATACAAAAACATGGAATACAGAATCAGCAACAATTTCGATTAAAGTATATAATCCCTCCCCTTCTTAAAGTGACGTCGCTCTCTCTAATAGAGATGGGATCATAACTTTAGTATTTAAAAAGAAATATCCCTCTGCAAATGTAAAAGGAGGCTTAATGTACTAATTGCCTTTCTGGAAAATCCAACTTTTCTTTAAGTAAATATAATCCATTCGAACTTGTATCACAAAGTCCTCTTCGGTTTCCACAAATGAAAATACATTTCTTTTCGTTTCTATAATCCATGAAAGCATTTTGGTTGTCTTTATGTTCAAATCATTAATATCTTGTAACAGAGCAATTAATTTGAGTGTTAAAGTGGATGAGACACTCGATAAACAAGTAAACACTGTGTTCGTATTTACACGTATGTTAATAACACATTTCTCTAAAAAGGAAAATATGATGGTTTCTGAAATGTCATCCCTTTCAAGAGAATAAACATTTAAAATTCCATTAGATTTATTTGACTATTTAATTCCCCAAATGGGAGTCTGACCAATCACATTTCAATGATTTTTTATTTACAACCAATCACAGGGGGCACGCCGTAGCGTAGTGGTTAAGGCACTGAACTACAAGCCAGAGGGTCGAGGGTTCAAGTCTCGTTGGGGCCAGCATTTTTAAACTGACCCAAACCCTCTGGCGGCACTACGGCCCAGGGGTCGACTCAGCCTCTAACGGAAATGAGTACCAGACGCTTGTTCTGGGGGTAAAGGCAGCCGTCACTCAGGGCTGACAACCCGGCTGGCATAAAGTGCCGATTGTCTAGAAAAAGTGGGAGCCTTTACCTCCTACTACCCCAAGGGCCTCCGGGCCTGTTGTGGGATCACTTTACACTTTACTAACAGTCGTGTTTCGGCTAGAGTTTACCAACTAAAGTTTATCACAATTAAGTAAGCTCCCCCTTATTAACATTCTGAATAGGTCATAGCATTATTTTGCAATGACTGACTCCCCAAGAAATACGGCTACCAGATTGTATATATAGTGCATGAATGTCAACAGATACCGCATGCGGGAGTTAATATAAAAAAAATTGTGAGTTGTTTCTGTTATTAATTCTATTTTCAATTTGTTTCTGAGAGATGGTAAAGTTTGGCAGTCTCTGACATAGGGTGGAAGGGAGTTCCATGTTGTAGCAAGAGAAACCTTAAAATATTTCGAGTAACAGGTAGTGTGATGAGGAGGGATATAAAGGACAATGTGCTGATGGGATCGAGTATCTAATTTATGTGTATCAGAGAATCTAGTGAAGACGATCCAGGCGTTAGAAATAATGTTTGTTTATCATTATTGCGATATACAACATTAGATGAAATAAAAAATCAAGAAATTATAAATAAATTAAATATATTTGCAATAATTATCAAAATGCTTACCTTCAGCACGTGTTACGAATGAATGAACAGCGCATACCAACAAGAGGTACTATACCAGGATTCTTAGCCAAATTTTGGAATTCCTTAGATTTGGACAGGGTGTATCTTTCTAGAATTGCCATCGCTACCATTAGAGGATCAATTTCAATTTTAAGAAACCATATTTACAAAATTTCTACTTTATAGTATGTATACTTCAATTAGGCCTACAAGTTGAATTTTTTTAAATGTATTTACAAAATATATTTCATCTATTACAAAAATTAATTGTCTGTATCACTTTGTCCTTGAGGCAATCCTCTAACGAGGAAAGTTGTATCTAATAAACCAAAAGGGAGAAGAATGTTGGGAAGACCATTGAAGAGATGGAAAGACCAATTCCACCTATAATGAGATCGGAACAGGCCATTGGGCTTAATCCTTGTTGTTGTTGATGATGAATATTTGAAATAAATACAAAAAAATAGATGAATACAGACGTAAATGGAAGGAACATTTGGAAAAGAATAGACGATAGAAGAATGCCGAAAATACTTCTCTCATAAAAACCAAGAGGAAGACGAGATCCTGGATGTCCAAGACAAAGATGGAATGAAGTTGCAACAGATTTTTCACCTTAACCGTAAAAACATAAGAAAAACACTTATATTGTAATTATAATTAGTTAGAAATGGCGGAAGTAAAAACAAAAGAAGACCGAATTTCAAATCTCTTTATGTGACCGACATAGTTGCTGATAATCCTATGTCAACGACCAGAGTTCGCTGTTTGCCAACTCTATTATCTGTCTGTACATTTGTCAATAGAAGAGAGTAGGTTGCAGCATACAGTAAATAGCTTTATTTCATTTTTGCATTTATATTATATATATATTACTTTCTCAGATATTAGATTTGAACCAGCGACCTATGGATTACTCAAATTACGAGGGCGGATCGGAAAGTAACGCGCAATAATTTTTTTAAAAAGTTTAATAGTAAAAAAAAAAAAGGAAAAAAATCACAAATGAACTTACATCTTTTACCTACTTTTCGACATAGTCACCAACTTTCTCAACACATTTTTCCCATCGTGTTACCAGTTTCAATATGCCCTGTTCGTAGAAGTCCGTTTGGTTGGAGTGTAGCCATCTGCGCACTGCTGATTTCACTTCCACATCTGTCTCAAAGCGTTTGCCGGCCAGGAATTTCTTCATGGGACCAAACAGATGAAAGTCCGATGGTGCAAGATCCGGACTGTATGGTGGATGCTGGAACACCTCCCAACCAAATTCGGCGATTTTCTGACGAACGACAGCAGCAACATGGGGGCGAGCATTGTCATGAAGAAGTTTAACGTTAATGTTGTGACGTTTGTCACGAATGGCACGACGCAACTTCACCAAAGTTTTAATGTAGGCCGCAGCATTCACAGTGGTCCCGTGTTCAGCAAAGTCCACCAATAAAACACCATGCATATCCCAGAACACTGTCACAAGCACTTTCCTGGCAGATTGAGTCACTTTGAATTTTTTCTTTACTGGGGAACCAGCATGTTTCCACTCCATTGATGCCTGCTTTGTTTCGGGCGTGTAGTGGTACGCCCACGACTCATCACCTGTGACGATTCCTTCCAGAAAGTCATGTCCTTGTGCGGTGTACCGCGTTAAGTGGTCCAAGCTTGCCATCACTCGCTGGTCGTCTGTCAGGTTCTTAGGCACCCAGCGAGCACTAACTTTACGGAATTTCAAATTTTCATGAACAATATCGTACACCGCACCATAGGAAATGTTGAACTTCTGCGATAAGGCTCGCAGTTGCACACGCCGGTCGTTCAGAATTGCCGCCTCAATGCCTCTGACATTCTGCGGGATTGCTGCTGTTGTCGGCCGGCCGGAGCGTGGCGAATCACTAAGGTTCACGCGTCCCTCTTGGAAGAATGTGCACCACCTGGAGACATTGCTACGGTCCATACAATCATCCCCACACACGCCACGCATGTCCCTGTGAATTTCACTGGGTTTATGCCCTTTGGCCCACAAAAATCGAACAACACTTCTCTGTTCCTCACAGGTGGACGACTGTAGCATGCGCGCCATCTTTGTTGCATAGTTCAAGCTTCTCTCGCAAGAGGTGCACCTGAGAAAAAAATACCATCTGTAGTGAAAACTTCAAACTATATCTCTGTGAAATTCCAACATTCTAGCTGCAATACCAAGGCAGAAAAAAATTATTGTGCGTTACTTTCCGATCCGCCCTCGTATATACCACTACAGTCCACCACTCTACCAACTGAGCTCTTATGACGATTGACTAAAAAATTGATAAGTCCGCAACCTATTATACCGGGTTTTATTTGTTTGATTTTCTGATGATTCTGGCCAGGATTTTAGAAAACATTTATGAAATTATTGTATTGTCATTGGTCCTACAAGTATACAAAGTTTCAAGTCGATCCAATGTTTCTAAGTGGGTGAAAATCGTGTTTCAAAGATTCCGTTACATAGATACAAAGACACTTTTTTTTTTTATTTTCTGATGATTCTGGCCGGGATTTTAGAATCAAATATGGAATTATTGTATTGTCACGTGTCCTTTACAAGTAAGTCGGTGAAAATCGTGTTCAAAGATTCCGTTACACATATATACAAAGACACTTTTTTTGATTTTCTGATGATCCTGGCTAGGATTTTAGAAAATATTTATTAAATTGTTGTATTGTCATTGGTCCTTTACAAGTATACAAAGTTTGAAGTCGATCCAATGATTTTAAGTGGGTGAAAATCGTGTTGAAAGATTCTGTTACATAATTACACAAACACTTTTTTTGATTTTCTGATGATTCTGGCCAGGATTTTGGAAAAAAAATTATGAAATTATTGTATTGTCATTGGTTCTTTACAATTATACCAAGTTTCAAGTCGATCCAATGTTTCTAAGTGGGTGAAAATGGTGTTCAAAGATTCCGTTACATAAATACAAAGACACTTTTTTTGATTTTCTGATGATTCTGTCCAGGATTTTAGAAAAAAAAATGAAATTATTGTATTGCCATGGGTCCTTTACAAGTATACAAAGTTTCAAGTCGATCCAGTGATTTTAAGTGGGTGAAAATCGCGTTGAAAGATTCCGTTACATAGATAGATGCACGTCAAGCTAATATAAATCGTGTAAAAAAAAGGCTATTTTTTTCACAAGTTCAGTCAAAAAATCTCACCAGTTTTCTTGTAATCTACCCCATTCAGCGATATATATTTTATAATACCTGACACGTGCTCCCTGTCCATGTGACAGTAATTGTGACGCGAATGGTGGAAGGATACAATTGGCGTTAGGATCACTTTAAGAACGGGTAATATATAGGGCAATTCACTATGGAAGAGAATAATAAAATAACAATTAAGAATATCTCTGAAGTATTTGGATGTCTGTCAGCTTATAATTTAGTTATTGATGGATCATAGGTCCTAATGCATTCTCCTGCCAAACACTTGCTGATCTGTCTCTTCATTCTTACATTAGTAAAGCGGCCAGCCCAACTATTCTAGAAAACAAAAAGCAAGTAGGAGAAAGCATTTTCTTTGTTAATGAACATGAGGATGTTGGGGAGATTTTCAAACAGGGGGAGGGAAGTTGGATTAGCGGCTTAATGCGTAGACCGGATAGGATGTACAGTCACGGCCATAAGTATTTCAATTCCTCTAATAAAAACACTACATAAAAAGTATTCTATGTTTGTTCATGTTTGTCATTCTTTTTTGCCATTTTTACGAATTGTATTTTAATTTTTCCGAACATGAAACTAACGCATTGGTGCAATCGAACACGTGGGTTCATGGCCTAGCGGACGTAAGGTCTCCATACATCCGTATCGTGAGATAATGTTTGAAGCTATTCTCTGTGTATTCCACTTCCTTCAAATGATGGTTAATATAATTTTCCCACCTCATTCTTGGCTTACTTTCTGTGACCCTCTTTCATTCCTCATTCGTGCCAAGAGAACTATCCATCGGACTTAACGCTTTATATTAGCTTGACCTGTATCTATCTATGTAACTGAATCTTTAAACACGATTTTCACCCACTTAAAAACATTGGATCGACTTGAAACTTTGTATACTTGTAAAGGACCAATGACAATACAATAATTTCTTAAATAATATAATATAAATACATAATATATACTATATAATAGGTTGCGGAATTATCGACTTTTTAGTCCATCGTTGTAAGAAATTAATATTAGATCCTCTGGTAGCTCAGTTGGTAGAATGGTGGACTGTAGTGGTATGTAATTTCAGTAATCCATAGGTCGCTGGTTCAAATACAGCCCGGAGGATTTTTTTAGAAGAGTATTACTTTTAACTCATACTACAATAGTATCGAATTTAAAGATATTTATATTTTTATTTTATTATTATATCTGGTTTCCTATAAAGTCATGTATCTCACTGTTATGCATGACCGATGTATATATCCATCCATCCATAGTAATTCTACCCGAAGGCAGGTTCTTCACTGTAATCATAGCATTTTCATGCTATGCTTGCAGGTTTACTATCGAATTGTAGGTGTGTTAGCTTCCCGTTGCTTTCCACACCGGTGAAGGATGATGATGGCCATATGATTTCGGGGACCGTTTGGGCCTTGAAAGTTTTCCTGACATTTGTCTTACAGGTGAGGAAAAACCCCGATAAAAACCTCACCCAGAAAAACTGCCCCGACCGCGGATCGAACCCGGGCCCGCTGCGTGACAAGGCAGCACGCTACCTCGAGACCACAGCGGTGGACTTATAATTATATATATATAAAAAACACTGGCACTATCGACTATCGAACCCGTTGGTTCATGGCCGCGCGGACATAAGCTCTCCGCACATCCCTATCCTGAGCTAATGTTTTCTAATCATTGCCTGTATAATCTACTTTCCTCAAATCATAGTTAATGCTATTCTCCTACCTCATTCTTGGTCTACCAACTGGGCGTTTTCCCTCTTATTTTCCTAGAAGAAGCTTCCATACACGTTTTATATAGGCCTATATTTTTTTTTACCTAGAATGTCTGCCCGAGGGCAGGTCCTTAGATTGTTGATCCCTAACTTTTTTCTAATGACAGTTCTGGCAATCTCTCCTAGCATTGGCGGAATTGTAATCAATTTCTTAGGTTGGGGCGGCTATACGTACCCCAATGATATGAAGCGTGACCAGGAGTGTTCTTAGTCTAACTAACTAACTAACTCACTGGCACTATCAAATCCGTTGATTAATGCAGCGCGGATATAAGCTCTCCATATATCCCTATATGGAGCTAATGTTTTCCAATCATCCCATGTATAATCTACTTCCCTCAAATCATAGTAAATGTTATTCTATCACCTAATTCTTTGTCTATCAACTGGGTGTTTTCCGTCTGGTTTTCGTACAAGAAGCTTCTATGCACGTATTTCACTCCCCATTCGTGCCACATGTCCTGCCCATCGCAGTCTACGAGACTTTACTGTTCTTATTATATCTGGTTTCCTATAAAAATCATGTAGTTCATTATTATGAGGTCTTCTCCATTCCTGACATTTGTCTTAGAAGTGAGGAAAAACCTCACCCAGGAAGCTTTTTCCGATCGGGGATCGAACCGGGACCCGCTGCATGACAAGGCAGCACGCTACTTCGAGACCACAGCAGTGGACTAGACTTATGATAATAACTGAAGAATAAAGTTTCGGTTAAGAAAACTGAAACTAATATTGAGATACTGGATTACAGTAAGTTACATTACATATTGTAATAGACTAGTTAGTTGTAGCAACAGCTCAGTGGGGCTTGGCTGGAGGAATGTAATTGGAATAAAGCAGTGATAGTGGAATATGATTGTGTTCTTGAAGGGCGACGCAGGAAGGAGAGTGGTGGGTTTCGATACAGTGACCCCGGGCTGGTCGTGTACATGGACGGAAGTTGACAGATAAGTGATTTGGGATTACAGGGGGACGCGGAAATGAGATAAGCGGCCGGGGGATTACGGAGGTGGGTAGGGGAAGGAAGGCGATGCCAAGAGGGTAAAACTACTGGGTGTTCCAGCAATCACACACTCTCAACGTATTTTTAAACTTACGTATGTTTTTTTAGCTGACACCGCTTTTGATTTTAAGACACTGGTATTCGTAAACCGCCCTGTTGGCTCAGCTGGTATCACGACTATTGGGTCCAGGTTCTATACCCGGTGGGGTTGAAATTTTTAATTGTTACGCACGCCGTAGCGTAGTGGTTAAGGCAGTTCGCTACAAGCCGGAAGGTCGAGGGTTCGAGTCCCGGTGGGGTCAGGATTTTTAAACTGACCCAAACCTTCTGGCGGCACTATGGCCCTGGGGTCGACTCAGCCTCTAACTGAAATGAGTACCAGACGCTTGTTCTGGGGTAAAGGCGGCCGTCACGCAGGGCTGACAACCCGGCTGACATCAAGTGCCGATTGTCAAGAAAAAGTGGGAGCCTTAACCTCCTACTACCCCAAGGGCTTCCTGAGGCCTGTAGTGGGATCACTTTACTTTACCTTTTTACATACATACATAGTCCACCGCTGTGGTCTCGAGGTAGCGTGCTGCCTTGTCACGCAGTGGGCCCGGGTTCGATCCTCGGTCGGGGCAGTTTTTCTGGGTGAGGTTTTTATCGTGGGTTTTCCTCACCTGTAAGACAAATGTCAGGAAAAGTTTAAGGCCCAAATGGTCCCCGAAATCATATGGCCATCATCATCATTATCATCATATAATTATCATCCATATCATTATCATCCTTATTATCATCATCATCCTTCACCGGTGTGGAAAGCAACGGGAAGCTACCACACCTACAATTCCCTAGTAAAGCTGCAAGCATAGCATGAAAATGGTATGATTGCAGTGAAGGACCTGCATTCGGGCAGAATTGCTATGGATGGATGGATACATACATAGTGTTGTGCCCAAGAGCAGGTGTTTCACTGCAAACTCAGCATTTTCCACTCGTTCCTTTTTTTATCTGCATACAAAACATTTATTTTAATATTGTCCATCATCTGGTGTCTTTTTCTGCCTCTAACTTTCTTTCCGTTATGAAGCATTTCATTAAATGGGTCCGAAACCTGGACAGTAAGTAGAAAACAAGCCAACAAGCTGTTAGCAGTAGAAATGGATTTGGAGGCGATCGACAAGAATTTCTAGAAGGGATAAAGTCAGAAACAACACAATAAGGGAAATTATGCAAGTTGAGAAATACATATTAGGAAAAATAAGGATGATGATGATAGCCATATGATTTCGGGGACCGTTTGGGCCTTAAAGTTTTCCTGACATTTGTCTTACAGGTGAGGAAAAACCCCGATAAAAACCTCACCCAGAAAAACTGCCCCGACCGGGGATCGAACCCGGGCCCGCTGCGTGACAAGGCAGCACGCTACCTCGAGACCAGAGCGGTGGTTATTTAATCACTAAACATTATGGATTTTCATCAAATAAACATCAAATCAATTGATAACTTAAAAGTATGTTATTTGCCGCAATGCCTGAATCTAGCCTAGTGTTATGTTACGTAAGTAAACACACGTGTAATGTTATTCCATTTGCTAATTTATTTAAACCTTACATTTCGCAATTTGGTGATCTCATTATCTGAACTCCTTCAGCACATTATCCTATCGCACATTACTCTTATCACCACATCCCCCAACTATGTCATCCACCCTTAATAGAAACACAGCCCACATTTTTATATCTTACACCCCCTTCCCAATCAATACAAAGAAAACTAAAGTGATGGCCTTTTGTGGGAAATACACTATACCTAGCAAAATTGTTCTGGATGATGAAATTCTTCTTCTTTTTCTTCTTCTTCCTTTCCAGGATTAGGTCAATGTGACCTGTTCCGGTCAAGTCCATCGTTTCCTTGGCCGTCCCAAAGATCTTTTCCCTTGTGGTTTGTATGTGTTGATCTTTTTGGGTAATCTTGTATTGTCCATTCTGTTTAAATGTTCTTTCCATTGGTATTTGTGCTCTTCTAGTTTATCAACTATTGAAAATATATCCAGTTAATTTCTTATTGATTCATTGTGTAATCTATCAATGCGTGTACATACTTTTACAGATCTTAAAAATTTCATTTGAGTGGCTTGAATGTGTGAGATATCTGAAATTTTAGAACGAGTAAACGAATTTAATTATTTGGGTTATAATTTAACATTTCAAGATGAAGCTGATATATCAAAGAAAATCACAAATTTTACAAAAACAACGGGGATAATTAACAGTATAATGAAACCATCTTTAGTACAGAAGAACACAAGATTACGGCTTTATAAGGTTCTCGTAAGACCTGTATTAAGATATGGTAGTGAAGCATGGACAATACGAAGAAGAGATGAAAGCCGAATAACAGCAAATGAGATGTGATTTATGTGCCGTACAGCAGGCTACACAAAGTGGGACCGTAAAAGAAATGAGGAAATTATGGAAGAGTTGGATGTAGAACCAATTCTTCACCACATACAAAACTACCAGAACAACTGGAAAGCCCATCCTCAACAAATGCCGTCTCATAGAATTCCAAAAGCCATACTTCGCTACTGCCCCCAAGGCAAAAGATCGCTGGGACGTCCAAAAAATCGCTGGATGGAAAATTCCTGTTTGAGACCGTAACAGGCCACACGGCCTAATACTTGCATGGATGATGACATCCCCTTCCCCTCTTCGCCCGGATTTGTGTTTCTTTTTATTTACTCACCATCATCATCATCATCATCCTTCACTGATTAGGTCTTCGTCTGTTCCGATCTCACATCTGTTCAGCCCAGCGCTTTCTTGGTCTTCCCACTAATCTTCGTCCTCCAGGATTATACATCAGTGCCATCTTTGGTATCCTATCCTCTGTCATTCTTAGCAGGTGTTCTATTCAATTGTTCCTGTGTTCTTGTATTTATTGAAGAAGTGGTTGTACTTTTAGTTCCTCTCTAATATTCTCATTTCTAATATGTTCTTCTCTTGTACAACCTTTCACAGCCCGTGGGAATCTCATTTCCGCTGCCTGAATTTTCTGTTCCCTTCAAGACCCAGACCTCACTTCCATACATCGCCACTGGTAGTGCCATCGTTGGGTAAAATCTTAGCTGCGTATCCTTTCTTACTTTGTTCTCCAGTGTTCGTCTGATTGTTCCACAAATATGTTGAAATGTCTGTATTTTCTTATTTATATCTTGTTCTTCTTCATAAGTTATATCGCAGCCCATGAACCTCATATTTTTTCTTATAGTCATAAAATTCTTTCTACAGGACCAACATGCACACTCAATTAAGTAACATTAAGAAATTAGGGCTGCAAGTAAAGTCACTCATTCGCTCACTGGCACTACCGAACCCGTAGGTTCATGGCCGCGCGGACATTAGCTTTACATATATTCCTATTCTCTAACTTTTCCAATCATACTCTGTATAATCTATTTCCCTCAAATCATAACTACCCCTAATCTCTTATCTTATTCTTGGTCTACCAACAGAGTGTTTTCCCTCTGGTTCTCCTTTAAAAAGCTCCCATGCCCTTCTTTTATGCCTCATTCGTGTCACATGTCCTGCCCATCGCAGTTCACGAGCCTTAACTGTTCTTATTATATCTGGTTTGCTATAAAGATGAATGTATCTTCTCTATTCGTCTGTCTGTTCATCTCTCTTTGGTTCGAAAATTTTCCTAAGAACTTTATTCTCAAATACTCGTAACGTTTGGTCGTTATTTCGTGTGAGATTAGAATCCATTGAGGAATAAAGTGGCGCTATCTTGTAGTGGAGTAAGGTAGTGCGTACTCTAGCGTAAAGTGCGTACAATTCTTGACGTGGAACACAATGCCGCAAGTTAGAGGAATTCATTCAACAAAGTGTCTCCAACTGATTAAGGAAAACACTTGCCAAGTTTGGCAGCAGGCGGACTTCCACCTTCAGGACCACATCGATTTCTACAGCTGTATTACAGATCTCTGTTCTTCTCCACTCTAACTGACCTCCATCGAAACACGTCTAGCGTACATTTGTTCTATTTTATTCTAGTAAATTTACTGCAATAAAGTTACCAAACGTTAGTAAAACGCAAGGAGACCCTTAAATTGGCGAAACAATAATTTCTCATACCAGTTATTTAAATGTTGCGGACCACACTGAAAACAAAATCGTAAAAAGTGTAAGTTATTCTGTATTATTGTGTCATTTGACACAAATCTAAGTACGGTACTTTGTTCTCATTTGTTTTTCTATTGTTTTATAAACAATTCAGTATTTAAAAATTAATGTTTTTTGTTCGTATTTTATAGCTCCCATACGGTTCATCCGATTGTGATGGGGCTTTTTGCAAAATGATCAGGAGTTTACCGGGAAGGATATAGGCTATAAGAGAGTTCTTACACTCAATCCCTTCACCTTTAAAAATCACCCTTTAGTCAAAAACGTGGGGGAAAAAAGTAGTTTTTTGGACGCTTGAATGACTTACGCTGCCTAAACCATAACAAATACACAAAATGAATGTAAACAGAATTGAATATCTAAAAAAGCTCTACAAAAAAAAGTCTGCGACAGCATATGTTTATCTTCTATGGATAACTCGAAATAGCCATTGTTGTCTTTCATTGATACCAAGAAGATCGGGATAAGTAGATTCCCGGGCAAGCATAGCAGCATATGACGGGTATTCTTTTACGGATAACTCACAATAACGAATTTTGTCTTTCAGCCGATTTATGCCACGAAGATGAGGATAAGTAGATTCCCGGACAACGCCGGGTAATCAGGACGGGGTATCTAAAAATAATTACGATATAAATTTATAGTTATTTTTCTTTTACGTATTCAATTAAACTTAAAAATACATTAATTTTTATTTATTTAGGCGTAGCAACGAACGCCTGGTATTAGCTACTTGGTATGATGAACTCAGTGCTTTGGAATAGAAATATAATGAATAAAACTATATTTCAAGTTCTGTTACGAAGCATTTTATTATATGGGTCCGAAACCTGGACAGTAAGTAGAAAACAAGCCAACAAGCTGTTAGCAGTAGAAATGGAGTTTTGGAGGCGATCGAAAAGAATTTCGAGAAGGGATAAACTCAGAAACAGTACAATAAGGGAAATTATGCAAGTTGAAAAAATATATATAAGAAAAAATAGGAGAAAACGTTTGAAATGATATGGGCACCTCATAAGAATGGAAGAAGAGAGAAGATCCTGAATTGGAAAGCTAGTGGGAGAATTGGAAGAGGCAGACCTAAAGAACATTGGATGGTTGGGGTGAGAAGAAGTATAGGAGCTAGAGATTTGAGGGAAGAAGATGCTCTAGATAGGAACTTCTGGCGACAAATCACTTTGGGTTGAAGGAGAAACACTGTATTGTGGAATATTCCTAAATCTTCTTCTTGTATCTTGTATGCCCATGCTCTCCCCCTGCAGGGAAGAATTTGAACCATACTAATTTTGTTACACTTGTTTTCGTATATATGTCATTTTGAGTGGTCCGTGGTCAGCGTTCCGCCTCATACTGACATCTAGGAAACCAAGGTAGTACTAGGACGAGAAAATTCGGTAAATTTTGCTTAGAGGTCTTTTCATTCAGGCTTAAGGATCTTTTACAAGCCTGAATATCTTCAGACTCGGGACCCACGGCTTAAAGTCCCTCCCGGAGGACTTGCTCCCTGGATTTTTCCATCCTAAAGAATCCATCGAACCCGGCCGGGTTTGAACCCGAGACCCTCGGGACCAGAGGCAAGGAGCATAACCACTATAATATATATATATATAACTTCTTCTTCTTCTTCTTTCGTGTGAAAGACCTAGTGGTCTGTTACGGTCTCAATCCAACGTTTGAAGGGTGCCCATAGATTTCTTGCCTGGTGGCAGGTAATTTAAGATTTGACGTGGTTTCCCCCCCCCCAAATGCCCCAGGTTTGTCTTTCGACATTCCTGGTTTCTCTCCTGGCATGGCGTACTTGTAACCCACTTCTGAGGTTGGGGCGCCCGGAAGGCGGGGTTACGTTGCCCCGATGATATGATGGGCGATGATGATGATAGTGGTGCGTCAGGAGAGTCCCTAATCCTAAGTTTAACCTAAGATGAATATGAATGATGATGATTGCGATGGCCATATGATTTCGGGGACCGTTTGGGCCTAAAGTTTTCCTGACATTTGTCTACAAGTGAGGAGAAACCCCGATAAAAACCTCACCCAGAAAAACTGTCCCGACCGGGGATCGAACCCGGGCCCGCTGCGTGACAAGGCAGCACGCTACCCCGAGACCACAGCGGTGGACGTGGTATTCTTGTTCTGCTCATTCTTCTTACGTGAGATTTCCAGTTGTTTCTGTATTTTTGTACATATTCCATGACTGATTCTGTGTGTAATTCTCTGAGAATCTCAGAATTCCTTTTATGGTCTGTTCTTGAGTAACCTGCAGTACGTCTCACAAATTTCATTTCTGCCGCAGTTAGTTTTTGTTCATCTACTCTGCGAATGAAAACAAATATATATATATATATATATATATAGCGAGGGAAAATATCTGTAAGGAGAGATTTATAGGCTTTAGAAATCAGAGACACAAATTATTGGAATGATATCGCATTAGAGATGAACTTAAATTGGTTTAACGTTTTAATTAAAGAGAAGTGCCATTAGCTTAACTTCAGTGTAGAGTTAAATATGTCCGTTCCATATCCTTCTTGACTCGGTCCTTTTCAAGTCGGGGTCTACATTCTCGCCAGGCGCTATCGGTGGAAGCCTTTCATACTGCGACCAACCCTCGCGACTGGGGGACAAGTTTGACCGCTATTTCCCTCCCACAACTCCACGATTTTCAAGTGTTCCTTCAAAAAAAGTGTAATTCACCCTCTAGCGGTGTTTTATGTAATCTCGCGTGTTGAATCGTTTTCACGCTTTGTAGAAAAAGTGGTAAGTGCCACTTTCCAACCGCGCGCACAATTACGTCACAGCTGTGTTAAGCATCTTCTTTGCTAATCGAGAACTCGCATTTCTATTCCCGGATAAGGTGGTCATGTACACTAGACATTTTTTTTTCATATATATCAATTAAAAATAATGCTAATTTTTTATAGTATCATAACTAGGGCAAGGCATTTAATGACCCATAAATTGGTAAAAAAATGCAAAATAAAAAATGCATTTATGACCTAAAAAATGCAAAAAAAAATACCTAAAAATAAAAAAAATGACATAAAAAGTTAGGAATTACCAATAAAAATACTATTTACTAGATTAAGTACTCACTTGATTACTGAATTATATAGAATTTAACTTAACATCAAAATATTAAAAGAAAACTATTTAAAAAATACATATTACAGTACCTTTTATTGCAGAAAATCCATTTCAATTACACAGTGCACTTTTACAGCAATTTTGAATTGCAGTTAACAATCAGAATAAGGGTAGAAGCTAGCATAAGCTCTAAGAAACTGAATAAAATTCCTAGAAGTGGGCAAGATCATTATGCACATACCTTGAAAAATA
Source organism: Diploptera punctata (assembly GCA_030220185.1). Taxonomy (NCBI): domain Eukaryota; kingdom Metazoa; phylum Arthropoda; class Insecta; order Blattodea; family Blaberidae; genus Diploptera; species Diploptera punctata. Next base: position 394,515 of record JASPKZ010004202.1, on the reverse strand, counting down.
GGGGTAGTAGTTAGCAAAACAACTACTTAATTCCAAGAAATTGTATTGCCAATAAAAAGTACTGAATTATAATAAAAATTTTTAATCAAATACAAATAATGTCACAGCCTTCCGAAAAAGTGTAAAAAATGCTCCAAATGACCAAAAAATTTCTAAAAAATGACCTATCCCTAAAAAGTTAATAAAATGCAAAAAAAAAAATGCCCTAACGAATTGCTTTTATTTAATCCGTTTTTTAATGCCGTACATTTTCATATATGCAAGCAATGTTTCAACCTTCATAAGAAAAAGATGCAAAATCATTAATTACCTTGCCTAATCATAACCTTACAACTAACAGAATTTCACACTTATTTTCAATTTGTTTCATGCCATTTGTTTATTCATTCATTCATTTTGAGAGTTTTCCTCATCATTGAGGGTTTTCTCCAACCAATCTTAATAACTGACACGAGTTTTAAAAAATATATAAATGACTACGGACTTACAGACTATCAGTTTGCAACAAACATTCACAAATTCCCCTTAATTAAAGTTCTCCATCGTTCTCTGTCCTCTGTGTCTTCATCTGTTGCACCAAATTTCCTCATTGAATTCTGAATCTTATTCTTCCAGATTGTTTTTGGTCTTCCTTTTCTGCTCCTTCTTTCATTTTTCCATGCATTGTTTATAGATAGATCATCGGTTGATTAATGTCTTTGACATCGTCCGATTCCCAATAGCCAATTTTGTCGGTCCATCCAATCTCCTGGTTGTAGATGTTTCTCCTTCATGATCATCCTCTCTACTCCAGGAGGTTTTAGGTCTTCCTCTGCCTCGTCTTCCCTCAGGTTTCCATTCCAAAACAGATTTTGGTAGCCGATCCTCTTCCATTCGCTGGACATGTCCCATACCATCTATGACTATAAGTCTATAAATGGAAACCCACAGGAGGCAGAGCTGTAGGAAGACTGAAGATCAGATGTGAGGATGACACAATGAACGATCTAAAGAAAATGAAAGTGACTAACCTGAATATGGCAAGAGACAGATTGGCATGGAGGAGGATTGTTCAGAAGGTCAAAACTTTTTCTTTTGGAAGTTTTAGGATGATGATAAGAAAGTGTGGCTATAAATAGGCTTATATATATATATATATATATATATATATATATATATATATATATATATACTGTGCGTGTGTTTGTCACTCTACTTCCAAACGACTGGACCGACTTTGATGAAATGTTTTGTGTGTCTGATTGGGTCCCTGGATAGTTTAGATTCAAAATTGGGGCCTCTAAAACCATTACGTGTAGGAATTAATCAGAAGTGAAAATTTAAAAATACCTCTAGTTGTCACGTTTTCCGACGTTTCACAACGAAACTCAGTATATCGTATTAAAATAAACCGAGGTAGGTATTATCAAAAAATGAACGAAATCTGAAAATTATGACTGCAGGTTTAGTTGAAATCCGAAATTAACAACTGCCTAAACGACAGGATCGATTTGGATGAAATTGTTTGATTGGGTCCCTGGATGGTTTAGTTTCACAATTGGACCCTCTAAAACCATTAGGTGTAGGAGTTCACCTGAAGTGAAAGTTTAAAAATCGCTCTAGCGGTCACAATTTTCGATGTTTCACAACAAAACTCAGTATATCATATTAAAGTTAACAGAAGTAGGTATTGTCAAAAAATGAGCGAAATCCGACAATAAGAAGTGGAGGTTTATCTGAAATCCAAAATTAAAAACTGACTAGCAACCGCCATGTTTGGTTCGTGTCGGCGTATACCATACAACGCGGGGAATTAGCTAGTATCAGTACAAAATGTTTGAGTTATTCAATTATAAGTTTAGCCTATATTTTTTGTCATATTTAAACACTTTTTAGGTAATTACTTTATGGGAGTGAAACTTGGGCAATGATAAAAAATTACAAAATAGAATACAAGGCGTAGAAATGAACTTCCTTAGAAGAACAAAAGGCTGCACAAGATTGGTTCGGATAAAGAATGAAGATATAAGAACAGAGTTAAATATATATCCACTGAATGATAAAATCAAATAATATAGAGATAAATGGTTTAGACATGTAGAAAGAATGAATGTAACAAGATTACGAAAAGCAGCATTTAACTACAAGCCAAGAGGTTCAAGAAATGTAGGAAGGTCAGTGAAAAGATGGACAGAAGAACTGTGAGGCGAAACATGCAGATTGCCTAGCCCGTGAAGTGAAGAACAAGAAGAAGAATATATTTAGTATAACGAAAGAATGGATATAAGGAGGCTTAGAGGAACTTCGGGTAATGTGGACCCCTGTTTTGAGTGTGTTGTTTTTCTTCTTTTAATCAAGGGATTTGAATTTTGTTTAATTACAGTGATTACCATTAGTGTTGTAACTATGAAATAGCATTGTTATTTTATTCAAATATGGAAACATCTTCATTATTTATAAACTTTTTTACATTACAAGAAAGGTCCACTTTAACCTCCATATTCGGATAAAGTGGACCCCAGAGTCCACCTTAGCTTTTAGTCTATTTTTAAGTTTATTTACTCTGTTAATTTATACAGACAGACACAGATTAATGTGAAAATATTTATGACTGATGGTAATTAAAAAGTGTTGATATTTATTTAATGTTTTGAAAAATTATTGTTGATTATAACATTCACATGTCATTCAACTGCAGAAGGCGACGGTCTTTGGGTTTAGTAAAGTTACAAGGATATTAAATAAAATTAATTAAGTGAGTGGTTTTTACAGATAACATCCTCATTGATAAAATATACGTGTTCGTGTAAAGTGGACCCAGGTCCTCGTGGAGGGTCCACATTAACCAGATTCCTTTGTTATGTTTAATTATTTTATACATCCACCACGTCACATAATATCAAACCAAACCCGTCAGTATATTAAAACAGTATCTACATAATATAATATATTTAGAAGTTTTTTCAACATTTCAACAGCAGAAATTAAGAATTAATTCTCAGCTTGAAAAACTTTTAAAGTGGTCATTTTCATAAATATCACAAATAAACCCTTCTTCGCACAAAGAATAAAAGAGACGGCCTTGAACCCGTCAAAGTTGATGAGAGGAAGAAGTTAAAATATGCTCTGTTCGAGGGCGCACCAATTAAGAAGATATCAGCAGGGTCCACTCAAACAGAAGGGTCCACATTACCCGAACTTCCCTATATATGTATTTCATGTCCAATTATTTCCTATATTATTTTTAATTTATTATAATACTACCGAATACCCTGCACTCCTACACCTTAATAAATTATATATGCGCATTTGTTTTTAGTTCAATATGTTAAGAGGTAATTGCTTGTTAATTAATTTGCATGATATACATTGCAAGGAACCAAACATGGCGGTTGCTAGAGTCAATTTCTAATTTTGGATTTCAGGTAAACCCCCACTTCTAATGGTTGGATTTCACTAATTTTCGGATGATATCTACCTCGCCTTATTTTAATAGTATGTACCGAGTTTAGTTGTGAAACATCGAAAATTGCGACCGCTAGAGTGATTTTTAAATTTTCGTTTCAGGAGAATTTCTACACCTAATAGTTCTTTTCTTCCTTCCAAGTATTAGGCCAAAGGCTGTTACGATCCTATAGAAATTTTCCCTCCAGCGTTTTGTAGGACGGCCCAGATATCTTCGTCCTCTTGGTATATAATTATAAACAGCTTTGGGGATCCGATTTGAACTCATTCTTTCAAGATGGTGTTTCCAATTTAGTTGGTACTGTTAATATATTCCAAAATTGGCGTAGTCTTCAATTCTTTTAAGATATCGGTGTTCCTTTTCCGATCCCATTTGGTGTAACCCGCTGTTCTGCGCATGAATCTCATTTCACAAGCCGTTATTCTGTTTTCATGTTGTCTTTTTAGTGTCCATGCTTCACTACCATAGGTCAACACTAGTCTAGCCAAAGTGTTATATAAACGTAATCTGGTGTTTTTTGTACAAGGGATGGTTTCATAACTTGACTAATAATTCCCAAACTTTTATTATAACTAGTAATTTTTTCGGGGATATTCTTTTCATCCCAGATAGAGAGATAATATCCAAGATATTTAAATTCATTAGATCTCTCTAAAATTTTATTCTGGAGACAGATTTTACTTTGTATGGGGTCCTTCCCATGAAATGCCATACTTTTAGTTTTGTTAATTGATATTTCCATATTAAATTTGGCAGCTGTTTTTTTTTGTAAATTATAGATTGATCGTTGCAAATGATTTTCGGAAAATGCCATAAGTGTTAAATCGTCTGCAGAAAGAATAGCATCGAGTTTGAGGTTCCTACTGATTGGTATATATCCCTGTTGTGTTTTCAGAGAATAATAGATGGCGACTATCTGAAAAACTGTACAACAATTTTTCTATTGGTATTCAACTCTGTAACTCGTAATATGGCGCCTGAAAACACAAACGACGATTAACTGTATCAAAATAAAAAATAAAGATGTGCTAGAGAGAGTGGGTGAAGGAAGAGCAATGCTGAAACTCATAAAGAAGAGGAAAAGAAATTGAATTGGCCACTGGCTAAGAAGAAACTGCCTGCTGACAGATGCCTTAGAAGGAATGGTCAACGGAAAGAAAGGCAGAGGCAGAAAAAGACATCAGACGATAGACAATATTAAAATAAATGGTTTGTATGCGAATACAAAAAAGGAAAGCTGAGTTAAGGAAAGAGTGGAGAATGCTGAGTTTGCAATGAGAGACTAGCTCTTGGGAAGAAGACCTTATTTCAGGATTGTTTCTGTTATTTACACAGGTATGCTCAACCAAAATATACAATTTTTTTTCTTCCACACTTCCCGGTCTTGTGTGTCTGCTTCTGTCATATTTTTCTTCTTTATGTTGTCTTGAATTCCCTTTATCCACGTTGACTTTGGTCTACCACGTTTCACTTTTCCAGGAGGTATCCATTTCAATACTTCATTTGTTTCTGTGTCCCTTCTCATTGTATGTCCATACTATCTTAGTTGGATTTCTTCAATCTCTTGTACAATATCCTTTTCTACATCCATTATTTCTCTTATTGTATTATTTTTTTTATTTTGTGTGATTCTGATGTTCTTGCCGATCTTTTTAAAAAGTCCATTTCTGTGACCAATAATTTATTTACGTGTTTTTGCTTCAACGTCCATGTTTCCGCTCCATATAATAAAACACTCTTCACAATTTTGTTATATATTAATAATATAGTCCTCTTGATTATATGCTTACTCCATAAAATATAATCTATTAATTAAATAAAAATAAAACGTAGTTTTATTTGATTTTCATATTTATTATATAATTCAGTGACAGCTGTTTCGGTACACTGTACCTTCTTCAGACATGTTAACAAATTATGAATTATGTTCCAACTGATCTAAGCAACAATACAACAATATTTATTTAAATTTTTTAATTTAACAAAGGGGATTCATTCAAATCAAGTTGAGAATTTAACAGCTTTTTACTACTTTTAAATTTATTAATTTCTACAGCCTCCAAAAGATCTAACTTCTTACCCTTATCACAAATATGTAAAATTTCAAAAAACGTTGATAAGGGTAAGAAGTTAGATCTTTTGGAGGCTGTAGAAATTAATAAATTTAAAAGTAGTAAAAAACTGTTAAATTCTCAACTTGATTTGAATGAATCCCCTTTGTTAAATTAAAAAATTTAAATAATATTGTTGATTAGATCAGGTGGAACACAATCATAATTTGTTAACATGTCTGAAGAAGGTACAGTGTACCGAAACAGCTGTCACTGAATTATATAATAAATATGAAAATCAAATAAAACTAAATTTTATTTTTATTTAATTAATAAATATGGATTTTCATCAAGTAAACACCAACTCAATTGATTCTGAAATAATTGTTGGAATATTTATGAAACCCTTTTAAATATTGTTATAGGAAGTAAATATCCCGTTTCAAAGTAATGCATTCTTTCAGTTTGTGGACTGTGCTAGGTTGCAGATGCGCTCCTTTGAAGTGGAGCAGGACAATACATTATTAGTGAAATGCCACTCCAGGCTGAACCTCCATGTCAGGGATACAGGCTGGGGATTGAAAGCAAGATCAACGCCGGAAACAAGATAAACGAGGTGGGACGCGCATAGGATTATGGGATGGCATGGCCGGGATTTCAATGGGCTACAGTTAGTTGACAGCTGGTGGTAACGTTGAACCTGGCTCCATAATAGATCTGTCCACTTCTTCTGCCCATTGTGCTGCACCTCAAGGATCGAATAAATGTTATCAATTGCATGCGTCAAAACTTTCTTCAATACACGTCAGGTCACTGCGAATTCAAAAATATACACTCTACCTACTGTCTGTATTACTGTACAACCACACACAATTTATAAACTAAAATAAAAAAGTGAACCACCCCTTTGTTAAATAGAGATAATATATCTATATGACATGAAAAGAAAATAAATGTCCGAGTCGGGTCGAGGGTTCAAGTCTCGATGGGGTCAGGAATTTTAAACCGACCCATACCTTGTGGTGGCAACATGACCCTGGGGTCGACTCAGCCTCTAACTGAAACGAGTACCAGATGCTTGTCTTGGGGGTAAACGCGGCCGTCACGCAGGGTTGACAACCCGCTGACATCAAGTGCCGATTGTCCAGAAAAAGTGGGAGCCTTAACCTACTACCCAAGGGCCTCCTGAGGCCTGTAGTGGGAACACTTTACTTTAGTCGGGATTTGAACCCCAGATCTGTAACTATATACGTTAGCGCCCTAACCAACTGAGGTACTCAGGAATTCTAACACAAACATTTATTTTTCTTATATATATATATATATATATATATATATATATATGTATGTATATATCCATCCATAGTAATTCTGCCCGTGGGAAGGTCCCTCACTGCAATCATAGCATTTACATGCTATGCTTGCAGCTTTACTAGGGAATTGTAGGTGTGGTAGCTTCCCGTTGCTTTCCACACCGGTGAATGATGATGATAATGATAAGGATGATGGTGATGATGAGAACATGATTTCGGGGACCGTTTGGGCCTTAAAGTTTTCCTGACATTTGTCTCTTACAGGTGAGGAAAAACCCCGTAAAAACCTCACCCAGAAAAAATCGCGACCGGGGATCGAACCCGGGTCCACTGCGTGAGAAGGCAGCACGCTACTCGAGACCACAGCGGTGGAATATATATATATATATATATATATATATTTAATTCTCAATATCCACGAGAGGCAGCGGTATATCGTTCCAACTGCCATCTAGTGGCTACTATAACAAGCAAGCATTTTTTAAAGATAATTTTTACTTTATAACAGTAATGCTTGTATATTTACATGTTATAACTGTATTTTTTACATTTAGCAATGAAAGCTAATTATGACATAAAAAATATAAATGACTGAATCGCAATTTTAACCAGAGATCTCTAACTTTATACGTTAGTGCTCTAACCAACTGAGCTACACAGGAATCTTAACTCATATATATATATATATATATATATATATATATATATATATATATTATATATATGATTTTATTATTGTTATTATTGTTTTTACTATTATTATTATTATTATTATATTATTATTATTAATGCCATTATTATTATTATTATTATTATTATTATTATTATTGTTATTATTATTATGTCCACCGCTGTGGTCTCGAAGTAGCGTGCTGCCTTGTCACGCAGTGGGCCCGGATTCGATTCTCGGTCGGGACAGGCTCCTGGGTGAGGTTTTTTCGGGGGTTTTCCTCACCTGTAGACAAATGAAAGCTTATAGGGCCCAACGGTCCCGAAAAATCATCCGGCCATCATTATCTTACTTATCATTATCATCATCATCATCCTTCACCGGTGTGGAAAGCAACGGAAAACTACCACACCGATAATCCCCTAGTAAAGCTGCAAGGCTTCTTCTTCTTCTTCTTCTTCTTCTTCTTCCTGCCAATTATTATGCGAAGGCCTGTTACGATCCTATAGACAATTTTCCCTCCAGCGTTTCATAGGACGGCCCAGAGATCTTCGTCCTCTTGGTATATAATATAAACAGCTTTGGGGATCCGATTTGAACTCATTCTTTCAAGATGGTGTTTCCAATTTAATTTTAATATATTCCAAAATTGGCGTAGTCTTCCATTCTTTTAAGATATCGGTGTTCCTTTTCGGATCCCATCTGGTGTAACCCGCTGTTCTGCGCATGAATCTCATTTCACAAGCCGTTATTCTGCTTTCATGTTGTCTTTTTAGTGTCCATGCTTCACTACCATAGGTCAACACTGGTCTAGCCAAAGTGTTATATAAACGTAATCTGGTGTTTTTTGTACAAGGGATGGTTTCATAATTTGATTAATAATTCCCAAACTTTTATTATAACCAGTAATTTTTTTTCAGAGATATCCTTTTCATCCCAGATAGAGAGATAATATCCAAGATATTTAAATTGATAGCTGCAAAGCATGGCATGAAAATGCTATGATTACATTGAAAGACCTCCCTTGGGCAGAATTACAATGGGATGGAATGGAATTTGTTGTCTGTCATGTGTTTCTTACCAGCATATTTAAAACTTGTCTCAAACTTCTTACATCTCACAAAGAAAAAAAAAAAAAAAAAAAAAAAAAAAAAAAAAAAAAAAAGAAACTTTATCTGAAGTAACTTCTGCACAAAAGACAGAATTTTATCAACAGATGCTAAGAGAAAATCGAAATAATTAATTTATAATGGAATTATTTTGTATTAATTTTTCTTAGAAGCAAAATAAATATCGTAAGACTTCACTTAATTAGGGAATGGGGGAGGAAGTGAAAGCTGGGCGGTAATAAGGACTACAAAAACTTTACAAATGAATGGCATAATCGCCTCTAATAACCTGTATAATGGCGCAAGGAGTATTTCTTAATATACTTCAATTAGTATCGTATGGCTTTTGAATGTCTTTTTTTTTATCTTACGTCACAAGGCTGTATATAAGCTGGGCTCTTTTTGTCTTTTGAATCACAAACGAGAATTTTTTTAATGAAAGCAATAGGACAGTAGAATTTTGAGAAGGAAAAGAAAACGTATCCTTGGCACTCAAAGGACATTCTTATTTCCTAAGGAAAAAGCTGAATAATTCCAACTATGAAGAAGCCAGATACCAGTTGAGAGAATCCGATTTCTTGGGATATTTTCTTTCAGATCTCTTCTTCACTTTACAGAGTGCCTTTCTGCTATCTTATTAATTTACTGCCAACTTAAAATTTATGAATTTTAAGCCTTTCTTTTGTTCAGGTGTAAATTAATCATTTTAAAATATGACATACATACATAGTGTTCTGTTCAAGAGCAGGTTTTTCACTGCAAACTTAGCATTCTCCACTCTTTCCTTAACTCAGCCTTCCTTTTTGTATCCGAATAATAAAATATGCAAGATATGCGTCCAAAAGTGTGAGCGATACCATTACAAACAATGCAGAATATGGACAGGATCACTGAACGAACTCATAAAAGACAAATCATAAACTTATAACTTAATGCTCTTTCGAGTGCCTCTTACCAACTTAATAATAAAATATTCTTCTTCTTCTACTACAAGGTTTAGGCTATGCAGCCTGTTCCGGCGAAGTTAAAAGTGGAGTCCATCTTCTACGTGGTCGGCCAACATCTCTTGTTCCTCTGGGATTATGCAGGAAGGTTCTTTTTGGTATTCTTTCGTTGTTCATTCTCATTAAGTGTTCTGTCCATTTCTTATTATTTTCGCTGATTTTATCTTCAATTTTATATATATTTAATTCTTCTCGTATAGTTTCATTCCTTATTCTATCCGCTCTTGTGCATCCTTTCACATTACGTAAAAACAGCATTTCCGCAGACTGTATCCAGCTTTTATCCCTTGATTTCATTATCCAATTTTCACTTCCATACAACAACAAAGGAACAGCCATTGTTTTATATAATTTAAGTTTCGTATCTTTCCTTGTTTTCCGACCTAAGGTTCTTTTTATGTTTCCACAAATAGCCTGAAATTTATTTACTTTATTTTCTATATCTTTATTTTCTCTATAAGTTATATCACATCCTAAATATTGGAAATGTGATATTTGTTCTATTATTTTGTTATCCAGTACAATTTTTGATCTAATTTCATATTTACCAATAAATGTCATTACTTTTGACTTATTTATTGATATTTTACAATTATATCTATTGGCTATTAATTTAAATTTATATCTTCACTAGCTTCTTCCGTAATTCTTTTGCCAAAGGGTCTTCTCTTATTGTTAAAAGTTTCTTTTGGCGTTGTTATCATCTGATTTACTCCTTGATCGCAGTTCATGTTACTACTGTTAGTACAACACAAGTGTATGTATATATTATGTTTCAACAAATAGCCTGAAATTTATTTACTTTATTTTCTATATCTTTATTTTCTCTATAAGTTATATCACATCCTAAATTAAAGAATTTTCTCCCAGTTTCGTTTAAACAAATCCTAGTGCAGAATCTAGTGTTACCACACTTCGATTATTGTGACATTATATATAATGATCTAAACTATGACTTGTCGCAGAGACTGCAGCGTGTTCATAATGCTTGCGTTCGATTCATTTTCAATATCCGCCGTTATGACCATATTTCCGAACACTTTAATAACCTCTCTTGGCTCCGTGTTACTGACAAGACGTAAATTGCTCTCTCTTTCACTACTTTTCAGGCTTCTGAATTCCTACATCCCTACTTGCCTGGCGTCCAGATTTGAGAAGTTATCCTCTTACCACAATATTGACACTAGATCACAAGATAGCAGTCTGCTAACAATTCCTCTTCTTAGCACTTCCTCCTATTCTACTTCCTTCACAGTAGCCTCTGCCCGCTCCTGGAATCTCCTTCCTCAATATATCAGGGGTTGCCGCACACTTGGTACCTTTAAGTCACGCTTATACAGTTACCTGTTGTCTAATAATTAATTTTTCTCTATTTATTTAATTTTATACTATGTCATTAATCTTTTCCTCTTTTTATATATCTTGTACATATTATATATTTAATTCGTTAAATTTAGAGTAAATCAAAATACATTATAAATATTAATTGTATTGTATTCATAACTTGTAATCGTTTATATATATATATATATATATATATATTGTATTTAGATTTAAGACTTTTTTATTTGTATTTTTTCAAACCTGGTTGAGTGGTAGACAAGGCCTTAAGGCCTTAACTCTGCCAGGTAAAATAAAGTTATTATTATTATATATATATTATAATTGATCCATAGTAATTCTGCCCGAGGGCAGGTGGTTTCACTGCAATCATAGCATTTTCATGCTATGCATTGCAGCTTTACTGGGGTGTTATAGGTGTGGTAGCTTCCCGTTGCTTTCCACACTGGTGAAGGATGATGTTGATGATAAGGATGAAGGTGATAATGACGGCCGAATGATTTTCGGGACAGTTGGGCCCTAAGCTTCTTGACATTTGTTTTACAGGTGAGGGAAAACCCCGAAAAAAACCTCACCCAGGAGCCTCTCCGGACAGGGAATCGAACCCGGGCCCGCTGCGTGACAAGGCAGCACGCTACCTCGAGACCATAGCGGTGGATATATATATATACACACAGCGTGTTGCAAAAAAACACCGACTACGGAAATGAGGTAGTATATTGAGATAAGTGGATCATTTTTAATAAGGTACCAATGTCCGGAAGTGATGCGTTTTCACACTATGAGTAGCTAACTTCTCAAGACATCCGTTAGTTGGATTTCAAGACTCAATACTTGACAATACTGTCACAGTCACAACAATATCCACCTCCCATCTCATTACAGAGTGTGCATCGGCGGTGTAGTGATTGGCGCACACGTTCAAATACGCCTGGCGTCGCTTGAATTATTTCTGCAGCAGCGTGGATTCGGACTGTAAGATCCATACGTGACTCTACTGGAGTCTGATAAACAGACTGTTTCATGTCGCTCAACAAAAAAGTAGTCGAGAGGAATAAGATCAGGTGATCTCTGAGACCATGGGACTGGTTTCCATCGACCTGGATACGTGGTATCCAAATGTCTCCTCACATTGGCATCGAAGTGAGCTGGAGCTCCGTCATGTTGCAGCCACATTCCGTTGCGAAGCCACGTATCATAGGTTCCGTACCTGTGAGGTGTTGTCAAGTAATGAGTCTTCAAATCCTTGGAACTAACACTGATCTTGAGACATAATTAACTAGTCATAGTGTGAAAACGCATCATTTCCGGACATGGGTACCTTATTGAAAAAATGAAACATACCTCAATATAGTACCACACCTCCGTCGTCGGTGTTTTTACAACACCTGTATATATATGCCTACATAATATAAAAAGAAAAATAAATGCATGAGCCAGGATTTGAACCCGAGACCTCTATCTTTATAAATAAATCCTATATAACTAACTCACTGACTCTGTCAAACCCGTAGGATCATGACCAAGCGGATATGGGTTCTCCATTCATCCTTATCTTCAGTTAATATTTTCCAATAATTTCTTGTAAAATCTACTTCCCTCAAAGCGTGGTTGATAATATTCTCCCACCTCATTCTCGGTCTCCCAACTGGGAATTTACCCTCTGGTTTTCCTACAAGTTTCCATACCTCTCTCTCATTCCCTATTCTCGCCACATACCTGCTCATCGCAGTCTACGAGACTTAACTGTTCATGTTATATCTGGTTTTACATGAAGATCATGTAGCTCACTGTTATGTAGTCTTCTCCATTCACCTGTCTTCATATGTCTTTAGTCCAAACATTTTTCTAAAAAATGTATTCTGACACCGACAACGGTGTAAAATTTTGTTCTCCTGCCTTAAAGTAAGAGTCCATGTTTCGCATCCATATAATATAACTGGGAGAATAACAGTTTTATAATATATTTTCAATTTAACTTTTTTTTACAGAAATTGGAACGACAAGAGTCCCTGTAGTGTATTTCCAGAATTGAGTCTATGTGTAGTTTCTATGCCCACCTCTTTGCTGTTTGTAATTATTGTTGCTAGGTATTTGAATTCACCCATTTCTTCAAAATTTCCCTAATTTGTCATTAGGGTTAATTCCTTTCTCTAAAATTAATTAATATGAAATAAATTGTTAATGAATACAGTCTGGTTAGAGAGAAATGAATGGGATTATTACGAGAAACATCAGTGAGCTGGCCATGACACTTCCATCTTGAATAATTTACCCCATGAAAATGGAAAACAATTGAAAGCTTAACATTAGTAGAGTTTATCACTGCGCATGTCTCCATAACAACATTTTGTGAATTTTATGTTTACCATAGGTAATGCCACGAGTCATTTTTAAATTATCGATAAAATCACGACTCACGTAGTGAATTTCTGTAGAGGATTTTGAAATCAAGAGTGGCATTTGTTAGGACTATTTAACGAATAAAATTAAGCTGTTTACTCACAAATCATTGTTTAACTATAGTTATTTTAAAATATTTATATCTTCTTCTTCTTCCGTATGCAGTATTGGTTGATGATGCCCGTTCTGCGACTACAAAAACTGATCTTTCCATCGGTTGAAGGGTCTTCCGAGGTCTCTTTTGCCTTTAGGGTTGAGGTGGTAAATCATCTTTGGTAAACGGGAATTTGACATTCTCTGGACGTGTTGGAACCATTTAATCTGATAATTTTGTATATGTTCCACCATTTCCCTACTATTATTAATATTTATATATTTATATATTTATATATTTAATGTAAACGGCGATGTTTGAAAACAAATCAGAAATGTGAGGTTATGTTCATTCACTGCTGCTTGATCATATTATTTATTGCCAAATAAGATCGCAATATTGTAAGAGTGCACCCAAGTGGAGAAATAATGAAACACATCAAACTATAAATCATAATCGACATTACGGGTTATTCATTTATTTTTTTAGTGAACAACTCAGTAAAATCAAGGAATCTTTTCATTATTTGCTATATTCAATGTATTTGTTGGAGAATAATAATGGTGTAACCTGTTCAGAATATTAAAAAGGAGGAGCTTTCTTTATCACAAAAGCAAGAGCTGATAAAGAGAAATGGATAAAGAGCGAGGTGACTCACGACTGCCATTGGTGTAAAACAGAATTCATTGAAACGTGATTGGTCAATTGACTACCATTTGCGACATGAGTTAAATAGTTATTGTGGAATAATAAAAAATGGACCATGTTTGCCATCTAGGAGTAACATAAGCTCTAAGGTCAAAATTGATAAGTAGGCACAAATCAGAGGAGATCAATTTTTTAGAGAATGGTAGCTATCGGATGAATTCTAACTAGAAAATTTCTATAAATCACCTGCTAAATGTTTAATTGAACTTAACTGCTACGCTCTCCTACACGCGTACGTATCTTTATGTATATAATATATACAGGGCTATTCAGAAAGAAGGAACAGATTTCAAACAATTATTTCTTCAAAAAAAAAATAGAAACAGGCCAAAAAATAACGTGGATTGATTGTGTTTTGAGCAGCATGAGGGAAAAATAATTGGAGGATAGAGATTGGAATGACAGAGAGATGTAGAGGATAATTAAAGTAGATTAATTGGGTCAATACTAATAAAATTCATTAATTAAATAAAAATAAAACGTAGTTTTATTTGATTTTCACATTTATTATATAATTCAGTGACAGCTGTTTCGGTACACTGTACCTTCTTCAGACATGTTAACAAATTATTGTGTTCCAACTGATCTAAGCAACAATACAACAATATTTATTTATTTTTTTTAATTTAACAAAGGGGATTCATTCAAATCAAGTTGAGAATTTAACAGTTTTTTACTACCTTTAATTTATTAATTTCTACAGCCTCCAAAAGATCTAACTTCTTACCCTTATCACAAATATGTAAAATTTCAAAATTTGGATCGAAACAATGATTAAATTGGAATAGGTTGTTAGCATATTTTGAATTTTCTAAATTTCTGTTATATGCTCTCATGTGTTCCTTTATCCGAGAGATAAAAGGTCTACCAGTTTCATTAAGTAAACACCAACTCAATTGATGATTAATAAAATTCATTGTTAAAACCGTTGAGGTGGAGAGTCATAAAATAAAACAAGTTAAAATATACCTTCTTAGGTAAGATCCGTCGTCCTCAACTTATAAAATATGTATTCTTTATGCTTGTAGGCCTTTCAGAACATCCGTTCCATTTTCAGCAGGTCACTCTTCGCTACAACATCCAATATGATGGTCCTAATGTGGCGTTGTCGTGAGTAGCATCAGCATCAACTATCATACTGGATGTAGTAGCGAAGAGTGACCTGCTGAAGATGGAACGGATGTTCTGAAAGGCCTACAGGCATAAGGCTACATATTTTATAAGTTGAGGACGACGAATTTTACCTAAGAAGGTATATTTTAACTTATTTTATTTTAAGATTAATTGGGTGCAGAAAAATATTATGAACATTGTTAAACCTACTAAATAATAAGTTATAAAGGATATATTTATGCCAAATAATTTGATAGAGAGCTGGTAGCTCTGTGATGGTTGTATTTATTTACACATGAGTAGCACCAGAACAGAGAACACGTTGCAAGACGGTATGTGCTTTGTAAATATATAACACCAGCAAATAATTTTTACTTTAACAGCAAAAAGATTGTGGTTAGTGAGTGATTGGCTTAAGGAGAAGCCAACAGAGTTCTGCAAGAACTACCCGAGACGACAAATCTGGTTTTGAAGGATCAAGAAAGTACAGCCTTCCATTACATATACAACACCTGTGGGATTATTCCATCATTTTGGAGAAAACATATAAATACAAAAATTATTTTATAAAATTCAAGTAATAATAATAATAATAATAATAATAATAATAATAATAATAATAATAATAATAATGATGATGATGATGATGATGATGATGATAATGATAATGATAATGATAATGATAGTAATAATAATGATAATAATAATAATGATAATAATGATGGTGGTAATTATAATAATAATGACGATGATAATAATAATGATGTTTTTATTATTATTCCGGCTTTTACAATGAATATACATTTTTCCGGTACCCATGTTCACAGTTAACTACACATTTGTTTCAACACATTTTTCCATTCTTGTCTGTTCATCCATATATCTTCTTCTATTTCCCATTCCCTCTTAGCTTCATTGATTCCCTGAATCCACGTAGTAGTTGGTCTGCCCTTCTTTTTCCTTCCCTGTGGTTCCCAATCCATGATTATCTTAGGTAGTCTTCCTTCTTCCACCCTTCTAATGTGTCCGTACCAATTGAATTGTTTCTTCTTTATAAAATCTAATATTAAATGTTGTACCAGCATTTTTTCTTTTATATATGAATTTCGGATTTTATCCTTCCTGGATATTCTTGCAGCATGTCTCCAGTAGTCCATATCAGCGGCGAGTAATTTTTTTTTTTTTCATTTGTGCATTTAAAGTCCACACATCAGCTCCATAGGTAATAATACTTCTGATTATTGTATTAAAAATAGTTTTTTTTTGTTTCTTTGAAGATATGTTTGTCCCATACTATTCCATTTAGGGCAGATATAGCATACTTTCCTATATTGATCCTGTTTCTTATCTCTGTTTCTTGTTTTCCATCTTTAGTAATAATTATAATGATAATAATAATAATAATAATAATAATAATAATAATAATTATAATGATAAGACTATGAAGAACTGAATCTTTGCATTTCCTAAAAGAAGTTCGTCACGCAAAAATTGCGTAAAGTAAGCGAATTTATGATCGATTTTTCTTCTTTACAGAGTGTATATTCCTTTTGTAAAAATATTACAGGAACTCTTATCGTCCCAATTTCTCTCAAAACGTTAAACTGAAAATATATAAAACTGTTATAAACTCCGGGTTATATTATATGGATGTGAAACATGGACTCTTACTTTAAGAGAGGAGAAAATATTACGAATGTGTGAGAATAAAGTTCTTAAGAAAAAATTTACACCAAAGAGAGATGAACAGACAGGTGAATGGAGAAGACTACATAACAGTAAGTTATATGGTGTTTATAGGAAGCAGATATAATACCAGTTAAGTCTCCTTTGGGATGGGCAGGACATGTGGCACGAATGGGGAATGAAATAGATTCATTTAAGCTTCTTGTAGGTAAACGAAAGGGAAAACGGCCAGTTAGTAGCCCAGGAATGAGGCGGGAGAATAATATTAACCATGATATAAGGGAAGTAGATTTTACAGGGGATGATTGTAAAACATTAGCTCAGGATAGGGATCAATGGAGAGCTTATGTTCGCGCGGTCATGATAGGATCGGCGAAGATCTGTTAAAATGTTTAAAAAAATCTGTTAATGACAACCACAATAGCTTCATTCCCTGGGAAGGGGTCTATACGCCCTGTATAAGACCTAATGTTTTCCGATCATCCCCTGTATAATCTACTTCCCTCAAATCATGGTTAATGTTATTCTCCCACCTCATTCTTGGTCTACCAACTGGGTGTTTTCCCTGTGGGTTTCCTACAAGAAGCTTCCACGCACGTATTTCATTTCCCAATTCGTGCCACCGTGTCCTTCGCAGTCTACGATACTTAACTGTTATATCTGGCTTCATGTACATAGCATGTAGGTCACTATTGTGCAGTTTTCTCCATTCGGCTGTCTGTTCATCTCTTTTTTGTCCTAAACTTTTCCTAAGAACTTTATTCTCAAATACGCGTCATCGCCTTTCCTCCTTAAAGTAAGAGTCCATGTTTCACATCCATATAATATAACTGGTAGAATAACTGCTTTATATTTTGAGTTTAACTTTTTTAGAGAAGTTGGGACAAGAGTCTCTGCAATGCATAATAGCACGCATTTCCAGAATTGAGCCTAGGCCCTATGTTTAATTTCTTTGTGCATCTCATTCCTATTTGTGATTATTGTTCCTAGGTATTTGAATTCAGCCACTTCCTCAAAATATCCCTCATTTGTCATTAGCTGTCCATTTCCATTATATAATGTATTTGTACGTGTGAACATATATTTACATGACCAAATTTGTTATAGATAATAGAAAATATTGGAAGGGTCATATAGAAAGAATGAAAGAAAACCGGCTTGCAAAAAGAGCTAAAGAAGATAGACCAATGGACGGAAGAAGAACAAGAGGAAGACCAGCCAAGAGATGGATAGACAGTGAATGCACATCCAATACGTCTTCCTCCGAGGAGTGATTTTGGAAATAAACAGGATGTAAATCCTACAAATTAAGTGTAAGAAGAAGAAGAACATATATTTAGTTATATTGAATTTTATTTCCAGCCCCAATTTCTTAGTGTTACTCAATAGACGAAGGAAAAATATATGAACTCTAATTACATAAAAATCCGGGCTGTAATGTTCTGATGAATACATTCTTGAGTTTTGTTTATAAATTTAAAAACACAGCATAAAATGTAATGTTTTTTACGTCTGTATCTGAGGACGTTTTGGAGTGATGAATTCATTGATGCCCCAACAAAATAGTGTCGGGGGCCGTTCAGAGCAGCAGTGGTTGCAATGGAGAGACCTTAAGCTGGCATTACCCCTAAACTAATCCCATTACGCTGAATCTATACAGCCGCGACCCTAAATCCGGCAACACACACACACACAGTACAGTCAGTCACAAAATTAACTTTCATTATATTATTGACTCATTCCAATCCATATAGCAGATGCCAGCTTTTAACAAAATAAACTTTGAATGCTATATTTTGGTGTCTGTGCCATCAAGAGGAAATTTAACTCCAGCTGTTCCTCTACATCGAACATCTCAATATTTTTCATCCTTCCTTCTTTCAGCTGCCCGACTCTGGAATTCCCTCCCGTCTTATATCAAGGACTACACGACTCAAGAACGGTTTAAAGAAAGCTCACTGATATTTGCGTAGACTATTTAACTCATGCCCCAAATGGGAGCCAATGACCAATCACGTTTCAATGAATTTTGTTTTACAACCAATCACAGTTGTGTTTTACCTCAATAATTATAGAATTTGATTATTAATAAATAATAGTTTTAAAAAACTAAAACAATACGCTTTATTAGAAAACCGAACTAAAAAATGAAAAATAATTTTAATTTTCAACACGCTTGGGATAAAATTAAAGTGGTCAAGAAAAAAATCATCTCCAACACATATAGAATAAAACTAGAGTTATCTACAAAAAAAAATAATTTTACCATCAAAAGCGTGATGTGCTTTTTATGGTTTTTACATTTTCTTCTTAGAGACTTTACTTTTACCAACATCTGTTTATTATCAAATATATTAATTGATGTAGAGCACCCCACGATTTTGATGGTAAAATGATTTTCTTTTTGTTGATAACTCTAGTTTTATTCTATATGTGTTGGAGATGATTTTTTTTTGTTGACCACTTTAATTTTATCGCAAGAGTGTTGGTAATTAAAATTATTTTTCATTTTTTAGTTCGGTTTTCTAATAAAGCGTGTTGTTTTAGTTTTTTAAAACTATTATTTATATACGACTAGAGTTCACCGCTCTACCAACCGAACTCTTACAACGACTGACTAAAAAGTCGACAAGTCCGCAACCTATTATACCAGTTTTCATTTTTTTCATTTTTTGATGATTCTGGCCAGGATTTTAGAAACAAATATGAAATTATTGTATTGTCACGGGTCCTTTACAAGTATACAAAGTTTCAAGTCGATCCAATGATTTCAAGTGGGTGAAAATCGCGTTGAAAGATTCCGTTACATAGATAGATAGATACAGGCCAAGCTGACATAAAGCGTGTAAAAATAAAGATCCTGAATAGGTCAGAAAGATTGAATGTTTACGGAAGACGGAGATAGCGTGGCGTAGAGAGCTTGGTTCTTGAATACCGGCCTTGAAGTAAGTTAAAGCAAAGCTCTACTTTTGTAAATAATTATTAGAGGAAGGGTTTTGAGGCGCAGCACCTTTCCAAAAATATAGCTGTTTTCATACCAATAGTTCAGTATATGTAATGAAGTGAAATGAACACAATTGGTTGCACATTTTTGCACCTTTACGTGAGATTACTATATTTCGCCCCTTTTCTCCTCTTTTTTTATGCTTCAGAACTTTTACCTCCGCCTTTTTAAAATATAGGACATAAAAATATGTATTTTTTTCTTCTTGAACAGCTTTTAAAAATCTCAATCAGAAGTCACCAATATTAAATAAATATTTAAATATAATTTATGTAATGTATACCCCCTTTGGGGAACGCCTTAGCGTAGTGGTTAAGGCTGGAAGGTCGAGGGTTCAAGTCCCGGTGGCGTCAGGATTTTTAAACCGACCCAAACCCTCTGGCGGCACTGTGACCCTGGGATCGACTCAGCCTCTAACTGAAATGAGTACCAGACGCTTGTTCTGGGGATAATACGGCCGTCACGCAGGGCTGACACCAAGTGCCGATTGTCTAGAAAAAGTGGGAGCCTTAACCTCCTACTACCCCAAGGGCCTCCTGAGCCCTGTAGTGGGATCACTTTACTTTTTACTTTACGTAATTTATACCCCAGCAACAATGGCCAAGCTGCAGCTGTGAAGTCAAATTTAAATTTTAACAGTGTTACTGTAACAGTTTAAAATAAGTTCAGTTAATACTGGTGATAATTTAACAGTTTTCTATCTACCGACTTGTTGTTGGCTGTGTTTTACTAGTCTGAGCCATAATGTCTTTTTATTAGTATTGCAGCTGGGTTTTCACAACAATAACATGGCGAATGTTAAGAAGGATAAGTTGTACGTTCTTTCAGAAGAATTCAAAACGCGATTTATCGAAACTAATTGCATCATTCTTCGATGTTCCAACTACGAAGTAAATATTGCAATAAACTAAAGAACTATGAATTACCTCTTAAAGAATTACCTCTATAAAGAAGAAACGACATGCATATTATATGAACTGAGTTCATGTAACCATTCTAAACCTTAATTCAATTGTTTCAGCTGCACCTTTTTTGCAACTTTTTGTATGTATTTTCAGAACCCTTTTTTCCCCCTTTTGCGACCAAAATTTGCACCTCAAAATCCCCTCCCTAATAATTTTGTAACACACTGTTAAAAAACTGATAGTTGGTTCTGATACCATTTTTATCATAAGTAATGCTACGAGTGATTTCCAAATTATCGATAAATTCACAACTCACGAAGTGAGGAGTGAATTTATCTAGAGAATTTGGAAATCAAGAGTGGCATTTGTTAGGACTATTTAACGAATAAAATTAAGTTGTTTACTCACAAATCATTATTGAAATATAGTTATTTTAAAATATTTATATATTTAATGTAAACGGCGATGTTTGAAAACAAATGAGAAACGATTGGTACGCTTCGTTTGCTTCTTTTGTTTATCACTGCAACCAGATCACATTATTTATTGCCAAAGGAACGCAATATTGTAAGAATGCTCTCTAGTGGAGAAAAAATGAAACACATCAAACTGCATATTAATTTATTTCTGATGTCCTATGACAATTATATTTTTCTGGAATGTATTACCAGGGAAAAAATACATTTAGGAAAGTGCAAACAGTGGTTTCTTTTTTTTGGTGGTATAATCAATTGTTACAAATGTTTTTATGTTAACTCCCGCATGCTCTACGTGTTGACAATCATGCACTATGTATACAATCTGGTAGCCGTATTTCTTAGAGAGTCAGTCACTGCAAAATAATGCTATGTCCTATTCAGAATGTTAAAAAGGAGGTGCTTTCTTTATTATGATAAACTTTAGTTGGTAAATTCTAGGCAAAACACGACTGTGATTGGTTGTAAAACAAAAATCATTGAAATATGATTGGTTATTGATTCCCATTTGAGGCATGAGTTAAATAGTCGGGAATACCGGAATCTACTTGAATGTGTTTTGAAGAGATGTCACTTGGAGACGAAACGAAGGAGGTTGAGAACAAATGTGGCATTTTTTTTATAATAATTTGTAAAGTTGCAAATGAGATATAGTTTTAGAATTTAAAATGAATAGCAATGTGGGTTGCAGCAGGGTGTGTAGGCAGACTTAAGGCTGGCTTAAGCTCTCCTAGATTACTCTCTGTGCACGCTTCGTGGATGGCTAATCTCCTCGCCTCATGCGCAGCTTTCAAGTCACGCACTACACCTGTCTTTAATAACATTGCGCACTGAGCCCCTCCGAGTTGAGTATCCAGTGTTACCAGGTCGCAGGGACACTTCTCCCTTATTTAGTATCTATAATTTACTAGCGAATACCCCGCCATGCGCCTCTACGCCTAATAATAAATTAAATAGATCTATTATAATGATATTGTGAAAAGAAAAATTAATTTAAATTTAAATTAATAGTTAATAGCCAATAGATATAATTATAAAATATCAATGAATAAGTCAAAGGTAATGGCATTTATTGGTAAATATGGAATGAGATCAAAAATTGTACTGGATAACAAAATAATAGAACAAATATCACATTTCCAATATTTAGGATGTGATATAACTTATAGAGAAAATAAAGATATGGAAAATAAAGTAAATAAATTTCAGGCTATTTGTGGAACCATAAAAAGAACCTTAGGTCGGAAAACAAGGAAAGATACGAAACTTAAATTATATAAAACAATGGCTGTTCCTTTGTTGTTGTATGGAAGTGAAAATTGGATAATGAAATCAAGGGATAAAAGCAGGATACAGACTGCGGAAATGCTGTTTTTACATAATGTGAAAGGATGCACAAGAGCGGATAGAATAAGGAATGAAACTATACGAGAAGAATTAAATATATATAAAATTGAAGTTAAAATCAGCGAAAATAATAAGAAATGGACAGAAGACTTAATGAGAATGAATAACGAAAGAATACCAGAAAGGACCTTCCTGTATAACTCCAGAGGAAAAAGAGATGTTGGCCGACCACGTAGAAGATGAACTCCACTTTTAACATCGCCGGAACAGGCTGCATAGCCTAAACCTTGTAGTAGAAGAAGAGAAGAAGAAAAAATAATGTCTGAACCAGGAATCGAACCGTGGACCTCTAGTTCTCCGTTCTGGTGTGCAGCCCACTACACCATTCTAGACTTGGCACAAACATTAACAATTCTTTCCACATATACAAATCTATAATTCTCGTTTCGTCCGCTGTCAGGTAGGTGTCACTGCCATCGCCAACGGCTGGCTTCGTTTAGAAATGTGGAAAGAATTGTTAATGTTTGTGCCAAGTCTAGAATGGTGTAGTGGGCTGCACACTAGTACGGGGAACTAGAGGTCCACGGTTCGATTCCTGGTTCAGGAATTAATTTTTCTCTTCACAATATCACTATAATATTATAATATGATCCATTATTGGAACTGTGTTAAAATAACAGTATTGGAAAATGTTAATACCGTAAATAGATATATGTGTATTTATTTTAATTGATTAAGTTAAAAGAAAATTAAGGGTTAATTAAATTGTATGATATAATTTGCGATGAAACAAACATGACGGTTGTTGGAGTCAATTTTTAATTTCGGATTTCAGGTAAACCTCCATTTCTAATGGTCGGATTTCGCTGATTTTTCGACAATATCTATGTTTGGTTATTCCAATAGCATATACTGAGTTTCGTTGTGAAATATTAAAAATTGCAACAAACTAAAGGGATTTTTAAATTTTCGTTTCAGGTGAACTGCTATACCTTACAGCTTTAGAGCATAGCAGCAGCTAAACATTCCCCGTAACTGAAAATCTGTTTGTACACATTTTCATAAAGATCCGTTGAGTGGTTTAGAAGTTTACAAATCACAAATATTAACACATTAGCCTTTATATAACAGACACCTGATTACCTGGCGTTCCCCGGGATCTATTTATCCCGATTTTCAGGCATCAATGAAAGACAAAAACGGTTATTGTGAGTTATCCGTAAGAGATAAACATATGCTGTCGCGGATTTTTTTGTAGAATTTTTTGAGATATTCAATTCTGTGTACATTAATTTGATATATTTGTTATGGTTTAGGCAGCGTAAGCCATTTAAACGTCAAAATGGGAATTTTTAACGTTTTTCACGTTTTTAAGGGCGTAGGAGTTGAGTATCACAACTCTCTTATAGTCTATGTTCATCCCGGAAATTTGCTGAACATTTTGCAAAAAAATCCCATCACAATCGGATGAACGGTATGGCAGCGCATAACATACGAACAAGCAAACATGCATTTTTATATATTGGATAATATCCTCAACTCAACTCAATGTCCAACTCAGGGTTTGATCGTGGGATGAGATGAGATGAAGTCGCTTATGTAGAGGTCCGTGAATGACAAGAGTGGCGACCGACCACACCTGACGCATCATCACAGGGGCAAATGAACGAAATGAATGAGATGAGTGTGGAGAAATGGTGGAATACAATTGTGGCAGGGGAATATGGGAGAAGACCCCGAGAAAAACTTGTCCCGTTTCGTCCACCACGAAACCCACATGGAGTGACCGAGACTTCGGGACGCAGGAGGAAAGGAATTAGTCTGGATACCAATTTTTCGGCAGATTATCCCAAATTTAAGCACAATTTTCGAAAATTTTGTGCATTTTTGGGAAAAGCATTTTCATGTTTTTTTTTTAATGAGTGAGATGAGTGAAAAAAATATTCCAACCCCATTCGTGCTTCCAGTCAAGACTTTGAAGAAACCCTGTACTTGTTGGAATCAGTTTTATCTCCTGTTTTATAAATTGGTACGATCCCGATGTACGTACGGTTGGGGTTAGGAGAAATATTCCAACCCCATTCGTGCTTCCAGTCAAGACTTTGAAGAAACCCTGTACTTGTTGGAATCAGTTTTATCTCCTGTTTTATAAATTGGTACGATCCCGATGTACGTACGGTTGGGGTTAGGAAAAATATTCCAACCCCATTCGTGCTTCCAGTCAAGACTTTGAAGAAACCCTGTACTTGTTGGAATCAGTTTTATCTCCTGTTTTATAAATTGGTACGATCCGATGTACGTACGGTTGGGGTTAGGAGAAATATTCCAACCCCATTCGTGCTTCCAGTCAAGACTTTGAAGAAACCCTGTACTTGTTGGAATCAGTTTTATCTCCTGTTTTATAAATTGGTACGATCCCGATGTACGTACGGTTGGGGTTAGGAGAAATATTCCAACCCCATTCGTGCTTCCAGTCAAGACTTTGAAGAAACCTGTACTTGTTGGAATCAGTTTTATCTCCTGTTTTATAAATTGGTACGATCCCGATGTACGTACGGTTGGGGTTAGGAGAAATATTCCAACCCCATTCGTGCTTCCAGTCAAGACTTTGAGAAACCCTGTACTTGTTGGAATCAGTTTTATCTCCTGTTTTATAAATTGGTACGATCCCGATGTACGTACGGTTGGGGTTAGGAGAAATATTCCAACCCCATTCGTGCTTCCAGTCAAGACTTTGAAGAAACCCTGTACTTGTTGGAATCAGTTTTATCTCCTGTTTTATAAATTGGTACGATCCCGATGTACGTACGGTTGGGGTTAGGAGAAATATTCCAACCCCATTCGTGCTTCCAGTCAAGACTTTGAAGAAACCCTGTACTTGTTGGAATCAGTTTTATCTCCTGTTTTATAAATTGGTTACGATCCCGATGTACGTACGGTTGGGGTTAGGAGAAATATTCCAACCCCATTCGTGCTTCCAGTCAAGACTTTGAAGAAACCCTGTACTTGTTGGAATCAGTTTTATCTCCTGTTTTATAAATTGGTACGATCCCGATGTACGTACGGTTGGGGTTAGGAGAAATATTCCAACCCCATTCGTGCTTCCAGTCAAGACTTTGAAGAAACCCTGTACTTGTTGGAATCAGTTTTATCTCCTGTTTTATAAATTGGTACGATCCCGATGTACGTACGGTTGGGGTTAGGAGAAATATTCCAACCCCATTCGTGCTTCCAGTCAAGACTTTGAAGAAACCCTGTACTTGTTGGAATCAGTTTTATCTCCTGTTTTATAAATGGGTACGATCCCGATGTACGTACGGTTGGGGTTAGGAGAAATATTCCAACCCCATTCGTGCTTCCAGTCAAGACTTTGAAGAAACCCTGTACTTGTTGGAATCAGTTTTATCTCCTGTTTTATAAATTGGTACGATCCCGATGTACGTACGGTTGGGGTTAGGAGAAATATTCCAACCCCATTCGTGCTTCCAGTCAAGACTTTGAAGAAACCCTGTACTTGTTGGAATCAGTTTTATCTCCTGTTTTATAAATTGGTACGATCCCGATGTACGTACGGTTGGGGTTAGGAGAAATATTCCAACCCCATTCGTGCTTCCAGTCAAGACTTTGAAGAAACCCTGTACTTGTTGGAATCAGTTTTATCTCCTGTTTTATAAATTGGTACGATCCCGATGTACGTACGGTTGGGGTTAGGAGAAATATTCCAACCCCATTCGTGCTTCCAGTCAAGACTTTGAAGAAACCCTGTACTTGTTGGAATCAGTTTTATCTCCTGTTTTATAAATTGGTACGATCCCGATGTACGTACGGTTGGGGTTAGGAGAAATATTCCAACCCCATTCGTGCTTCCAGTCAAGACTTTGAAGAAACCCTGTACTTGTTGGAATCAGTTTTATCTCCTGTTTTATAAATTGGTACGATCCCGATGTACGTACGGTTGGGGTTAGGAGAATGGTGTATACGGAAGAAAATACGAAAGACAGATTTTTTTAGAAGAATGAAATTACTATAGCATCAAAGAAATTCTACTGTAGTGTAGAAAAAAAATTCTATGAGCAAAATTTTATTTTATAGGTAAAACTTTACCATCTTTCATAAACAAATTGATAATAAAATTATTAAGGGAAATAACTCACTAAAATTACTTTTTTAACAATTAATAATTTGTTTTTTCATTATTTAATAAAAATGGTACTAAGATTTGTCAATATATGTACCTAATGTCTTATATATAACCGATAGATTAATTCATTACTGCTTATTACTTTTTACATACTTTTTTTTTTCATTTTATATATAGTAGATTCGAGCTGTTATTCGTTTGTGTACAGATTCTCTCATTAGTTTCATTTTAATTGCATATAATTGTATAACACTGAGCAACAAAAAATACTCTTTTTTTTTGTCTCAGAAAAAAAAAATGGGTTTCTGAGAGTATTTTTTTCTCCTGAATTCAAATATGATATCGGTTTTTCTCCATCACACAAGGTTTCCGACAGACAGGCATTTATAATTTCAAACACTTTAATATTTTCTACATTCGTAACTACACAATATTCGAACATTCAGACTCACCTAGAAAGTAAGAAATTACGATTTTGTGCTATATTTCGACTGTGGAGCATCCCTCTTGATGGTCCAACAATAATCGGCCAGCATATTAGGATTCCATTTGCCTTGATATGTCTTTTCCATAGCTGAAATCCCCTGAGTTAGCTCATTTGTTTATTTTTACAATGAACGAAAAAAACGTTTATTAAAAAAATAATTATTTAAATCCATTAATTTAAATTGAAATAAAAAAAACTGTGGGCGATGGAGAAATTCCGAATACATATTTGAAAACACGATAAAAAACTGCATTAAGTACAACTATTGGTGCTCATGAGACAAAATCATGTTGACCTGTGTTATGAAACATTATTTTCATTATTATTCAATTTGACAGATAATTAATTAAAAATCATCGGAGAACATATTGTTTAAATAACTCACCTCATAGGATTCATGCTTCCATGATATCGCGATTTCAAACATAGTCATGTTCATCGTCAGCCATAACTGACGATGAACATGATTATGTTTGAAATCGCGATATCATGGAAGCATGAATCCTATGAGGTGAGTTATTTAAACAATATGTTTCTCCGATGATTTTTAATGATTATACCTCATAATGTTTACTTCCCAACATTAATTAAATATAGATAATTAATTGTTTAGTATGTACTATTATTGTAATTTTTTGTATTTATATGTAACATATGTTTGTCCTGGTGAGTGGAAGATAAGGCCACATGGTCTTAACTCCACCAGGCTAAATAAATCTATTCTATTCTATTGTAAAACTTGAATTTGGTAGTTACATATGCTCTATAGCAATAGGAGATCCCTGGCGTTAAGACACTATCTTAACTTATAGAAAATAGTTTTACTTTGAGGAATTTTTCTTTTGAAAAAGAATCCGCACACAAAGTATTAATTTTGTTTTTCCTAATAATTACGACATTGTGAGTAACAACAATAGACTAGTTCCTTGGCAACAATGGCTGGTGGTATTAAATAAGTAAGTCTGGAGCAGCGGCCGCTGTCACCGGGTTTGATTGATTAATCGCATGTGTCTCTCTGATCGCCGTGGATTAAACAAATATCCTGTCTTAACAGGTCCATCTCCATGCTGCATTTAAATACACTTCACAGGGGAACTACCACAACTCGAATTATATTCTACCTATCCCCTTCCCACAAAAAAGTATGAATGGAGATTAAAAACAATCATACTCAAATAAAGGGCCATAATAAATTGTATCGAGTGCACGGCGTAAAAGAGGACACACAAACTTCGTGATAACTTTTGTTTTAAAATGCTTAAGAACGTCGCACATGAAAACACGAAGAAGAATGTAGACAACGCAGAAACAATGGCAGAAAAATGATCATTTATATAGCACTATTTTATATATTATTTGAAGAATATACAGCTAGAACCTAAGGGTGAAGGCGAACGGGGCATGAAGAGAGGGAGGCTGTTATCGCTGTGAATCTCCGGTGCACGCGGTTCTACGCATTGAACTGTATTAATCATTCACAAACCTTGTGCAATTTTCTTTCACAGTCGAATACATGTGTTGCGGTTCGTGCCATGCTTTAATGGCCTCAATCCCTGGAACTTACAAAAAATCTTCGGTTTCAACCACCCTTCTGAGAGTCACTTAACAAAAGCCGACCGCCTTTCAACCCTCATTAGAGGGAAAGAGACATATATATTCCTAACTTTTAAAATCAACTAACCGATCTTTTTAAATGTATGTACATGTTAACATAGTATAAAACGGTTTAATTTTGTTTAGTCTGTATTTTAACAATAGCTTAAAATTGTAATATCTATGTAATTTTTGTATAATTCTACTATTCGCTGGTTGAGTGGAAGAGAAGGCCTTATGGCCTTATCTCTGCTAGCTAAAATAAAGCATTATTATTATTATTATTATTATTATTATTATTATTATTATTATTATTATTATTATTATTATTATTATTATTATTATTATTTATTAAATATTGTACTCATGAAACAGTCTCAGAAGTTTATTAAAATGGCTCGAGAGCACAATAGCAGGCAGTAAACCTATTGTTAGCTTATGCCCTAGACATCAAATTTCTTGGGTCTCGCACACCTAATCCATCGTAGGGATTTTTCTGATCTGCCTTCGTTACTTCGAATTATCTGATATACAAGTGAAAATGACTTACAAATGCTATTACACAAATTTAGAATCATTGCAATAAAATATAACATGAAAATCTCAATAAACAAAACAAAATCAATGGCAATATCCAAGGACCCACGCTGTGTTAATTAGAAATGGAAGGGAAAAGTATAGAACAGGTCATGAAATATAAATATTTAGGAGTAGAAATTAATAGCAGTAACAGAATAACAGATGAAATCCTCCTTCAAGCAAATAATGCAAACAAAATATCGGGATGTTTAAACAATACTGTTTGCAAAAATAAAAATTTAAGAATAGATACAAAAGTAAGAATATACAAATCTGTCATAAGACCAGTTCTAACATATGGTTGTGAATGCTGAACAGAAACTCAAAAAACAAAACAAATCAATGAAACAACTGAAGTAAAAGTTTTAAGTAAAATCGCTGAGACATAAAATTCGCAGCTCTGTTATTAGACAAGAATGTGAAATTGAACCTATAAACCTCTGGATAAATGATGGAAGACTAAATTGGAACGATCACATAGATAGAATGGAGAACAGTAGATTAGTGACTGGACACCTAAGGAGAATAGGCCATTAGGAAGACCACAACTCCGATGGAAGGACGTCACTATATCCTGGACCCGAACTGAATAAACACGCAACAAACTGCCAGCTTTCATGCAAAGAGGAAGAAGAAGAAAACTTGGTATCGGAGCAAGAGCGCCTGATTGTTTGGACAACTTCTTTGACGCGGATGTAATGCGGCTCAGTATATATAACATAGTAGGCGTTTCCTTGCATTTTGTAACTGAGCATAAGAAGAGGATGTCCGTCACGCAGCAACAGCATTAAGAAGCGAATTCCTCAGTAGATCACGTATCCACATTAGTCAATCACAGAGTTGCATATAAATATTGAGCCAGTACAGAAGTGACATGTGGTCAGAATAACGTGTCCCCCGGCCATTATAGCTGTTTTTCTCAACCTGGAGATGCTATTTTTGTAGGTACAAAAATTTTCTCATATTGCTGTATGGACACAGGTTCCATCCTGGCTGAAAGTTCATGAGAGAATGTCTTCCCTCGTAGTGAAATTTTGAATAACGTCTGAATTCAAATACCTAGGAACAATAATCACAAACAGGAATGAGATGCACAAAGAAATTAAACATAGGCTCAATTCTGGAAATGCGTGCTATTATGCATTGCAGAGACTCTTGACGTCCCAACTCCTTTCAAAAAACGTTAAACTGAAAATATATAAAACTATTATTCTACCAGTTATATTATATGGATGCGAAACACGGACTCTTACTTTAAGGGAGGAGAAAAGATTACGAGTATTTGAGAATAAAGTTCTTAGAAAATGTTTTGGACCAAAGAGAGATGAACAGACAGGTGAATGGAGAAGACTACAAACGGTGACACACATGGTCTTTATATGTAATCAGATAAAATAAGAACGGTTAAATACCGTAAACAGCGATGGGTGCGACATGTTGCACGAATGGAGAATGAAAGAGAGCATAGAAACTTCTTGTAAAAAAAAAAAAAGGAAATACCTAGTTGGTAGACCAAGAATGAGGTGGGAGAATAACATTATCGATGATTTGAGGGAAGTAGATTACAGAGAGAATGATTAGAAAACAATAGTTCCCCATTTGTGGCAGATGTCCTGTCCATTGTAGTCTACGAGACTTAACTGTTCTTATTATATCTGTTTTCCTATGAATGTCATGTAGCTCACTGTTATGTAGTCTTCCCCATTCGCCTGTCTGTTCATCTCTCTTTGGTCCAAACATTTTCCTAAGAAATTTATTCACATGTACATGTAATCTTTTCTCCTCCCTTAAAGTAAGAGTCCATGTTTCACAACCATATAATATAACTGGGAAAATAATAATATAGTAATATAAATAATAATAATAATAATAATAACAATAATAACGTTAACAATAATCTTCTTCTTATAAGCCCATGTTTCCCTTATGCGCTCTCCCCCTCCTGGGAAGAATTTGAACCATACTAATTTAGTTACACTTGTTTTTGTATAGATGTCATTTGAGTGGTCCGTGGACAGCGTTCCGCCTCCTACTGACATCTAGGAAACCAAGGTAGTACTAGGACGGAAAAATTCGGTAAATTTTGCTTTGAGGCCTTTTCATTCAGGCTTAAGGATCTTTTATGAGCCTGAAAATCTTCAGACTCGGGACCCACGGATTAAGTCCCTCCCGGAGGACTTGCTCCTTCGATTTTTCCATCCTAAAAATCCATCAACCCCGGCCGGGTTTGAATCCGCGACCCTCGTGACCAGAGGCAAGGAGCATAACCATTGCCGACATAATAATAATAATAATAATAACGACGATGATAACAATAATAATGACAACAAAAATAACAACAATAATGACAACAATAATAATAACAACAATAATAACGATAACAACAATAGTAACGACAATAATAATAATGACAATAATAATAATAATAATAATAATAATAATAATAATAATAATAATAATAATAAAGGACTGTTTGTTATTACATAGGGGTGTTACATTTTTTAGATGAGCAGACTATAGCCTGATTCCCAGAAAGAGCTGATCCTGAACTTTGGTCTCTGATAAAATCGCACAGAAGCCACAACATCACATTTTGTTAATTTGGTTTTAACTGCGGCGAAAATCCGTTATTATTGATTTATCATAGCTTACCTGACCCGCCATCATGGTGGGTCGTAGGTCTTTACCGAGTACATTTAATTTACAAACCTCCTGTTGTTTTTATGTAATCTCTAAGTATATTACTAAACACTGAACAAGTAACATTAAAATATGTAG
Source organism: Diploptera punctata (assembly GCA_030220185.1). NCBI lineage: Eukaryota > Metazoa > Arthropoda > Insecta > Blattodea > Blaberidae > Diploptera > Diploptera punctata. Next base: position 362,268 of record JASPKZ010004202.1, on the reverse strand, counting down.
ACCTTACATGGGTAGCGTGAATTAATATACTATGATGCGAGGTTGGCAACTGTCTTTTTTCATTTCCGAGATTCTGTAAAAAAACTTCACAAACGTGCGTTGTACATTATTTTTTGCGCGATGGTGTTTTCAAAATAATAATAATAATAATAATAATGATAATAATAATAATGATAATGATAATGATAATAATAATAATTGTATTGTATTGTATTGTATTGTATTGTAAGCCTATGTTTTCCCTTTACAGAGATTTAGGCGCTTCCTCCTACAGGGAAGAATTTGAACCATGCTAATTTAGTAACACTTGTTTTCGTATAGATGTCATTTTGAGTGGTCCGTGCTCAGCGTTTCGCCTCATGCTGACATCTAGGAAACCAAGGTAGTACTAGGACGGGAAAATTCGGTAAATTTTGCTTAGAGGCCTTTTCATTCAGGCTTAAAGATTTTTTACGAGCCTGAAAATCTTCAGACTCGGGACCCACGGCTTAAAGTCCCTCCCGGAGGACTTGCTCCTTGGATTTTTCCGTCCTAAAAATCCATCGACCCCGGCCGGGTTTGAACCCGCGACCCTCGGGACCAGAGGCAAGGAGCATAACCACTAGTCAACCGCGGCCGACTAATAATAATAATAATAATAATAATAATAATAATAATAATAATAATAATAGGCCTAATAATAATAATAATAATAATAATAATAGTTTTATTTATTCTGGCAGAGTTAAGGCCACAAGGCCTTCTCTTCCACTCAACCAGCACAAATACAAATAAATATTTGACAATAATAAATAATAGTAAAATAATAACATCTTTGTTGGAAATATTTGCGTTCATCATAAACAACTGACTAACGTTAACAGTGTGACCAATGCTTATTAGTTGAGACTACAGCAGGCCGTGGCAGCAATCAGTCATAAATTGGCGGCAAGTACGAATGTATTGTTTTATATTGTTTCAAATAAAGTTCAGTTAATTTAAAATGCTGCGATTTGTTTCGTATAATGTATATTAACACTACCTTCCGGATATATTTTTGTATATACATTTTAGGCCTGTGTAGTGAACGTAAATGACACGTGGTTTGTAATATGTAGGCCTAATATTACAATGTCCACCGCTGTGGTCTCGAGGTAGCGTGCTGCCTTGCCACGCAGCGGGCCCGGGTTCTATCCCCGGTCGGGGCAGTTTTTCTGGGTGAGGTTTTTATTGTGGTTTATCCTCACCTGTATGGCAAATGTCAGGAAAACTTTAAGGCCCAAACGGTCCCCGAAATCATATGGCCATCATCATCCTTCACCGGTATGGAAAGCAACGGGAAGCTACCACACCTACAATTCCCTAGTTAAGCTGCAAGCATAGCATGAAAATGCTATGATTGCAGTGAAGGACCAGCCTTCGGGCAGAATTACTATGGGTGGAATATTACAATATAGTTATTTAGGTTGGCAACTCTGAAATGTAGGCAGTTGAACTTTCAATCATGTTCGCCATTGCTGTAAGTACGGCAGAACACACTATTGCGCAAAATATACCTTTTTGGTATTCTTGACCGTGTCTTGTAGTTTTGTCTTCTTGACGTTTCACCACCTACTGTGGGTGACATCTTCAGGAGATATTACTTGTTTAAATTCTTGTAGTAAACTGCTAACTAGCTGTTAACTTGTGTGATTTTACCGTAACAATATGAAAATATAGAAACATGGAGATTTCTAGAGTTGGTTTTTAATTTCGGATTTCGGGTAAACCCCCACTTCTTAGTGACGAATTTTGCTGATTTTTGGAAAAAAATCTACCTCGGTTTGTTTTTCTAGTATACTAGCTAGTAGCCGGGGTGAGCTGCTGCACCTAAATAAATGATGTGTTTTTGCATTTAGTTGAATAAGTAAAAGGAAAAATAAACATAAATTTTATCGTTGTTATTTTTAGATACCCCGTGCTGATTACCCGGCAATGCCCGGGAATCTACGCATCCCGATGTAGCATACTTGGCATAAATGAGCTGAAAGACAACATTCCTTATTTTGAATTATCCATAAAAAATACCCGCCTTGCGCAGCTATGCTTGCCTGGGAATCTACTTATCCCGATCTTCTTGGCGTCAATGAAAGACAAAAATGGTTATTGTGAGTTATCCTTAAAAGATAAACATATGCTGTCCCGGATTTTTCTGTAGAGTTTTTTTAAATATTAAATTCTGTGTACAATGATTTTGTGTGTTTGTTATTGTTTAGGCAGCGTAAGCCATTTAATCTTACAAAAAGCGACATTTTTTCACGTTTTTTTCACTATAGAAGGTGATTTTTAAGGGTGAAAGGCTTGAGCATTGAAACTCTCTTATAACCTATAACCTTCCCGGGAAAATCCTGAATATTTTGCAAAAAAGCCCCATGACAATCGGATGAATGGTATGGCAGCACATGCTTGCCCGGGAATCTACTTATCCCGATCTCCTTGGCATCAGTGAAAGAAAAAAATGGCTATTGTGTGTTATCTGTAAAAGAAACATATGCTGTCGCGGACTTTTTTTTGTAGATATTCAATTATGTGTATTTGTTATGGTTTAGGCAGCGTAAGCCATTTAAGAGTAATATATTATATTAAAATATTTGTTTACATTAAAAGAACTCGGATACCTGATTGTGCACTGAAACTGTTTTTTTTTCTCCAAGCTATACGAAAGCTTCTGAGAAACGGTAAAACAAGAATTCCATTTACTAAACATAGATACAGGAAGACTCTGAAAACTTGAGTACAGTATGAATGAAATAGTAGAAATATATATGGGGCACACCGGCATTGTAGGATATTGCCGTAAATTATTGTATTGTCACGGGTCCTTTACACGTATACAAAGTTTTAAGTCGATCCAATGTTTCTAAGTGGGTGAAAAACGTGTTCAAAAATTCCGTTACATAGATACAAAGACACTTTTTTTTTATTTTCTGATGATTCTGGCCATGATTTTACAAACAAAATATGAAATTATTGTATTGTCACGGGTCTTTTACAAGTATACAAAGTTTCAAGTCGATCCAATGATTTTAAGTGGGTGAATATCGCGTTAAAAGATTCAGTTACATAGATAGATAGATGGATAGATACAGGTCAAGTTAATATAAAGCGTGTAAAAAAGGGACTTTTCGCGTTTTTCACTACAAAGGGTGTTTTTTTAAGGGTGTAGGAGTTGAGTACCTCAACTCTTTTGTAGCCTATGTTCATCCCTAGAATCTCCTGAAAATGTTGCAAAAAACCCATCACAATTGGATCAACGGTTTGGCCGCGCATATAGTACCAACAAGCAAACAAACATTCATTTTTATATCTTAGTTATTGAGTCGTCGGCCGCGGTGGACTAGTGGTTATGCTCCTTGCCTCTGGTCCCGAGGGTCGCGTGTTCAAATCCGTCTGGGGTCGATGGATTTTTTAGAATGGAAAAATCCAAGGAGCAAGTCCTCCGGGAGGGACTTTAAGCCGTGGGTCCCGAGTCTGAAGATTTTCAGGCTCGTAAAAGATCCTTAAGCCTGAATGAAAAGGCCTCTAAGCAAAATTTACCGAACTTTCCCGTCCTAGTACTACCTTGGTTTCCTAGATGTCAGTATGAGGCGGAACGCTGACCACGTACCACTCTAAATGACATCTATACAAAAACAAGTGTAACTAAATTAGTATGGTTCAAATTCTTGCCTGTAGCGGGAGAGCGCCTAAATCTCTGTAAAGGGAAAGCATAGGCTTACAAAAGTCCTGTTGTGATGCATCGAAAATTGCGAACAGTAGAGCTATTTTTAAATTTTAATTTCTGGTGAACTCCTACACCTAAGGGTTTTATAGCATAATGTAAAGCTGCTTAACACTCGCTGTATTTGAAAACCTGTATATATTGCGACGAACCAAACATGGCCGTTCCTAGGATCAATATTTAATTTCGGATTTATGGTAAATCGCCAATTCTAATACCAGGATTTTGCTGACTTTTTGATAATGACTACAACCGTTTATTTTAATAACATATACTGAGTTTCGTTGCGAAAAATTAAAAAATGTGACCGCTAGAGCGATTTTAAAATTTCGTTTAAGATGAACTCCTACACGTAATGGTTTTATATCTTAACAGATGCGGCTAAATAGATGCGAGGAAACTGGTATGTACAAATTCGCATGAGGAATTGGCTAAGTGGTTTTGAGATCCATAAATTACACACACACAGATTGTAAGCAATAATTTTAGGCACGGAATCGCACTTTGTAAATCGCAAGTTGTTAAAATATTCAATTTGCTATGCAGTATGTCTTGTTCGTTATTTTTTATGTTTTTAACCCTTAAATTGGCGAAACAATAATTTTTCGTGCCAGTTATTCAAATGTTTCGGACCGCAAAGAAAACAAAATAATGTACAACTTTATATTATTATTGTAATTTGACACAAACATAAGTAATTTATAATAATTTGTTTTGTATTGTTTTCTAAACAAAATAATTAAATAAATAAATGAAATAAATGCATCTTAAAAGATACATTGTGAAGTTAAGGGTTAACAAACATCCCTTTTAATTTAAGGACGATATAGGCTACTGCGATGTGAAAGCATACTAATCAATTGAATTTATGTTTACTTGATGAAAATCCGTAATTTACTTTATTAAATAAAAATAAAACTTAAAAGTTTTATAATCAATTGAGTTGGTGTTTACTTGATGAAAATCCATATTTATTAATTAAATAAAAATAAAACGTAGTTTTATTTGATTTTCATATTTATTATATAATTCAGTGACAGCTGTTTCGGTACACTGTACCTTCTTCAGACATGTTAACAAATTATGAATTGTGTTCCAACTGATCTAAGCAACAATACAACAATATTTATTAAAATTTTTAAATTTAACAATGGGGATTCATTCAAATCAAGTTGAGAATTTAACAGTTTTTTACTACTTTTAAATTTATTAATTTCTACAGCCTCCAAAATATCTAACTTCTTACCCTTATCACAAATATGTAAAATTTCAAAATTTGGATGGAAACAATGATTAAATTGGAATAGGTGGTTTTATGTGATTTTCATATTTATTAAAATATAAATTAGTAATAGCTGTTTCGGTACTTTGTACCTTCTTCAGACATGATATTGTTTTTTGTAAACATGTCTGAAGAAGGTACAAAGTACCGAAGCAGGTGTTACTAATTTATATTTTAATAAATATGAAAATCACATGAAACTTTGTTTTATTTTTACTTAATAAAATGGAAGTATTGTGTTATTCCAGAATTGAGAACGGTTAGTAGACGCTAGTGTAACGCATTTGACGTACAAGATGGCTGGAGTCATAGACTGTGGTGACACCTGTCATCTCTAAACCTACCTACACATTGTGAAAATCCCACCAAGTCTTACAAAATCCTTCTTTAGCAAGTTTTAAGGCTGTTCTTGTCTCTAATTATTACCAGTAGGTGTCTTCGGAGATATGAAAAAAAACTTATTAATAGGCCTACATATTAAAATGGACATATGGATAGAAACAATAATTAATCTTGCATTAAGGGGCTACTCATTAAGAAAAATAGCATCAATTATCAATAAATGCCACTCTAAAATGAATTATATTGTTAACAAGTTCAGAAATAATGATTCAACTGCAATTATTGCAGGGAAGCCAAAGGAAAGTTCCTGAATAAAAAGAGGCAGAAAACTTCATTACCAGACAAGTATAACATCATCATCATGAACAAATTCGTTTTAGGCCATGTGGCCTGTACGGTAAACCTAGCGAAGATGGTCTTGATCTTTCCACCGATGTTTTGGCCTTCCTTGGTCCCTATGTCCAGTTGGGGTATATTGGAATGCCAATTTTGGAAGTCTATTTCTTGCCATTCTCCTCAGATGATTTTTCCATTCTTGTTGATATCTTTGTATATCTTCATTTAAACTTGTTACTCCAAGTTTCTTCTTCTTCTTCTTCTTCCTTCCAAGTATTAGGCCAAGGCCTGTTACGATCCTATAGAAAATTTTCCCTTATGGGAAATTCTCGTATAAGACTTGAAAGCATAATAATAGTCCCTTCGATTGGTTGCTGGCCAAAGGAAGGCAAGACCAGTGATGGGGCTGCCATCTTATAGCCTCTGGTCAGGCTTTTCTGGAGAAGAAAAGAAAATAAAGGAAAGACGAAATGGAAAAAAGGAAGGACTCCCTAGCCCTCGGATGCCCTAATAGCGTCGGGGTCGAAAAAAACAAGAGTTAACCGAGAGAGGTTAGATAGTAAAGTTAAAAGAGTGTAAAACACAAGTAAGTGGAAGAAATGTTTTGCACAGCTTGGGCACCTTGTGGTCGCCATCCACATATCCCCTAGATGAGGACCCCTGAGGGGTACTCCAAGTTTTCCTCTGATAATAGTGTTCCTTTGGTGATCCACAACAGCCTGGAATAAATGTACCCAAAATTAAGCAATTATAGGAACAGGTATCAGAAAATAAAGTATTCCACCCAACAGTCTCTCGAGTTTTGTGGCAGCGTGACGATCGAATAAAGATACGATAACAAGACGAACATTAAAAGTTTTCCAGGGAGAGCCAGGACTGGAGTGAGGACTTTTGGAATAAGGTGATTTGTAAAATAAAAATTTTCGCATCCGATTGGATAAACTAGATATGCAGAAAGAGCAAACTAACTAACTCGCTCGTTCTGTCGAACCCATAGGTTCATTGCCGTGGAGACATAATCTCTCCATACATCTCTATCCTGAGCTAATATTTTCCAATAATCGCCAGTATAATCTACTTTCCTCAAATTATGGTTAATGTTATTCTACCACCTCATTCTTGGTCTACCAACTGGGCGTTTTTCCTCTGGTTTTCCTACAAGAAGCTTCAATGCAGCACTTTCATATTCCATTCGTGCCACATGTCCTGCCCATCGCAATCTACGAGACTTAACTGTTCTTATTATATCTGGCTTCCTATAAAGACCATGTAGCCCACTATTACGAAGTCTTCTCCATTCGCCTGTCTATTCATCTCTCTTTGGTCCAAAATTTTCCTAAGAACTTTATTCTCAAATACTCGTAATCTCCCTTCCTCCCATAAAGTAAGGGTCCATGTTTCACATCCATATAATATACTAGAAAAATAACACTTTTATATATTTTCATATTAGCGTATTTTGAGAGAAGTTGGTACGACAAGATTTCTGTAATTAATAGAATTTGAAAAATAACAGTTTTATATATTTTCATATTAGCGTATTTTGAGAGAAGTTGGTACGAGAAGATTTCTGTAATTAATAGAATTTGAAAAATAACAGTTTTATATATTTTCATATTAGCGTATTTTGAGAGAAGTTGGTACGACAAGAGTTCTGCAATTAATAGAATTTGAAAATCGCCATCAATCACTTGAATTTTAAAAACAAAATCACTCTTTGCGAATTATGAAGTGCGTTTCTCAGGTTTCAAGGAAAAAATGGCTTTTTTTTCTTTACCCTTCATATAATTTCAACTAGCTTTGCCATCGAGTTTCATTATAAGGGCTTCTATTCAATGTCCATCAAGTAGAAATCATGGCAAATGGCGGACAGTTCAGATGGAAACTAGGTGAATTTCATACAAGTTAATAAAAATAAATAAATGAAGGAAGTATCCTTGGCCCCCTGGTATGTAAATTGGAAACTGCTTATGGCAGAGTGTAAAACCACGTGGAATTTAGAAGGCCGTGAACTTGAATCCATAGGTCTACTTTTCAACAGCAAATCTTTTGTCTGTGAATTTAGGAAGAGAGGAAGTTACAAGAAATCCTGGGCTTGGCTGCTGATTCGCTAATCCGACCCTTGAGAGTGTATATTTTTTGGGTGCTTGACTTCAGTCTTTCTTCTGATTCTTCCCCTTCCCGCCGTCTTTTGTTCGGAAAACCCACGTTGTGTGTTATTAACATAAGCTCTTCTGTCTTACAGTCTCTTTAACCTAAGTTGGAGCACAAGATTATCTCTTTCCCTTCAAACTCTTTGACTGTAAAATAACACTAAAAAAGGTATTCTATGTCACTTACATAAATTCCAATAAAAAAAAGGAAAACACACAATGTTGTATTCATTTATCATAAGTAATGCCAAGAGTGATTTCCAAATTATCGATAAATTCACGACTCACCAATTGATGAGTGAATTTATCTAGAGAATTTGGAAATCAAGAGTGGCATTTGTTAGGACTATTTAACGAATAAAATTAAGCTGTTTACCCACAAACATTATTTAAATATAGTTATTTTCAAATATTTATATATTTAATTAAACGGCGATGTTTGAAAACAAATGAGAAACGATTGGTACGCTTTAATTGCTTCTTTTGTTCATCACTGCAACCAGATCATATTATTTATTTCCAAAGGAACGCAATATTGTAAGAATGCACTCTAGTGGAGAAAAAATGAAACACATCAAACTGTATATTAATTCATGCTATGGTGTAAATGTGACAATTATATTTTTCTGTAATGTTATTACCTGGGAAACAATACATTTAAGAATGTGCAAACAGCGGTTTCTTTTTTTGGTGGTATAATCAATTGCTACAAATGATTTATATTAACTCCCGCATGCGGTATGTGTTGACATTCATGCACTATATATACAATCTGGTAGCCGTATTTCTTAGAGGGTCAGTCACTGCAAAATAATGCTATGACCTATTCAGATTGTTAAAAACAAGGTGCTTTCTTTATTATGATAAACTTTAGTTGGTAAATTCTAGGCGAAACATGACTGTAATAGGTTGTAAATAAAAAATAATTGAAATATGATTGGTCATTGACTCCCATTTGGGGCATGAGTTAAATAATCATAAGTAATGCCAAGAGTGATTTCCAATTTATCTAGAAATTTGGAAATGAAGAGTGGCATTTGTTAGGACTATTTAACGAATAAAATTAAGCTGTTTACTCACAAATCATTATTTAAATATAGTTATTTTAAAATATTTATGGGGTATTTAATGTAAACGACGATGTTTGAAAACAAATGAAAAACGTTATGTTTTGTTTGTTCATCACTGTAACCAGGTCATATTTATTGCCAAATAGAATCGCAATATTGTAAGAATGCACCCCTAGTGGAGAAAAAATGAAACACGTCATTACAGGTTATTAATTCATTTTTGATGTCCTGTGATATAAATGTGTCAATTATATTTTGCTGGAACGTTATTATCTTGGAAATAATACGTTTAAGAAAGTGCAAACAGTGGTTTATTTCTTTTTATGGTATAATCAATTAATATATTTGATAATAAACAGATATTGGTAAAAGTAAAGTCTCTAACTCGAAAACTTAAAAACCATAAAAAGCACCCCGCGCTTTTGATGGAAAAATTGTTTTTTTTTGTAGATAATTTTAGTTTTATTCTAGATGTGTTGGAGATGATTTTTTTGCTGACCACTTTAATTTTATCCCAAGCGTGTTGGAAATTAGAATTATTTTTCATGTTTTAATTCGGTTTTGTAATAAAGCCTGTTTGGAAAAACTGCATTTAAACTGGCGTGAAATATTTTTGAAGTCCCATTGAACAACAGTACGCATGCGCCATAGTTTAAAGAACCAGCGATAACCCACAATCGAACCACATATCGATTATCATCCTCCATTACTATCCGTCCCTATGAAATTAAAATGGTCAATATTTGTAATAAATCACCAAATCTATGTTAAAAAATATATTAATAATATTAAAATTACCAAACGTTTATTAAATATGGGTTTACACTTACTTATCACTCCCTAACGCTGATCCAACCAGCGATAACCCAAAACAGCGATAGAAAAATCATAGACTAAGTAATATACTCTGTGGAGAAAATAGCAGTGAGCATCACAATATTGTCTAACAGTGTCATAATATTGTGATTTGCATATTTAAATAAATACTTCAATAAATAAAAATTGTTTAAAAAATTTTAAAATATTAAATAATGGTAGTAAATACAGAAGAAGTGCTATAGTTTATAACAATATAACTGAAAAATCAAGCGCTAGTAGAAGTGCAGTTGAGCCGCGTGTTTTTTTTAACTATTATTTATTTTTAATTATTATCGATTTTTTATTCCTTCTTGTTTTACCTTTTTTTGTTAAACACTGTTTTCCTTCTTCTTTTACATTTTTGTTAACTTTCCTGTTATTCTCACACATAGATACATGGACAAGACACACACCGAGACCCAAGGAAGAGATTTAAAATCCCCTACCCCGCCAGGAATCGAACCCGGGTCGCCGGAATGGAAGATAGGTATTCTACCGACTACGCCACTGCGACGGACATCATCCTTTTTTGTTTTTTTTAGTTTTATACTGGTTTTCCTTATTGATTTACCTTTTCCTTTGTTTGTTTTACCTGTTAGTTAACTGCGATGGGCAGGACATGTTGCGCGTATGGGGAATGAAAGACGTGCATGGAAACTTCTTGTAGGAAAGCCAGAAGGCAAACGCCCAGTTGGTAGACCAAGAATGAGGTGGGAGAACAACATTAACTATGATTTGAGGGAAGTAGATTATACAGGGGATGATTGGAAAGCATTAGCTCAGGATAGGGATGTGTGGAGAGCTTATGTCTGTGCGGCAATGAACCTACGGGTTCGATAGTGCCAGTGAGTAAGTAAGTTAACTTTATTTAATTCTCACATAGACACACAGACCCAGACCCAAGGTGGAGATTTAAAATCCCCTACCCGGAGTGGAAGATAGGGACTGTACCGACTACGCCATGGCGACGGTCAATTTTTTTTTGAAACCTGCTTCCGATATTGAATTTCTTGTAGATGACTTTCGTCCTCAGTTGTTTCTCCAGAATAAGAGGAAACAAATGAAGTATGACAGCGCAATAATCGCAACATTACATATTTATGACGCACAATATTAATTGGATGGCATTGTACCCATGAGTATAAGACGGGGTTGTGGAGTGGGGGAAGGCAAAGCGTCTTATAGCTCCGAGTAATTCCTGTTAGTCTAAAGTTTTAATTCACACTACTTATAGCTAAGAGTTTCTTGAAAGACACGGCAGTGGTGGGGGGAGGATTGGGGGTTTCAACCCGCTCCATGGAACAAGGTACTATGTCACCTCATTACATTTATATTATATCTTTATCGTCTTCTCAGAGAATTCCATTTGTTTACAAGAATGTTCGTTCATTACGTCTAAACATATTGAGAAATAGGATTACTTTGAGCAAATCTCTACATCGAATCCAAAATATCGTAACCTGTTTTCTTATATTTGTTGTTAATACCAGTGTGAACATAAAATTAAATGGAAATCTCACGTAAGAACAATGCGCAGAACAAGAATACCAGGTCAAATCTTAAATTACACTGAGCAACAAAAAAATATAACTTTTTTTTTGTCTCAGATAGAAAAATATGTGATTCTGATAGTATTTTTTCTCCTGAATTCAAATATGATATCGGTTTTTGTCCATCACGCAAGATTCCGAGAGACAGGCATTTATAATTTCAAACACTTTAATATTTTCTACATTCGTAACTACACAATATTCGAACATTCGGACTCACCTAGAAAGTAAGAAATACGATTTTCTGCGACTCAACTGCACTTCTTCTGTATTTACTAACATTATTTAATATTTTAAACTTTTTCAAACAATTTTTATAACATTATTAGACAATTTTGAAGTATTTATTTAAATATGCAAATCACAATGTTATGACACTGTTAGACAATATTGTGATGCTAACTGCTATTTTCTCCACAGATAATATTACTTATTCTATGATTTTTTTATCGCTGTTTTGGGTTATCGCTGGTTGGATCAGCGCTAGGGAGTGATAAGTAAGTGTACACCCATTTTTAATAAACGTTTGGTAATTTTAATGTTATTAATATGTTTTTTAACATGGATTCGGGGAATTGTTGCAAATATTGGTCATTTAAATTTCATAGCGACGGATAGTAATCGAGGATGATAATCGATATGTGGTTCAATTGTGGGTTATCGCTGGCTCTATAAACTCTGGCGCATGCGCACTGTTGTTCTATAGGACTTTGAAAATATTTCACGCTAGTTTAAGTGCAGTTTTTCCTTTTCTGCTATATTTCGCCTGAGGAGCATCCCTCTTGATGGTCCAACAATAATCGGCCAGCATATTAGGATTCCATTTGCCTTGATATCTCTTTTCCACAGCTGAAATCTCCTGAGTTAGCTCATTTGGTTTTATTTTACGATGGACAAATGGACGAAAAAACGTTTATTAAAAATAATTATTTAAATCCATTAATTGAAATTGAAATAAAAAAACTGTGGGTGATGGAGAAATTCCGAATACATATTTGAAAACACGATAAAAAACTGCATTAAGTACAACTATTGGTACTCATGAGACAAAAATCATGTTGACCAGTGTTACCAGCTACGGGCAAGATATCTTTGGGCAGACCATTCAAACGTTGGATTGAGACCATAATATATCACTAGGTCTATCACATGAAAGGAAGAAGAAGAAGAAGAATTAAATTCAACCACCGTTAGTTTTTTTATTCAACGACTTTTCTATTTATATATTTTTATCACATATGAAGAAGGAAAGGATGTAAATGCAAAAAATATCAACATTTTAAAGGATTTTAGGGTTAATAAATTCTATCTTCAAGCCACAATTAGTCCAAAAACATTCAAGACTAAAAGTGTATATAACACTGGCTCTTCCAACTCTTTTGTATGGTAGCGAAGTATGGACGTTGAAACAGAAGGATATACAGAGACTTAGATCTGCTGAAATGAGATATCTTCGGAGGACTGCAGGATACACACTACTAGATCACACAAACAATGAAGTCATCTCGAAAGAATTACACATGGAACCTTTAGAAAACAAAAATTTCTGATTATAAGTCAAGATGGATGCAACGTGTTCATCGAATGGAAGATCACAGGATACCCAAACAAATGTTAAGCTATCAACCTGCAGGCGGAAGAAGACCAGGACGTCCACTCAAAATTCAGTGGTAGGGAATTCTCCCAGTTATATGGATGCGAAACATGGACTCTTACTTTAAGGGAGAAAAAAAAGGCGAATATTTGAGAATAAAGTTACTAGGAAAATTTTTGGACCAAAGAGAGATGAACGACAGGTGAGTGAGAAAAGAAAGCAAGCTAGATTTAATAAGAACAGTTAAGTGTCGTAGACTGCGATGGGCAGGACATGCGGCACGTATGGTGGATGAAAGAGGTGCATGGAAAATTCTTGTAGGAAAACCAGAGGGAAAACGCCCAGTTGGTAGACCAAAAATGAGGTGGGAGAATAACATATATTTAGACTTTCACGGCAGGTGTCTTGATTCATGTCTTTTGGGCTAAATTACCATGTTCTGGTTTTATCAACACTCAACGTTTCATCTACTACTGCGGTAGACATCCTCAGGAGATTCTGCGTGCTCTATGACAGTTGTAGAGTCAGGAGGTCATAGAACGCAGAATCTCCTGAGGATGTCTACCGCAGTAGTAGACGAAACGTTGAGTGTTATTAAAACCAGACCTCGGCCATTTAGCGCGAAAGACATGAAATACATGAACTATAATTTGAGGGAAGTAGATTATACAGGGGATGACTGGAAATAATTAGCTAAGGATAGGGATGTATGGAGATGTTATGTCCATGAAACTATACGGGTTCGATAGAGCCAGTGAGTTAGTTAATAATAATAATAATAATAATAATAATAATAATAATAATAATAATAATAATAACAATAATCAATAATAATAATAATAACAATAATAATAATAATGATAATAATATAATATAATAATGATAATAATAATTATAATGATAATAATGATGATAATAATAATAATGATGATGATAATAATAATAATAATAATAATAATAATAATAATAATAATATAATAATAATAATAATAATAATAATGATGATAATGGTGATGATGGTGATAATAATGTTGATAATAATAATAATGATGATAATAATAATAATAATAATGATAATAATAACAGTGATAATAATAACAATAATAATAACAATAATGATAATAATAATAATGATGATGATAATAATAATGATGATAATAATAATGATAATAATGATGATGATGATAATAATAATAATAATAATAATAATAATAATAATAATAATAATAATAATAATAATAATAATGATAATAATAATAATAATAATGATAATAATAATGATAATGATAATAAAAATAACAATAATAATAATAATAATAATGGTAATAATATTAATAACATTAATAATGTTAATAATAATAATAATAATAATAATAATAGTGCTAATAAAGGTGTGTTCAGTGTAGTAAAGATTGGAATGAAGTAAACATGTTAACACACTGTAGCACGGATGCTGTTGTAAGTTGTAGGGGTGGGATCCCCCCCTCCTTTACCACCGTCGTCATCGCCGTACTTTCCTAATACGATTTTACGCTGGATTTACGATAAGATTTTAGCCCGCTCTTTAGGCTATAGACGCCACACAATGCAGCAACGTCTTGCCCCCCACCCGCTCACTTGTCTAGAGATCACAGGGCAAAAACGTCTCTGTGATTATTATTCCTGCCTCTCCTACATGTGTTGTTTCCACAGTCAACTGCAAAGTGTAATTGTCGAGTTCTAGGCAAGTAAAAATATGTCAATCATAAACTAACAACTCACTGTCACTATCGAACCCATAGGTTCATGGCCTCGCGGGTATAAGCTCTCCATACATCCCTATCATGAACAAATGTTTTATAATCATCCCCTGTATAATATGCTCCCTTGAAATCATGGCTAATGTTATTCTCTTACCTCATTCCTCGTCTACCAACTGGGCGTTTTCCATTTGATTTTCTTATACTATTCCAAATTCTGCACATATATTTACCAAGTTATTTAACAACACGTTTTCAAAATTTATCGGCTCATCACAATTTAGGCACAAGATCACAAGACTCTTCTTTACTTTTGATACCACAACACAGGACCTGTCTATACTCTGAATCTTACACAATATCTATGGCTAGAGCATGGAACTCACTTCCCAGTCATGTCAGGGACTGTCAATCGCTATCATTATTTAAATCCAAATTAACTGATATCTTAAGTTCGACACAATGAAAACATTAACTGCATAACAACTATATAGAGCATTCCATTAATAATCATCTAGGAAGCTACTTACTTTATTTTATATCATTTTAATTTTATTATATTCTATGTTTTTGTTAGTATTAGATCACATCATCATTGTATTTTGTTTAGTCTGTATTTTAATAATATCTTAAAATTGTAATATGTAATTTTTTGTATAATTTTACTATTCGCTGGTTGAGTGGAAGAGAAGGCCTTATGGCCTTAACTCTGTCAGCTAAAATAAAGCATTATTATTATTATTATTATTATTATTATTATTATTATTATTATTATTATTGTTATTATTGTTATTGTTATTATTATTATTATTGTTATTATTATTATAAGATGCTTCCACACAACTCTTACACACCCCATTTGTGCCACATGTCCCCCCATCGCAGTCTACGAGACTTAACTGTTCTTGTTGTATCTCGTTTCTTATAAAGAGTATGTAGCATGCTGTTATGTAGTCTTCTCCATTCACCTGTCTGTTCATCTCTCTTTGGTCCAAAAAATTGCGTAGGAACTTTATTCTCAAATACTCGTATTATTTTCTCCTCCCTTAAAGTAAGAGTCCATGTTTCAGACCCATGTAAAATAACAACAGTTCTATATGTTTTTAATTTAATGTTTTTTTTCTTATATACAATTCTATATCACAAGAAGTAGCTAGACATTGCTTGCAGTACCATTATGTCTCTCTCTCTCTCTCTCTGTCCCGCGCCGTAGCCGGGACTAGGCTGATTCGGATCTCTATGAAAGAGAAATTTTCTCATGGAATTTCTGTCAGAATGGGACCGGTGCCCACCCAGCATCGCGAGGAATTTTGGTAGGTACATTAAGTAGCGGCTCCAGGTTGAGAAAACCAGCTATAACGGCTGGGGGACCCGACATGCTGACCACATGTCATCCATACACTGGTTTGATTGAATATTTCCTTGACTATTTACCTCATACCACAAATGGTAGTCAATGATCAATCACGTTTCAATTAATTTTGTTTTACAACCAATGGCAGTTGTATTTCATCTCCCTCTTTATCGATTTCTCTTTATCAGCTCCTGCTTTTGTGATAAAGAAAACTCCTCCTTCTGTAATGTTCTGAACAGGTCAGAGCATTATTTTGCAGTGACTAACTCTCCAACAAATACATTGAATATAGCAAATAATGAACAGCTTTCTTGATTTTACTGAGTTGTTTACTAAAAAATAAATTAATAACCTATAATGTTTATTATAATATACAGTTTGGTGTGTTTCATTATTTATCCACTAGGGTGCACTCTTACAATATTGGGATCCTATTTGGCAATAAATAATATGATCAAGCTGCAGTGAATATACATAACCTCACATTTCTGATTTGTTTTCAAACATCGCCGCTTACATTAAATACATACATATTTTAAAATAACTATATTTAAATAATGATTTGTGAGTAAACAGCTTAATTTTATTCGTTAAATTGTCCTAACAAAATGCCACTCTTCTTTTCCAAATCCTCCAGGTAAATTGGAAATCACTCGTGGCATTACATATTATAAACATATGAGGATTTGTGGCCAGCAGTCGGTTGGTAGGACAACAGCCCTCTAGGACTGTCGCGCCGAGGAGTTTTATATATATAGTAGAAGTCCCGGCCACGAGTTGCTGTGGCTAAGGTGTACGTTAAAAAATTAAATTAAGTTGCTGTATTTCAGCCAGATTACTTAAAACTAATATTTACACAAGACATTAATGGTATTGAAAATAAAATAAACACTGAACACACTTAAATTATGAAATAATCAATATTTGTAATTCAATTGAAATTCGCGGTTGCAACAAAAAGTTCAGCCAACTGGATCTCTCTTTGTTAAATAATAAACCAATTACCTTACCAAATTACCTTACACCGCCATCAGTTAGAATCGTGTTGAAACTCACATATAATTACACCGTCATCTGTTTTAATCTTATGGAACTGACAGATACTTATAACTCTTTGTTAAATAATAAACAAATAATTTGCAATAAAAAATAATGCGACTATAAATTTAGTTATAAACTACCCTAAGTCTTAAGTTGGATCAAACTGCACACAGTGTGCAAAATTTTATTAAAATCGGTTCAGTAGTTTAGGATTCCATCGCGGACAAACAACGTGACACGAAATTTTTATATATATGTGTGTGTGTGTGTGTGTGTGTGAGAAGAGAGAGAGAGAGAGAGAGGGAGAGAGAGAGAGATATTATATTGATGTTTGTTGTGTACTGAAAGACTGTAGGTAAATTATAATTCATATTAAATTTACCTTAATGAGAGGATACGGAAGTGAGAATATTCATAAAATCAAGAGTTTTGAAGAGATAAACATTGCTTTATAATCTGTTTTCATTATGAAATGGGTAAAGCGATTTTAAATCGTGGCTTCAATTTTTGTTGTTGCAAAAACAAAAGAATCCTTTACAAGGATAGAAGTTGGTTTAAACGCCAAAGATAACAACGAATCGCATGCAGCTATAACAAACAAGAAAGCAGCGGTTTTGTAATATTTCTATAGTCTTTGATGAAGGAAAATTAATACTGTGGCGCAACACACGATTTAACAAGTTGTTTCATCCATTTCATCATCTCCTGTGAGGCAGGCAAATTCTTAACACGCATGAAATTTACTAACCTCATGTAAAAAAAAAAAAACTGTTCACTCACGTATCCACCAAACACTTTTATTATTTAAGCATTATATTCAAAACCGAATCTAAGAGTAATTCTCATTACTTTACAATTTCGTTGATGAGACAACATAAATATTCTTGTTTTTCTGCAAAACTTCCCCAAACCGAACTTTTATGTTAGTATTATTTTTAAATGTGAAAATTTTGAAAAAGTGGCTGAATTCAAATACCTAGGAACAATAATCACAAATAGGAATGAGATGCACAAAGAAATTAAACATAGGCTCAATTCTGGAAATGCGTGCTATTATGCATTGCAGAGACTCTTGTCGTCCCAACTCCTTTCAAAAAACGTTAAACTGAAAAAAAAATGTAAATGCCCCAGGTTGTCTTTCGACATTCCTGGTGTTCTCTCCTGGTATGGCGTAATTGTAACCCACTTCTGAGGTTGGGGTGCCTGGAAACTTAATCTAAGATGAATATGAATGATGATGATTGCGATGGCCATATGAAGTTCGGGGACCGTTTGGGCCTTAAAGTTTTTCTGACATTTGTCTTACAGGTGAGGAAAAACCCCGATAAAAACCTCACCCAGAAATAACTCTCCCGACCGGGTATCGAACCCGGGCCCGCTGCGTGATGAGTCAGCACGCTACCTCGAGATCACAGCGGTGGACACTGAAATTATATAAAACTATTATTCTACCAATATTATATTATATGGATGCGATACATGGACGCTTGCTTACTTTAAGGGAGGAAAGGAGATTACGAGTATTTGAGAATAAAGTACTTAGGAAAATTTTTGGGCCAAAGACAGAAGAACAGGCAGGCGAATGTATAAAACTACATAATAGTGAGGTACATGATATGTATAGGAAGCCACATATATAAATAAGAACAGTTAAGTCTCGTAAACAGCAATGGGCGGGACATATGGCACGTATGGGGGATGAAATACATGCATGGAAGCTTCTTGTTGGAAAGCCAGAGAGAGAACGCCCAGTTGTTAGACCAGGAATGAGGTGAGAGAATAACATTAACTATGATTTGAGGGAAGGAGATTATACAGGGAATAAGTGGAAAACATTAGCTCAGGATAAGGATGTGTGGAGAGCTTATGTCCGCGCTGCCATTAACCAATGGGTTCGATAGAACCAGTAGGTTAGTTAGTTAAGATCTTTGAATATCTGTATATCTTACAAATAAACATCTTTGAATATCTGTATATCTTACAAATAAACATCTTTGAATATCTGTATATCTTACAAATAAACATCTTTGAATATCTGTATATCTTACAAATAAACATCTTTGAATATCTGTATATCTTACAAATAAACATCTTTGAATATCTGTATATCTTACAAATAAACATCTTTGAATATCTGTATATCTTACAAATAAACATCTTTGAATATCTGTATATCTTACAAATAAACATCTTTGAATATCTGTATATCTTACAAATAAACATCTTTGAATATCTGTATATCTTACAAATAAACATCTTTGAATATCTGTATATCTTACAAATAAACATCTTTGAATATCTGTATATCTTACAAATAAACATCTTTGAATATCTGTATATCTTACAAATAAACTTTTAACTATTTTTAATAGTGGTTATTTCAATTTAAGCATATTTTTTGATAGTAGACACAAACAATCCAACATTGTCTTGTTTGAGGAGAACAGATAATACAGAATAAACAAAATGTGGCTGTATTGAATGAGTTGGAAAGCTGTGCTACTCTAACTGGATAACAGGTTAATTAACTTTATATGTAAACAATGGGATTTTAGTTGGCACGTCACTGGGTTCCATAAACACGCTTTCATGCTCCCTCTATTAAAGATACGTTCCACTCTAATCATAAACTTATATCCGCATCACGATACTAAATGCATCCTCTTTAAAAAAATATCACAAATATAATACACTCTTTTCTTCAGAATTCATAAAAATTAAGAATTTGGAAACAAATAAAATATGCTTACTTACTTACTTACTTACTCACTGGCACTATCGAACCCGTAGGTTCATGGCCGCGCGGACATAAGCTCTCCATACATCCCTATCCTGAACTAATGCTTTCCAATCATTCCCTGTATAATCTACTTCCCTCAAATCATAGTTAATGTTATTCTCCCACCTCATTCTTGGTCTACCTTACAATAAATAAAAAATGATGAATATACACTAGGGTGGGCCAAAAAAACTAACTTTTTTATTTCGAAGTTGTAATAGCGCTCAAAAGTTGATATATAGAGAAAAGAAAAGAAAAAATATATCAAAAATGGTTGACATCTTCCGGTCGCGCAAACACTCTAAAGTTTGACAAAATATGAAAAGAAACTTCATTTTTTAGATTATTTCTCTAATTTTTCATCATCATCATCAACAACAAGGATTAAGCCCAATGACCTGTTCCGATCTCTTTATAGGTCGAATTGGTGCTTCCATCTCTTCAATGATCTTCCCAATATTCTTCTCCCTTTTGTTTTATAATTATACATTCTTCTTGGTATGCGTTGTTCATTTATTCGTAATACGTGCTGAAGGTAAGCATTTTGATAATATTTTATTCTTTCACAGAGATTAAATATATTAAGTTCTGTTCTTATATCTTCGTTTTTCTTTTTATCGGTCCTTTGGTATCCTGCTATTGCTCTCAACATCTTCATTTCAGCAGCCTCTATTTGTTTACTATCTGCCTTTGTTAATGTCCAGGTTTCATATCCATAGATAAGAGATGGAACTGCCAATACTTTGTAAAACTTCAAAATAGTTTCTTTTCTAGTCTTATTCAATAGAGTGCGTTTAATTGTGCCACATAGATAATTGAACCGTTGTATTTTAGTGTGTTTATCTAAATTTCTGTCATTGCCTAAATGGCATCCCAAATAATTAAAATTCTGAACTTGGTCTATAATTAATGTAGGCCCCTAATAGTTTGTAACGTCTTCAAATAGAGCCTAAAAACGTTGTTTTAATTTGGTTTAGATCAGTTGATATCTTCCGGTAAACTCCAAAATTTGCCAGAATAATGAACAAGTTATATTTTTACGCATTTTTGGTATTTGATAAATAACTTCCAGGGTATTGATTGTCAGATCCCACAGATAGACATAAACGGGCTTAGCAAAGATCAGCAATACCTACTTGATATTAAAAAAAAAAAAATTCAAACATTAAGTTTTTTTCATATTTTGCCAAACTTCAGAGCCTTTTCGCGACCGGAAGATGTCAACCGATTTTTCTTTTTTTTTCTTTTAGCTATATAATTCGCAACTTTTCAGCACTATTAAAATTTCTAAATAAAAAAAAAGTGTTTTTTGGGCCCACCCTAATATACACACATAAGGAAAATTAGGAAAGAATAATTAACTCTGTAGCAGTAGGTTCATGGTCGCGTGGACATAAACTCTCCATACATCCCTATCACGGGCTAATGTTTTCCAATCAACCCCTGTATAATCTACTTCCCTCAAATCATGTTTAATGTTATTCTCCCTCCTCATCCTTGGTCTATGAACTGGTCTTTTTCCCTCTGGATTTCCTACAAGCTTCCATGCCCCTCTTTCATTCCCCATTCGTGCTACATGTTCTGCCAATAGAAATCTACGAGGCTTAAGTGTTCGTATTTTATCTGGTTTCCTATAAAGACCATGTAGTTCACTGTTATGTAGTCTTCTCCATTCATCTCTCTCTTTGGTCCAAAATTTTTCCTAAGAACTTTATTCTCAAAAGCTCGTAACCTCCTTTCCTCCCTTAAAGTAAGAGTCCATGTTTCGCATCCATATAATATAACTGGTAGAATAATAGTTTATATTTTCAGTTTAACGTTTTTTGAAAGGAGTTGGGACATCAAAAGTCTCTGCAATGCATAATAGCATGAATTTCCAGAATTGAGCCTATTGTTAATATATTTGTGCATCTCATTCCTGTTTGTGATTATTGTTCCTAGGTATTTGAATTCAGCCACTTCCTCAAAATTTCCCTCATTTGTCATTAGCTGTCCATTTCCATTACATAATGTATTTCTACGTGTGACCATATATTTAGTCGTGGCATTACCCATGATAAACATTTCTATATGTGAGCATATATTTGGTTTTATTTATGTTTACTTCTAGAGACCGAACAAATAAATTATAATTAATTGAGACATATGCAGTTTATTGAACTGCCCTATAAATTCTGAGCACCATTGTATAATTTATCTTTGTATTTGGTAACTGAACATGAACTCGCCTGGGATTTCGTTGATTCCATTCGTAACAGAGATATTGCTTGCACAAAAGACCCAGCATTACACGATGTGTGGTCAAATTCGTAGCAATCCAGTCCCTAGATCTTAGTCCCTAGAACTCCCTCTTAAAAGGAAACCCTGCAATATCATCCCCAACTGCTTCTTTTATTTAAAAAAAGTAAAATTCACCTTGAAACCCCCTTGAAAACTTGCTACAAGTGAATCCGCTGGTACAGTAGCTGCTCTTATCCTGTTAAAACCTTGGCGACCTCTTTTCATTGTTCTAGGGGGAAACTTATTGTTGGAATATTAAACAGCCTTCCTTGTAGGAGCAGGAGGAGGAGGAGGAAAGCCTCTGGCCAGTGGCTAGCGGCTGGACTCCTAGGATTAGGAAATCATACTACGAAAGCTGGCATTAAGGTGGGTAGGTTATAATTATTATTATCATAAGATGGAGGCACGGGGGAGTGAGGGCTATTGTTACGTAGCTTAGGCTAAGCCACTTCTGGGGTTTTGGGAGAGGACACACTTGCCCTGGCAATTCTATTAACTGACAACATACCCCCTCCACTCTACGCAACTTTCTTATGTTTTTACTTTATCTAAGTCTTCTTCAAGAAGCAGCTATAACTAACTAACTCACTGGCACTATCGAACACGTAGGTTCATGGCCGCGCGGACATGAGCTCTCGACACATCCCTATCCTGAGCTAATGTTTTCCAAATAATTTCTCTCAAATAATGTTTTCCAAATAATTTCTCTCAAATAATTTTTAATGTTATTCTCCAATCTCATTCTTGGCCTCAGGTTCTTCTACAAGAAATTCCATGCCCCTCTTCCATTCCTCATTCGTGCGATATGTCCTGTCCATCGCAGTCTATGAGACTGCTCTTTTTATTATATTTAGTTTCCCATAAAGATCATGTAGCTCACTGTTATACAGCCTTCTCCATTCGCCTGTCTTTGTTTCAAAACTTTTCTAAGAACACTTAAATAATCATAATATTTTCTCTTCCCTTAAAATCCATCCATAGTAATTCTGCCCGAAGGCAGGTCCTTCACTGCAATCATAGCATTTTCATGCTATGCTTGCAGCTTTACTAGGGAATTGTGTAGGTGTGGTAGCTTCCCGTTGCTTTCCACACCGGCGAAGGAAGATGATGATAATGATAATGGTAAGGATGATAATGATAAGGATGATGACCATATGATTTCGGGGACCGTTTGGGCCTTAAAGTTTTCCTGACATTTGTCTTACAGGTGAGGAAAAACCCCGATAAAAATCTCACCCAGAAAAACTGCCCCGACCGGGGATCGAACCCAGGCCCGCTGCGTGACAAGGCAGCACGATACCTCGAGACCACAGCGGTGGACTCCCTTAAAATAAGAGTCTATATTTCGCATCCATATATGTATATAAAAACTTCAAATGCCATAGGCCTAGAAGGCCCTTGGTCTACTAGCCGGTTACTGGCCTCTCATCCACATGTGTTATTCACAACTGTAGAAGATCATCCAGCCACTGTAGGGGTGACATATGGTCAGCATGTCGGGTCCCCAGCCGTTATAGCTGGTCATCTCAACCTGGAACCGCTACTTATTGTAGCTACAGAAAATTTCTTCCCCCATGGAGACTCGAACCAGCGCAAATCCCGTAGCTCTGCGCCAAGGCATCTTGCCTTAACCACTCGGCTACGGCGCGGAACTCTATATAAGGAAATAAAAATCGATTTTTCTCTGGGAACCTGAGTGGCGAAGTTTATGTCGCACTAACGTATAGTGCTACATAGGACTCGAGTTCAAATCTCGATTCAGGCGTCAATTTGTTTCGTGTAATTGAAGGGCTTATGGCAGTAACATGCTAAGCCACATTGTGTTAAGAAATGCCATTTATTACAATGATAGCAAATAAATGTATTGAAATATCCATAAAACCATTTGTAAGTAAAACATATAGACACACAATGTATTAACAACAATACTGTACAATTAGTATTTATAATGTTTTGAAACATTAAAATCCTTATATCGCAGAAAGAACAATATGTGGCTTATCATGTTATTGCCCTAAGCTTTTCAATTCTAAAATGTTCGTACAACATATCAAGGAGAAAAACAGTCCAAACCTCCTTATCTTGTAGTAATGTTCTCCAATCATCTCCAGTATAATGTAATTCTCTCAAACCGTAGTTAAATTATTCTCCCACTTCATTCTTTGTCTGCTGGAAACTTTCTCTCTGGTTTTCCTACACGGAGTTTCGGTACCCATTCGTGCCACATGTCCTGCCCATCGCAGTCTACGTGACTTAACATTTCTTATTATATCTGGCTTCCTATACATATCATGTAGCTCACTGTTATTGTAGTTTTCTCCATTCACCTGTCCATCTCTATTGGCCCAAACATTTTCCTAAGAACTTTATTTTCAAATACCCGTAATCTCCTTTCCTCCCTTATAGTAAGAGTCCATGTTTCACAACCATATAATATAACTGGTAGAATAATAGTTTTATATATTTTCAGTTTAACGTTTTTTGAAAGGAGTTGGGACATCAAGAGTCTCTGCAATGCATAATAGCACGCATTTCCAGAATTGAGCCTATGTTTAATTTCCTTGCGCATCTCATTCCTATTTGTGATTATTGTTCCTAGGTATTTGAATTCAGCCACTTCTTTAAAATTTCCCTCATTTGTCATTAGTTGTCCATTTACATTATATAAAGCATTTCTACGTGTGACCATATATTTAGTTTTATTGATGTTTACTTCCAGTTCCAATTTCTTAGTGTTACTCAATAGAGTGTGCGTGTTGTCCTTTAGTATCTCCTCGCTACCGCCCAATAGTACTACATCATCAGCATAAACTAACAGCTTATTAATACCATTGCGTTGTAGGCCTTCTTCATTCTCCAACATGATATTCAGATACAGCTGAATATTGTAATATAGGTGGCTGTGAGTTGAATTAAGGCAAGTGTATTATCAGGGTGACCTTGATGTAACATTTATCATGAAAAGTCTTCCCTTCCTCGTCTCATCTGGTATCGAAGATGAGTTTGGGTTCGGGGGTTGTCAAAACTGCCGCCAGAGGCGCTGGTTTCCGTCAAGTTCTTTATCTGTTTTAACATGTAACAGAAGTTTGTTTTCTTCGGTTCGTGGAAGTTTCTAGACGAGAATGATTGTGAAACACAAACTTGTGTGAATGGAAAGCGATATCTTGCCTCCTCCCCCCCTCTCTCTTACCTGACTACTTTCTTACCCTAACTTACTTATCCATTCGTATTTATATCCTAGCATTGTTCTTCTTCATCCCCTCCCCTCTGTATACAGTATTCACTTCTGCTTTTTTACTAGATATGTTCGCCATGAACATTTATTATAAGTAACGCCACGAGTGATTTCCAAATTATCGATACACTCACGACTCACGAAGTGAGGAGTCAATTTATCTAGAGAATTTGGAAATCAAGAGTGGCATTTGTTAGGACTATTTAACGAATAAAATTAAGCTGTTTACTTACAAATCATTATTTAAATATAGTATTTTAAAATATTTATATATTTAACGTAAACGGCGACGTTTGAAAACACATGAGAAATGTTTGGTTATGTTTAATTTATTCTTCACTGCAACTTGATCATACTATTTATTGATAAATACGATCGCAATATTGTAAGAATGCACCCTAGTAGAGAAAAAATGAAACACATCAAACTATATATTATAAAGAGAAACGTTGTTCCTAGAGGACCTGAGGCAAAGGATGCTACTGCCAGCAACGGAGCCATATAAGAAAGTCATCGAAAAAAAGAAACAGAGAGAAAAAGAGATCGACGAAGATTTCTACGGCTCAGATGCCAGAGAGTGGACTGGAAGTAACCAACCACAAAGGCACAGAATCATAGGTTTAGCAACACACGGATATCATCACAAAATGTGCAAAAATGCAAAATTTCACCAACCGAGTGATTCGTGTGAATGCAAGATATGCGACCAAAAGTGTGAGCGATACCATTACAAACAATGCAGAATATGGACAGGATCACTGAACCAACTCATAAAAGACAAATCATAAACTTATAACTTAATGCTCTTTCGAGTGCCTCTTACCAACTTATTATTATTATAACCAACATTATAGGTTATTAATTTATTTTTTAGGAAACGACTCAGTAAAATCATTATTTAAAAACACAATTATTGAACACACACACAGTTATCAAATGTGTAGGTCGAAGGAATTTGTTCATTATTTGCTACATTCAATGCATTTGTTGGAGAGTCAGTCACTGCAAAATAATACTCTGACCTGTTCAGAATATTAAAAAGGAGGTTTCTTTAATGTGCTAATAGAAGTAGATAAATATCGAGGTGAAACACGAGAGTGATTGGTTGTAAATAAAAAATCATTGAAACGTGATTGGTCATTTGAGTTAAATAGTCGATACAGTTTATTCCCTAAATTTCCTTTTTGCGCGATAGTGCGTTTTGTCGTACTTACAGCAATGGCAACCATCATTGAAAATTCAACTTCCTACATTTCGGGGTTAACAAACTAAATAACTATACTGTAATATTACATAGCCTATTACAAACCTTGTCTGGGAATTAAAACCACTGCCCTCAATGTATACTACATCTTCTTGTAATCTTGTAAGCCCACGTTTCCCTTAACAGAGATTTAGGCGCTCTCCCCTTAAAGGGAAGAATTTGAACCATAGTAATTTAGTTACACTTGTTTTCGCATAGATGTCATTTTGTTAGTGGTCCGTGGTTAGCGTTCCGTCTCACACTGACATCTAGGAAACCAAGGTAGTACTAGGACGGGAAAATTCGGTAAATTTTGCTTAGAGGGCTTTCATTCAGGCTTAAGGATTTTTTACGAGCCTGAAAATCTTCAGACTCGGGACCCACGGCTTGAAGTTCCTCCCGGATTTTTTCCTTGGATTTTTCCATCCTAAAAAATCCATCGAGCCCGGCCGGGTTTGAACCCGCGACCCTCGGGACCAGACGCAAGGAGCATAACCACTAGTCCACCGCGGCCGATATGTATCTACATACGATGTATATAAAAAAGTCCAAAAGATAGTGTTAATATACATTATACGAAACAAATCACTGCATTTTAAATGAACTGAACTTTATTTGAAACAATATAACACAATAAATACGTACTTGCGGCCATGTTATCAATAATTGTTCTCAAGGCCTCCTGTTGTTTCTACTAATAAACATTGCCCACACTGTTAACGTTAGTCAATTGTTTATAATGAATGCAAATATTTCCAACAAAGATGTTATTATTTTACTATTATTTATTATTTTGACTATTTAACTCATGCCCCAAATGGGAGTCAATGACCAATCACGTTTCAATGATTTCTGTTTTACAACCAATCAGAGTCGTGTTTCACCAAATATTTATCAGTGTTATGATTACCATATTAAAGAAAGCTCCTCCTTACAATATTGCGTTCCTTTGGCAATAAATAGTATGATCTGGTTGCAGTGATAAACAAAAGAAGCAGTAGAAGCGTACCTATCGTTTCTCATTTGTTTTCAAACATCGCCGTTTACATTAAATATATAAATATTTTAAAATAACTATAGTTAAATAATGATTTGTGAGTAAACAGCTTAATTTTATTCGTTAAATAGTCCTAACAAATGCCACTCTTGATTTCCAAATTCTCTAGATAAATTCACTCCTCACTTCGTGAGTCGTGAATTTATCGATAATTTGGAAATCACTCGTGGCATTACTTATGAAAACATCATCGCGCAAAAATAATGTACAACGCACGTTTGTGAAGTGTTTTACAGAATCTCGGAAATTAAAAACCTCACTATCGCCCGGTGTTCAAACAACCTCCTCGATTCTGTAAAAACCACTTCCCAACCTCGCATCGTAATGTACTATTTACGAATAATACATATTTAAGTGCCTTATAATATTTGGAAGGGGGCACGCCGTAGCGTAGTGGTTAAGGCACTGAGCTACAAGCCGGAGGGATTCCCGGGTATCAAAGTCCCGTTAGAGAAGGTCAGGATTTTTAAAGTGACCCCTTTACCCTCTGGCGGCACTATGGCCCTGTTGGGTTGACTCAGCCTCCAACGGAAATGATATGTCCCGGTGGCGCTATGTTGTCTGGGAGGTTAAAGGAGGCCGTCACGCAGGGCTGACAATTCGGCTGACATAAAGTGCCCGATTGTCTAGAAAAAGAGGGACCTTAAACTAAATTTGTACTACCCCAAAGGGCTCCGGGACTGTGGTGGGATGACTTTACTTTATAATATTGTGGAAACAGAATGAATTTTCAAAGTTAGAAGAATGACACTATCTTGTAAGGATAATTTAAAAAAATGCATTTTTAAGAGTTTTTGGAATTATCAGAAAGGCCCTTGTTCCGTTAATAATACACTCGTCTTGTGGTTAGCGTAAGAGCGAGACCGGTAAGTGACATCTCTACGGCTGTCGAGGAAAAGGAAATGAAGAAATAATAATAGTCATCGTTTCGTTGATAAGAGGGAGATCGAGATTGTGAATTTGAAATGGCAAAAACCCACCCACTGAGAAGACGTTTTAGTAAGAAGAACGGCCCCTGCTAATTTTACCATTACATTCGAAGAGCAAGAATCCCATTTCGACCAGATGTGTGATTTTTATGAGATAAACAACTGAGGCATTTAATGCGTTTTTTATCTCAAAGTGTTGGGTGGCAACTCGCTTATCTTTGCGAGAGTTTTACCAGCCTCCAATTTAATATCAGCAATGTGGACTGACGTTGATAGGGAAATCAATTGCTCGAAATATTACGTAGCTGAGCGTAAGGTAAAAACTTACTTTTGGATTTGACTTTATCGATATTAGATAACAGATTTAAGAGACTGTTTCCTTGTTCTTTTACATCACCTCACACCCGTACAGCCGAAGTAGCTACAGTAAAAGCGCCTTCTTGTTCGCGGTTTCATCATTCGCGACACAGTTCCTGTATTTGTGTGGCTAAAATTTGGACAAATTAACATGGCATTGCTAAATAATAATAATAATAATAATAATAATAATAATATAATAATAATAATAATAATACTTAATACAGGCTTTCCACTTTACAGCAGTTTTGCCCCTTGATTCATGATTTCCCAGAGATTCCTATCTTCCCATTCGTACATCGTTCCTCACCCCTGTCTCATCATGGCCCATCATATAGTCACCCTCATACCATGATCTTATACTTCTCCCACTCTTCCATCTGCCTGGTACGAACCGAATCGCAACAGCATGTTTAGGCCACCGGTCCTCCGGCATCGGTTGGAACAAGTCCATACCACTGTAGAGCTTTCTATTTGTAATCCTATCGATAAACGTTTCTTGTGCAGACATTTATTTGTTCTGATATATGAATTTCGAAAATTTTTTGATGTTGTAGCCTGGATATTCTCATACTCTCTCCGTAATCCATCATGTTTCTGTCGCCAATATTCTTTTTCGGCCATCCTTTCATTTATTGTCCAGCTTTCTGATCCCTATGTAAGTATACTTTCTATTATTGTCTGTATAGATCTATTTTTTTGTTTTTATGGTCAGACTTTCTATTGTCCATAAGAGGACCATTCAGGGATATAATCGCCTTACCTTGCACAATTTACTCTGTTAATAATATCTTTTTACAAGTACCAGATTTATCTAGTATAGATTCCAAGATAGAGATTAAATTCTTCAACACGTTTAATTATCATATGTAGTTATTTGTAGGTCTTGTGAATGTTTTCTCCGATTACAATAATATTCTGTTTAAGTAGCAATTTATCTTCAGTCCCACCTACTCCCAAATGCCTGAACCGAACTTTGCTTTCTCATATATTCTATATCGCCTTTATCTTAGTCCCCACCCCACCCCCTTATAATCTAGGTCATCAGCGACATAATAAATTGTGCCGTACATGACCAATTCTGTCGATTCCCCTTCCCCTACATGACTTAATAATAATAATAATAATAATAATAATAATAATAATAATAATATATTCGGTTTTAACAATGTGACACATTTTTTCGGCACCAATGATTTGTCTTCCATTTTGCTTTATAATTTTCGTCCATTCGTCTCTATTATAACACATTTTTTAGTCTATTTCCCAGTCCTTCAAAGTTTCTCTAATCCGTTGGATCCACTTCAGATTTAGTCGTCCTTTCCTTCTCGTTCCTGATGGTGTCCATTTCATTATCTTTCATCCTCCATTCGCCTAATATGCCCATAACATTTTAGTTGCTTTTCTTGGATAAATTCTAAAATTCGAGTTTTGTACGTTCATGTTCTCTTTTATAACTTCATTTCTAATTTTCTCTCTCCTTGATATCGAGCAGATCTTCTCCAATAGTCCGTTTCTGCTACCATTCATTTTCTTTTGATCTCATAATTTATAGTCCAAACCTCTGAAACATAAGTCACAATACTTCTAACTATTGTTTTAAAAATTTAAACTTTAAGTTGCTGTTTTGATATGTGTATTCCATAATATAATCATCCATCCATAGTAATTCTGCCCGAGAGCAGGTCTTTCACTGCAATCACAGCATTTTCATGCTATGCTCTTCAGCTTTACTAGGTAATTGTAGGTGTGGTAGCTTTCCGTTGCTTTCCACATCTGTGAAGGATGATGATTATGATGATGATAATAAGGATGATTATGATGATGTTGGCCATATGATTTCGGGGACCGTTTGGGCCTTGAAGTTTTCCTGACATTTGTCTTACAGGTGAGGAAAAACGCCGATAAAAACTTCACCCAGAAAAACTGCCCCGACCGGGGATCGAACCCGGGCCCGCTGCGTGACAAGGCAGCACGCTACCTCGAGACCACAGCGGTGGACAATATAATAATAATAATAATAATAATAATAATTCAATTTCAATTTTAACAAACAATATTTACAAAATTTTTACTTTATAGTATGTATACTTAAATTAAAATTTGCAATTTTTAAATGTATATACAAAATGAATTTCATCAATTTCAAAAGTTAATTGTCTGTATCACTTTGTCCTTGAGGCAATCCTCTAATGAGAAAAGTTGTATATAATAAATATTATTAATTTAATAATTGACTATTTAGTAATATCTCAGTAATAATAATAATAATAATAATAATAATAATAATAATAATAATAATAATAATAATAATAATAATAATAATAATAATGATAATAATAATAATAATGATAATAATAATAATAATAATAATAATGATAATAATAATAATAATGATAATAATAATAATAATAATGATAATAATAATAATAATAATAATAATAATAATGATAATAATAATGATAATAATTAAACAACAAAAGTAGAATAACGTATTCAAGGAGCGAGTTTATAGGTGTGTGTAAGGTAATCTCTCGCATAACTTTGCATTTTGATAATTTGCACAAGTTCACAGTTGTGTATTATCGCAGGGCGGGTGCTACTGATCCCGGATTACCCCCTTAGCGGGTTTCCTTCCTCGGGTTAGTTGAGACCGCATAAAGTACCTTGTAGCTCTGCCCAAACTTGATCTGCCAACTTCTCCTCATTATGCAAACATGAAACATTCTCCTCTTTTTTGTTTTGTTTCAAAATCTTCTTCTGCAAGGTCAGTGCCAAGAAATGTTTGTTTTCTCACGTAAACTCGTTGTTTTCTGCTTAAATAATGAAGAAACTCTATCTTCTTAATGCAGTTACTGTCTTATTGTGTGTAATCCGCGATAGCTTTTATATTTTTAAAATAAGAATGCATTATATTCACAAATAATTGTTGTAGACAGTATTAACAAGTGCTGGTGCTCGGGTGCAGTTCAGGTACACAAATAATACATATACAATATATACATTACAGAGTTTTAGTTTAAGGGAGGGAGAAAACAAAATATATAAAAAAATCATCTCCAACATATATAGAATAAAATTAGAGTTATCAACAAAAAGAAAATAATGTTACCATCAAAAGCGTGGGGTGCTCTATATCAGTTAATATCGTTGATAATAAACAGATATTGGTAAAAGTAAGAAGAAAATGTAAAAATCATAAAAATCACCCCACGCTTTTGATGGTAAAATTATTTTCTTTTTGTTGATAACTCTAGTTTTATTCTATATGTGTTGGAGATGATTTTTTTGTTGACCACTTTATTTTATCCCAAGCATATTGGAAATTAAATTTATTTTTCATTTTTTAGTTTTCTAATAAAGCGTGTTCTTTTAGTTTTTTAAAACTATTATTTATTTTTTATTTTTTAGTTTTAATATTTTACAGAATAAGATAAAAATGTAAATATATTTAAATTCGATACTATTGTAGTATGAGCTAAAAGTAACACTCTTGTATAAAAAACCCTCCCAGCCGGATTTGAACCAGTGACGTATGGATTACTGAAATTATATATCACTAACAGTTCACTGCTCTACCAACTGAGCTCTTACAACGATTGACTAAAAACTCGACAAGTTCGCAACATATTATAGCAGTTTTCATTATTTTGATTTTCGGATGATTCTGGCCAGGATTTTAGAAACAAAATATGAAATTATTGTATTGTCACGGGTCCTCTACACGTATACAAAGTTTCAAGTCGATCCAATGTTTCTAAGTGGGTGAAAATCACGTTGAAAGATTCCGTTACATTGATACAAAAACACTTTTTTTGATTTTCTGATGATTATGGCCAGGATTTTTAGAAAATAAATATGAAATTATTGTATTGTCACGGGTCCTCTACAAGTATGCAAAGTTTCAAGTCGATCAAATGTTTCAAAGTGGGTGAAAATCGCGTTGAAAGATTCCGTTACAATTGATACAAAAACACTTTTTTTGATTTTCTGATGATTATGGCCAGGATTTTAGAAAATAAATATGAAATTATTGTATTGTCACGGGTCCTCTACTAGTAGTATACAAAGTTTCAAGTCGATCCAATGATTTTAAGTGGGTGAAAATCGCGTTGAAAGATTCCGTTACATTGATACAAAAACACTTTTTTTGATTATCTGATGATTATGGCCAGGATTTTAGAAAATAAATATGAAATTATTGTATTGTCACGGGTCCTCTACAAGTATACAAAGTTTCAAGTCGATCCAATGATTTTAAGTGGGTGAAAATCGCGTTGAAAGATTCCGTTACATTGATACAAAAACACTTTTTTTTTTATTTTCTGATGATTATGGCCAGGATTTTAGAAAATAAATATGAAATTATTGTATTTTCAGGGCCCTCTACAAGTATACAAAGTTTCAAGTCGATCCGGTGATTTTAAGTGGGTGAAAATCGCGTTGAAAGATTCCGTTACATAGATAGATAGATACAGGTCAAGCTAATATAAAGCGTGTAAAAATTAGAAGCCAGTTTCAAGACTTCAAATATATTTTCGTGTACTACTCAAACTTTAATGTGTTTTTTTTTCAGTTTCCATTTTTTTTTACTTTTCCAAAACTTAAAATGCTCCTTAAGATGCAATTTTTATGCTATCGAAGTGAAATTTTGTGGTTAGACTTCCCAATATATGCTAATTGAAATTTGCTATGCACTTACTGGTCTAAGACACATGTATTCTCTTAAATTGAGATGGAAAAAAATATGAGAGTGATAAAAATATATTTTTTAATGAAAAATAAGCAGTATCCTCCCCCTTTATGAATTTTGTTTCGCGCAGCAAATGTGTGTAGTGGAATCATGAAGGCTGAATCTTAAATTTCATCTCTCTCTCTCCATCTTCGGGTTTTTATAGCTGCTGCCGTCTTCCCGTGCCAAACCTCCAAAGCCTACAGTCTTGGGCATCTTCGATGCTTAGCCCTCTTGCTTGCATTACTGTCTTCATGTTTTCCTTCCATGTTAACCTTGGTCTCCCTCTTTTCTTCTTTCTGTTCGGATGCCATTCATATAGTTGCTTCGGCCATCGCTCATCTTCCATTCTTAAAACATGTCCTAACCACTTTAATTCCTTCTCCTCAATTCTTTCAATTATGCTTTCTTCTGCCTCCATTATGTTTCTAATTTCCTTATTTGTGACATGTTCTAATCTAGACTTTCTGGCACTTCTGCGTAAATAATCCATTTCTAGAGCTATTAGTCTATTCTTGTAGTACTTATTGATTGTCCATACCTCACTTCCGTACATTGCAACAGATTCCACCAATGTTTTACCAATATATTTTTTTGTGTTTTTCCAAATATGCTTATCCCACCATATGGAATTTAACGATGATATTATTTTGCCACTCAATTCAATTCTATGTTTTATGTTCTCTTTGCCTATACCTTCAATGTTATCCATAATTATTCCCAAATATTTAGTTTGTTTCACTTGCTTTATTTGGATTCCTTCTTCGAATATTAAATTTTCTCGTTCATAGCTATTTATTGCCAGATATTCTGTTTTTGTAAATTTACTGTGAGACCCCATGATTCATATGTGTTTTTCAACCTTTTTATTTAAGGAGCATTTTTTGGAAAATATTAAAAAAATAGTTTAAAAAATCATAATTCTGAAACTATTCTACTTATAAACACCAAATTTCACAGAAACACTTCTATAAGCAAATAATATGTGTGATAAAAATTTCAAAACAATCAGATGAAAACGAAAATAAAAAAGTTGAAATTCACAAGTCGGTCCCCTTAAATGATGTTAATTTAGTGGCAGACTGGAGACCAATGGACACTTCAATGTGTGATAGCTTGTATTTCTCTAGCGGCGAATCCATTTCCTTTCTATACGGTAACCCTATCTAATTATCCGCATATAGGCCTATTTGACACTCACTGCATACGTTCAATGTCGGATCTAGGGTGTAGTGGTTATGTCCTTGAATCCAAGCGAGAGGGTCTAGGGTTCAACCCCGGCCGGAGTCGATATATTCTTAGGATAGAAAAGTGCAATGAAAAAGTCCTCCTGGAGGGACTTTAAGCCGTGGGTTCCTGTCTGAGGATTTTCGGTTTCGTAAAAGAACCTCAAGTCTAAATAAAAGAGCTACTAGAAAAAATAACCGAATTGCATCCATTTATCTAGGTTTCTACTGTGTGTCGCCTGGAGGCGATATACTAACCACATGTCCATCGCTGACATCTGTACAGAAAATAAACGTAAATAAATTCGTTTGGCTAATAAGATGTACAGACAGGTGAATGGAGAAGACTCCTAAACGATGAACTACATGGTCTTTATAGGAAGCCAGGTATAATAAGAACAGTTAAGTCTCGTAGACTGCGATCAGCAGGGCAAGTGACACGTATGGGGAATGAAAGACGTGCATGGAAGCTTCTTGTAGGAAAATCAGGAGGGAAAACGCCCAGTTGGTAGACCAAGAATGAGGTGGGCTAATAAGATTAAGTATGATTTGAGGGAAGTAGATTATACAGGGAATGATTGGAAAGCATTAGCTCAGGATAGGGATGTATGGAGAGCTCATGTCCGCTCGGCCAAGAACCTACGGGTTCGATAGTGCCAGTGAGTAAGTAAGTAATAAACTCATGTGAGGCAGCGGGACCAACATTAATCAACCACCATTGTTATGACTTCTGTGACCCCATCAATCATGAAAACAAAATTATATTGACTATTTAACTCAAATGGGAGTCAATGACCAATCACATTTCAATGATTTTTTATTTACAACCAATCACTGTTGTGTTTCGCCTAGAATTTATCAACCGAAGCATATCATATTAAAGAAAGCACCTCCTTTTTAACATTCTGAATAGGTCATAGCATTATTTTGCAGTGACTGACTCTCTAAGAAACACGGCAACCAGATTGTATATATAGTGCATGAATGTCAGCAGATAGCGCATGCGGGAGATAATATAAAAATAGTTGTAACAATTGATTATATCACCACCAAAAAAAAACACTTTGCACTTTCTTAAACGAATTATTTTCCAGGGAATGACGTTGCAGAAAAATGTAATTGACATGTTTACATCATAGGACATCAGAAATTAATTAATACCTACAATGTTGGTTATAAATTTCTCCACTAGGGTGCATTCTTACAACATTGCGATCCTTTGGCAATAAATAATATGATCTGGTTGCAGTGATGAACAAAATTAGTAAATGAAGCGTACCAAACGTTTCTCATTTGTTTTCAAACATGGCCGTTTACATTAAATATATAAATATTTTAAAACAACTATAGTTAAATAATGATTTGTGAGTAAACAGCTTAATTTTATTCGTTAAATAGTCCTAACAAATGCCACTCTTGATTTCCAAATTCTCTAGATAAATTGGAAATTAATCGTGGCATTACTTATGACAAATCTCATTTCAGGACTCCCTTAATGCCTCCCAAAAGTGTTGACCCCACAAACAAATTATTTGGCTCTCTAGAAACCCATTAAGCACAAAAAGAGTAGTATATACCTTGTTAAATTTTTCTCGAGAACGTAGGAGGGTAGTGACAAGGAAGTTTGGAAGGAGGTGACAGTTGGTGGTGACGGGATAAATAGGTGATAAAGGTCAGCTGCATCGTCTTGTTCTTAGCTTAACAAGATTATTGTAAGCCATGTCCAGGAGAACTAAGCCATGTTCTCACACGCGATTCTAAATCCTATCGCTCCGCCCTGATTTACGTCATTTGCAAATTTCGATCACATTACAAAAAAACATTTCCTTAAAAAGGACGTCCCTATAAAAATAATGCATACTTCTTTTCCACTCATCTCTCTGTTCATTTCTCTTTGGTCTAAAAAAATTCATAAGGCATTTATTCTCTAGTATTCGTAATCTCCTTTCTTCCCTTAAAGTAAGAATCCATGTTTCGCATCCATATAATATAACTGGTAGAAAAAGTTTTATATATATTTTCCGTTAAACGTTTTTAAGCAAGTTGCTACATGCGATATTCTCAGTAGTTTATGTACACATACACACAGGCATCTTTATTTTTAACTTAAACAATAAAATACGTAATATAAATGTAATATTGATATACCCGAGCCCCCATATCTCCGGCTCTGAAGTTTAGGTTATACGAGGGGTAAAGGGAGAATTCGCCCTCTACTGCCAATAAGGATATGGTTGTAGTGGAAGTAGATGTCTGCCACAACCAATCATTGCTCTTGACGCAGCTATAGCGCGCTAGTAAGGTTTGTAATTGCTGAGATGTTGTCAGGTGTGTGTCTGCTAACCGCATACATAAAGCGGCCACTCCCACAGAATATCCATATCGGCAACACTGTCGTGAAAACGTCAGGGCCGGAGAATCAGTGGCTGCAGTTTTAGATCCCACACAAAGTATTGAGAAATGTTTTTTGTAAGTTATATTATAAAAATATCAATTGATTGAATTAATATAAAGATTTATTAAATTAATTTTACCACTGTAGATTATGTTTTACAGGCACTCGTGTCCCAAGTACTGAAACTGAAAATATATAAAACTGTTATTCTCGCAGGTATATTATATGGATGCGAAACATGGACTCTTACTTTAAGGGAGGAAAGGAGATTACGAGTATTTGAGAACAAAGTTCTTAGGAAAATGTTTGGGATTAAAAGAGATGAACTGACAGGTGAACGGAGAAAACTTCATAAGAGAGAGCTACATCATTATTGTTAGGACTCATTATAAACTCTGTTGAGGTGTTACTATTTGGAATTATAATATAAAAATATATTCATTTTAGGTATATAATTTTTAGGTATATAACACTGAGCAACAAAAAAGAAGCTTTTTTTTTTGTCTCAGAAAGAAAAATATGTGATTCAGATAGTATTTGTTCTCCTGAATTCAAATATGATATCGGTTTTTCTCCATCACGCAAGGTTTCCGAGAGACAGGCATTTATAATTTCAAACACTTTAATATTTTCTACATTCGTAACTACACAATATTCGAACATTCGTACTCACCTAGAAAGTAAGAAATGACGATTTTCTGCTATATTTCGCCTGTGGAGCATCCCTCTTGATGGTATAACAATAATCTGCCAGCATATTAGGATTTCATTTGACTTGATATCTCGTTTCCATAGCTGAAATCTCCTGAGTTAGCTCATTTGGTTTTATTTTACAATGGACAAGTGGACGGAAAAACGTTTATTAAAAATAATTATTTAAATCCATTAATTGAAATTAAAATAAAAAAAACTGTGGCTGATGGAGAAATTCTGAATACATATTTGAAAACACGATAAAAAAACTGCATTAAGTACAACTATGAGACAAAAACCATGTTGACCGGTGTTATTAGACTGGTTGAGTGGAAGAGAGGGCCTTATGGCCTTAACTCTGCCAGAATAAATAAAGTATTATTATTATTATTATTATTATTATTATTATTATTATTAGACTAGATACCTTAATAACGTAAATAATTTTATGTTTTCAAATACTGAGCTACATGATATGTAGGTCTTTATAGGAAGCCAGATATAATAGAACAGTTAAGTGTCGTAGACTGCGATGGGCAGGACATGTTGCACGTATAGGGGATGAAAGAGGCGCATCAAAGCTTCGTGTAGGGAAACCAGAGGGAAAACGCCCAGTTGGTAGACCAATAATGAGGTGGGAGAATATGATTTGAGGGAGGTAGATTATACAGGGGTGATTGGAAAACATTAGCCCAGGATAGGGATGTATGGAGTGATTATGTCCGTGCGGCCATGAACCTACGGGTTCGATAGAGCCAGTGAGTTAATTAGTTACTATACTACAGAGTGATTCAGAATATATCTTTACGTTTGATCGCATTTTTTGACGAAAATATTATCATTAAAGAAAATATGTTATCATAAGTAATGCCACGAGTGATTTCCAAATTATCGATAAATTCACGACTCACGAAGTGAGGAGTGAATTTATCTAGAGAATTTGGAAATCAAGAGTGGCATTTGTTAGGACTATTTAACGAATAAAATAAAGCTGTTTACTCACAAATCATTATTTAACTACAGTTATTTAAAAATATTTTTATATTTAAAGTAAACGGTGATGTTTGAAAACTAATGAGAAACGATAGGTAGCCTACGCTTCTACTGCTTCTTTTGTTTATCACTGCAACCAGATCATACTATTTATTGCCAAAGGAACGCAATATTGTAAGAATGCTCTCTAGTGGAGAAAAAATGAAACACATCAATCTGTATATTAATTCATTTTTGATGTCGTATACATTTAAGAAAGTGCAAACAGTGGTTTCTTTTTTTGGTGGTATAATCAATTGCTACAAATGTTGACATGTAAGCACTATTATATACAATCTGGTAGCCGTATTTGTTATAGGCTCAGTCACTGCAAAATAACGGTCAGACCTGTTCAGAATATTAAAAAGGAGGAGCTTTGCTTAATATATGATAATCCTAACGTTGATAATTATTTCGTGAAACACGTCTCTGATTGGTTGTAATACAGAAATCATTGAAACGTGATTGGTCATTGACTCCCATTTGGGGCATGAGTTAAATAGTCATTGGAAAGGGAATCCTTCGAAATACAACAGTAGAACAAAACAAAACAAATCACTGCTCACGTGCAGCTTGGCGGGTTGATTTTTGTGAGCTAGCTTTGAACGCCTTCACAATTCTCTTCGTTGCTTCTGCATCCGTGCTAATGCGAGGCCTTCCAGGAGGTTTAATTTTCTGCATCCTTCCCGTTTCTAGCAGTTATTTTCTCCACTTCCCCACAGTCGACGGCTCTGCTTTGTTACAGTGACGTTTGAACTCCACGTCTTGTCCGTCTTGCGGCCTGCAACGATCATTAGCATACGTTATTGTCCATGCAGCAATTGTAATTTGCTGTTGCATATTCAACGCCATTTTGACTAATGACGTAAGTCCTACACTGTTTTGTTTTATTCCATTGTTGTAATTTGAATAATTGTCTTTCCAACGGTAATTTCATATTTCCTGTAATGGTAATATTTTCATCACACAACGCGATCAAACGTATAGCCATATTTATGATTCACCCTGTTTGTTGCAATATTAACTTTTAGAATCTAGAAATCCACTCCCGAGTAATTAATACATCACCTCGAGAAGGCATAGGCGTCTTATAGCTGTTACTGACAGGCCTGACCTAGAATATGAAATGAAATTTGTTATTGTTGTAGGAAAGTCGCTGCCAGTACACTGCATAGTGGAGGCCGTCTCAAGCGTGGACGAGCCTAGAATGCAAACCTGGAAGAAGAAGCCAATCGTGGAGACAGACAGTTTCGTCATCATTCCAGTAAACACTGCCTTCCAGGAGCTTGTCCATGTTGCACTGCACAGGCTGGGGTATCCGAGGGACAGCGCTTCAGCGGCGAAAGGTCAGTTTGTAATGTAACACCAGCTTCAGACTTATGATCAATTGGTTGCTATCACTGACAACATAAACAAGTACAGACTATGATACTGTTTTTATTGACGCTATTTTTCAATCTCAAGTTTTCTTATCTAACTAACTAACTAATTAATTTAGGTCGGTATTCAAGATCCAAACTGTCTAGGCTACGCCATCTTCGTCTCCCGTAAGCTCAGGTTCTCATCTTTCAATTGTTCCCGGAAACTTTTTAAATAAATATCTTGTTAGCACATGGTGTTGAATAGAGTGAGCCAGTTAGAGTAGGTTCTGCATCACCCACATAACACTGACCAACAATAAAGAAACTTTTTTTTTGTCTCAGAAAGAAAAATATGTGATTCTGACAGTATTTTTTGTCCTAAATTCAAATATGATATTGGTTTTTCTCCATCACGCAAGGTTTCCGAGAGACAGGCATTTATAATTTCAAACACTTTAATATTTTCTACATTCGTAAAACTACACAATATTCGAACATTCGGACTCACCTAGAAAATAAGAAATTACGATTTTCTGCTATATTTCGCCTGTGGAGCATCCCTCTTGATGGTCCAACAATAATCGGCCAGCATATTAGGATTCCATTTGCCTTGATATCTCTTTTCCATAGCTGAAATCTCCTGAGTTAGCTCATTTGGTTTTATTTTACAATGGACAAATGAACGAAAAAACGTTTATTAAAAAATAATTATTTAAATCCATTAATTGAAATTGAAATAAAAAAACTGTGGGTGATGAAAAAATTCCGAATACATATTTGAAAAGGCGATAAAAAAACTGCATTAAGTACAACTACTGTTACTCATGAGACAAAAATCGTGTTGACCAGTGTAATTTTTGTACACGGCCTCGGTACATCACACAACTCATCTCTGGAAGGAATATGAAGGTAGGGTTCGGCATGCAAGTGTGACGGTTTCCGCGTTAGATTTATAAAAAATTAATGAAATATTCCCCTCCGTTAATTTAATGACTATAATAACATTGATCTTTAAAAATGTGTGTTTTACACGCTTTATATTAGCTTGACCTGTATCTATCTATGTAACGGAATCTTTCAACATGATTTTCACCCACTTAAAAACATTGGATCGTCTTGAAACTTCATATAGTTGCAAAGGACCAATGACAATACAATAATTTCATAACATTTTTTTGTAAGATCCCGGCCAGGATCATCAGGACATCAAATCTGGCCCGGTGGATTTTTTTAGAAGAGTATTACTTTAGCTTATACGCCAATAGTATCGAATTTAAATATATTTACATTTTTAGAAAACCAAACTAAAAAAATAAATAATAGTTTAAAAAACTAAAAACAACACGCTTTATTAGAAAACCGAACTAAAAAATGAAAAATAATTTTAATTTCCAACACGCTTGGGATAAAATTAAAGTGGTCAACAAAAAAATCATCTCCAACACATCTAGAATAAAACTAGAGTTATCTACAACAACAAAAAAATACCATCAAAAGCGTGGGGTGCTTTTTATTATTTTTACGTTTTCTTCTTAGAGACTTTACTTTTACCAATATCTGGTTATTATCAAATATATTAATTGATATAGAGCACCGCACGCTTTTGATGGTAAAATTATTTTTTTTGTTGATAACTCTAGTTTTATTCTAGATGTGTTGGGGATGATTTTTTTTTTCTTAACCACTTTAATTTTATCCCAAGCGTGTTGGAAATTAAAATTATTTTTCATTTTTAGTTCAGTTTTCTAATAAAGCGTGTTGTTTTAGTTTTTTAAAACTATTATTTATTTATAATAATAAACTGTTATTTTTGTTTTGTTTTGTAAGGTTCAGTTGTGATCAAGAACTGGAAGCCGCTGAGTTTCGATAAGATAGCGGAGGGTCCGCACGTTACTGTGGGAGACATCCTCGGAGAACTCACCACCATAGCTACTCTCAGAATACAGATATACAGGTGAGTGTTGTAGAGACTATATAGGCCTGTATTCTGCAGCTGTTTAGGAGTAGGCCTTTTATTAGCCAAATCCAAAATAATTAAGCTATTGACCATGTTTTCATGATCATAAAAAAACAGATTTTTCACCGATCTCTGGTGGATACAATAGGTGTTTGTTTATGTTAGGATCACTCCTCTCCATACATCCCTATCCTGAGCTAATGCTTTCCAATCATTCCCTCTATAATCTACTTCCCTCAAATCATAGTTAATGTTATTCTCCCACCTCATTGTTGGTCCACCAACTGGGCTTTTTCCCTCTGGCTTTCCTACAAGAAATGTTCATGCACATCTTTCACTCCCCATTCGTGCAACATGTCCTGGCCATCGCAGTCTATGAGACATAACTGTTCTTATTATATCTGGCTTCCTGTAAAGACCATGTAGTTCATTGTTATGTAGTCTTCTCCATTCACCTGTTTGTTCATCTCTCTTTGGTTCAAAAATTTTCCTAAGTACTTTATTCTCAAATACTTGCAATCTTCTTTCCTCCCTTAAAGTAAGAGTCCATGTTTCGCATCTATATAATATAACTGGTAGAATAATAATGAACCTGACGAAGATCATCTGGTCAGAGTGAAAATCAGACAACGGCTATCGCTTATCAGAGAATCAAACGCTAAAGATGATTCTGTAAAATTTGATTTAAAAAACTTGAAAAATGATGAAATGCGGCAAGAATACCAAATCAAAATTGCTAATAGATTTGAAGTACTGGAATCTTCAGATGACAATGTGGCAAACGAAGAAGAAACTGATATAAATAAAGAAAGGGAGGCTATAAGAGATACTATTAAATTGTCAGCATCAGAAAGCATTGGTTGTTTAAAAAAAAGAGGCAAAACAAGAAATGGTTTGATGAGGAATGTGCGACATTGTAAAGAAAAGAAGCAAGAAAAGAAAGCTAGGAAAAATGAAATGGTTACACAAGCCAAATGAGGTAAATTTAGAGCAATTGGGTAGTATTAGACGGGAAACCACCAGGTTACTAAAGAGTAAAAAGAGGGAATATTTGAGAGAGAAGATTAATTTTATATATAACTTTATTAAATAAATATGTGATACTTATGCGTTGCATAATGGTAACTTTTAAAAAAACCGGGCACGCACTTTATTGGTAAAGTTGTGAATTAAACTGTTGCGATAAGAGTCGCTCTCTCTGTCGGTATAGCAGACACCTGCAGTCGGTTATTACGCTAATGATGTAGTTCATCTGACTTCCGATTGTAGGCACCTGAATACAGTAACGCTGAGTTGTGTTGGTAGCATTTTTTGTTGTATACTGTTGCCAACGTCTGCGTATTGTGCTCACGTCTGGCAGATGACTACAACACTTTCTCTCATTGTGTGTTAGGCTCTGTTAGGCACTCTCGTCATGGACGGTAGTCCTTACTAAGTAAT
Organism: Diploptera punctata; assembly: GCA_030220185.1. Taxonomy (NCBI): domain Eukaryota; kingdom Metazoa; phylum Arthropoda; class Insecta; order Blattodea; family Blaberidae; genus Diploptera; species Diploptera punctata. Next base: position 318,494 of record JASPKZ010004202.1, on the reverse strand, counting down.
TGTATAGAGATTCGTGGGTGGTGGATCTCCCCCAGCTTACAACTGGCTATTGACGAATTCTCCATCTTTACTTTTGGTTGATCACCATCGAAGGTGATAATTGAACTTTGTGAGTTTTGGAATTCCTCAAACTTACTTGGTTATTGAGGGCCACGTGCTGCCTGTTCCGATGTTAATACACTTCGAGACCCCTCTAGTCCTTGGAACGGACTTTGATTCAAACATTTGGTGCTGCTTTAATTGTATCTACGTAGTAAGTTAGCGCAAAATAAACTTGATTTTCACCGATTACATGTGTTGTAATAACTAAATCTACCTTTATAAAAATCCACCACCCCAGAGGAATATTAGGAAAAGGATTCAAAAGTAGACCGTGTTGGCACACAACAAAACTATTTAACTAATTATTTATTACAAATAAATTAACTAATAAATGAATCTCACATAAAAGGACACGTTCACTAGAAAGAATTGCTCCATAAGAAGAGTACAATTTTTTCTTGACATGAAGAACCCCACAGTGGTCCGTTGCAAGTTTCATAGACAGGGATATCGCATAGAATAGCCATTTAATGATGCTAATATATCATTCGATGACTTCCATGTAATTTTTTCGGAGCATGAAGTAGGATTTGCGTTAGCACTGGTGTTATGTTGTTTTCAGTATTTGTTCATATTCTGAGACAAAATTAAATTGATATTAATGAAAACGTGTTGTTTCAGGGCGCGACCAACAAATTTATCTGAAATTAAAGATAAACTACTTCGATTTCTTTTGGCGCAATCTCAGGGGCTGTTACTTTCCACGGGCTGCCCTCTCGACCAGGTAAGTTTATTATGCACTGGTTATATTATCATAATTTATTATTATTATTATTATTATTATTATTATTATTATTATTATTATTATTATTATTATTATTATTATTGAGAAAACTAAATACCTGTGTATAGGAGAAGAAATGGAAAATATAAATTTCAACAATGGAGAAGAACTAAAACCTAGTAGTAAATGTACTTATTTAGGAACAAAATTAGACCATTCAGGCGATAACACAGTGGAAATTAAAAATAGAATCGCACAAACAAAACAAGCAATAATGCTTTAAACTCTGTTTGGTGGAGCAAAAATATTACAAAAAATAGAAAATTACAAATATATCAAACCATAATTCAGAGCATTTAACATATGGTGTTGAAGTCTGGCAAATTCCTAACAGGGAAATGAAAAGAATTTTAAGTACAGAAATGGATGTTTTAAGAAGATCAGCTGGAAAATCTATATAGAATAGAATACGAAATAAAGAAATAAGGGAAATTATGGGTGTACAAGAGGAGCCGGACATCATAGACATTATAGAAAAGAAAAGATTACAGTGGTATGGCCATGTCAAAAGAATGCCAGAGCAAAGATTGCCTAAAATTGTTATGGAATGGATCCCAATGGAAAGGAGGAAGAGAGGAAGACCGAAGAAAACTTGGATAGAAGGGGTACAAGCAGCCATGAATATCAGAGGAATGGAGGAAGAGTAATGGATGGACAGAGAGGAATGGCGTTTGGTTTCCGGAAGACGGCGGCAGCTGCTATGATACCGGATGATTATTATTATTATTATTATTATTATTATTATTATTATTATTATGAGGCCCGGGGTCAATGTTCCGCCTCATAGTGACTTCTAGGTAACCAAGATAGTACTATAGTTCATCTGGTTTAACTTTGCAAGAAATTCGTAGAAAGTGACAGCTGTACTCATCTCTCTCAATCGCACCAGTGTTGTCGGTTTTTCTTCCCCAGATGTTAATATGAGAAAGGGGGAAGACGAAAACTGACAACAGGTGTGGCTTATTTCTTTTGTAACTGCACGAAAGCGGTCAAGGGAAAATTCGGTAAATTTTACTTAGGGCGGAATTCATGAAACCATCTTTACACAAAGAGCGACTCTTTCCCTCTTTCTATGACGAAACCCGGTTTTATGAATACTCTCTACGTCATAGAGAGGGGGAAAGAGTCGCACTTTGCGTAAAGATGGTTTCATGAATTCTGCCCTTAGAAGTATTTTTTATTCAGGCTTAAGGATCTTTTACAAGCCTGAAAATCTTCAGACTCCGGACCTACGGCTTAAAGTTCTCCCGCCGGGGGGTCTTCCTCCTTGCATTTTTCCAAGTATGATTAATCAGCTCTACAAAAAAAAAATGTGTTGCCCTGGATATCTCAGAGAATTTCTATGTTTTCAAGTGCACAGTTTACGGATATATTCACGAAAGTGCTGAATGTGCTCTAGTTTTTATGATTTTTGCGTATCTTATATCTTAAACAGTAAATGGCTTGTTACTAATAACATTTATGTTCCCAGTCATGATTTGATTTCTGCGCATTTTTTTCGCGTATACAAACATCACGTGATCCTCACTCCGCACATCGGCCGTAATCTCAGTTATTTGACAAAATTAAAGTACTCACGACGTGCATCTGGATGTGATAAAACAATTCGACAAAGCGTTGGACAAGGAAGGAAAATGTTTCAAATACATTTGTAGAAAATTTCCTGAGCTCAGTTTGGAAAAGTTAAAAGGCGGAATATTTGATGGTCCTCAAATTCGGCAATTGATGAAAGATGCAAATTTTATCAAAGTTATGACTGTTCCGGAAAGTGAAGCTTGGAAGGGTTTTGTATTGGTAGTAAAAAATTTCCTAGATAACTGTAAAGCACCAAATTATAAATAAATTGTGCAAAACATGTTGACAAGCTTCAAGATTCTGGGAGCAAATATGAGTATAAAGTTACAATTTCTCCACAGTCACCTGGATAGATTTCCGGATAATTTAGGAAATTATAACGACGAACACGGAGTGCGCTTTCACTAGGATCTAAAAGTAATGGAGGAAAGGTATCAGGGTAGATGGGACCGTCACATGATGGCTGATTACTGGTGGTCTTTAAAAAGAAATTGTCCCCAAAAAAATTATAGCAGAAAATCTTATAAAAGGCGTTTCACTGAAGTGTAACATGGGTTTTCGATATTCTTCTTTCTATTTACGTCAGTGCATTATAATTTTTCAAAAAGATATTGACATTATAAATATATCTGTTATATTTTTCCATATTTTCCAATTTTTGTAGTGTAAAATGGAAATGAAGATTAAAAAAAAACACAGCAAATGTTCCAAAATCATTGATAGTTTCATGAATTGTGAGCATAAATATATCCGAAATTAATCTTATATCAAGGGCAACAAAACCACTGTTGACCAGTGTTATTATTATTATTATTATTATTATTATTACTGTTATTATTTTTTTTATCACCATCATTATAATTTTGATCATTATAATTATCTAATCAATTGATTTGGTGTTTACTTGATGAAAATCCATATTTATTTAATTAAATGCAAATAAAATTTAAAGTTTTATGTGATTTTCATATTTATTAAAATATAAATTTGTAACAGCTGTTTCGGTACTTTGTACCTTCTTCAGACATGATTATTTACACTGGTCAACATGAATTTTGTGTCATGAGTACCAATAGTTGTACTTAATGCAGTTTTTTATCGTCTTTTCAAATATGTATTCGGAATTTCTCCATCACCCACAGTTTTTTATTTCAATTTCAATTAATGGATTTAAATAATTATTTTTTTAATAAACGATTCTTCGTCCAATTGTCCATTGTGAAATAAAACCAAATGAGCTATCTCAGGAGATTTCAGCTATGGAAAAGATATATCAAGGCAAATGGAATCCTAATATTCTGGCCGATTATTGTTGGACCATCAAGACGGATGCTTCACAGGCGAAATATAGCAGAAAATCGTCATTTCTTACTTTCTAGGTGAGTCCGAATGTTCGAATATTATGCAGTTACGAATGTAGAAAATATTAAAGTGTTTGAAATTATAATAAACGCCTGTCTCTCGCAAACCTTGCGTAATGGGGAAAAACCGATTTCATATTTGAGTACAGGAGAAAAAATACTATCAGAATCACATATTTTTTCTTTCTGAGACAAAAAAAAAAGTATATTTTTTATTGCTCAGTGTTTCCTTTGATTTTATTTATTTTATTTTATTTTATTATAATTATCATTTTCATCATTATAATTGTAAGCATTATCATCATTATCGTTATCATTATTATCTTTATTATTGTTATTATTATCATTATTTTTATTATTATTATTATTACTTTTATTATTTTTATCATTATTATTATTTTTATCATCATCATTAACAATATAATCATTATAATTATCATTATCATCAGTATTATCGGCATTATCATTATCATCATCATTAACATTATCAATATTATCATTATTACCTTTATCGTTATTATTATTATTATTATTATTATTATTATTATTATTATTATTATTATTATTATTGTTATTATTATTATTATTGTTGTTGGCAGTAGAATTACTGTATACAACTTAACAGTAATTTTTTAGAGAGATATTTTGTTACGTAGACAAACTTTGGGTGGTTGATATTCTGGGAGACACATAATCTGGTTGAGTCAGAAAAATTGACTATAGTGTATGGAGTATATCCCAATAAGCAACTCTAAGTAATTCAATTTTGCTTGGCTTTTAATTTTTTTGCTTGTAGAAGGGAGTTATTATACCCTGTCATGACGTTAAAAGAAGGAATAACTCTCTAAAAGGTATATCACCCATCCTTCATTCTATTAACCCCTTTCTATTTTCCTCAAAAAAATTACGACCCCTTTTCCGTTGTTGTAAGTTAGGGTTGTAGCAAAGAATGATGCATGTAGGAAAGGGGTTTGCAACCTGCTTTAAGAGGGTGGGTTTGAGAAGAAGGTGGGGTCTTTTGATCTCATTAATACTATGAAATAATGCTGTCTAATCTTATTAAAATAGAGGTTAGGTGGAAAGCAATCCCTTATATATATGTGTGCTTATGCCTACTGTAGCGGAGGATCTTCCCTCCCTCTCTTTTCTCCGGCAGTTGCTACTTAACCAAGCAGCGAAATCTGAGTCCTTTAAACCATAAGCTAGCAAGAGAAGATCTTAACTCCCTCCAGTGACACATTTTACGGTCTCTTACTTTAAGGGCGCAACTTGGATATTGGATTTACAGATAAACTTACCTTCATATGTTTTCTTTGGTTTTACAACGATTCTTGGCATGTTCCATTGATTTTATTATACTATTTTTGACTGTAAATAGAAAACAATCCAACAAGCTGTTAGCAGTAGAAATGGATTTTTGGAGGCGATCGACAAGAATTTCAAGAACAGATAAGATTAGAAACAGCACAATAAGGGAAATTATGCAAGTTGAAAAAAACATATTAGGAAAAATAGAAGAAAAACGTTTGAAATGATATGGACACGTGATAAAAATGCAAGAAGAGAGAACACCAAAAAAGATCCTTAATTGGAAAGCTAACGGAAGAAGTGGTATAGACAGGCCTAGAGAACGATGGATGGAGTGAAGAGAAATATGGAAGCTAGGGAAGAATATGCTTTAGATAGGAACCTCTGGCGACAAATCACTTTGGGTTGAGTAAGAAACACTGTATTGTGGAATATTCATTAAAAAAAAAAAGATTCTATGTATATATCAACGATTGAGTAAAAAGTAAATAATGACATCGTTACATGATACGAATGAGGTAAATTTAGAGCATATGGGTAGTATTAGACGGGAAACCACCAGGTTACGAAAGAGTAAAAACTTTATGAAAAAGCTTGCGATAAATTAAAAAGCAAATAATGGATCGTTACACGATACAAATGAGGTACATTTAGAGCAGTTGGGCAGGATTAGACGGGAAACCACCAGGTTAAGAAAGAGTAAAAACTTTATGAAAAAGCTTGCGATATAGTAAAAAGCAAATGATAGCATCGTTACACGATACAAATGAGGTATTGGGCAGTATTAGACGGGAAACCACTAGGTTACGAAAGAGTAAAAACTTTATGAAAAAGCTTGCGATATAGTAAAAAGCAAATGATGGCATCGTTACACGATACAAATGAGGTATTGGGCAGTATTAGATGGGAAACCACCAGGTTACTAAAGAGTAAAAACTTTATGAAGAAGCTTGCGATATAGTAAAAAGTAAATAATGGTATCGTTAAACGATACAAATGAGGTAAATTTAGAGCAGTTGGGCAGGATTGGACTGGAAACCACCAGGTTTCTAAAGTGTAAAAAGAGGGAATTGGTTAAGGCAAGAAGCCTAGGCGCGAGCTACAGAACCTGTGCTAGTTCGAGTCTCCATGGGGGAAAGAAATTTTCTCATAGAATTTCGGCCAGTATGGGACCGGTGCCCACCCAGCATCGTGAGGCATTTGTGTAGCTACAGTAAGTAGCGACTCCAGGTTGAGATGACCAGCTATAATGACTGGGGGACCCGACACACTGACCAGATGTCACTCCTACACTGGCTGGATGATCGTCTACCTCTATTATTAACACATGTGGATATGAGGCCAGCAGCCGACAGGTAAGCCAAGGGCCTTCTAGGCCTGTCGCGCAGGAAGTTTTTTTAAGAGTTAATATTTGAGAGAGAAAATTAATGATTTTGAAATGAATGCAAAAAAATAAGAACATTAGAGAATTATATTAGGGAATTAGGATAGAGAAGAAAGGGTTTCAGGCTAGAACAAACATAATTCAGAATGAAAATGGGGATATTTATTGCAGATTCCAGGAGTATATTAATTAGATGGAGAAGTTACTTTAATTAGCTATTAAATGTAGGTACATGCAGAACAGGACATCGAAGAGGATAATTTACAGACAACTGAAATGGCGATAGAAAAATTGAAATACAAGCTCAGATGAGATTCCAAAAAGAACTGGTAAAATCACGGGGAGAAAAATTAATGGACAAGATACGTCAATTGCTTTGGGGAAAAAGCTCTTCCAGATGAATGGAAATAATCGATTATCGTACCAATTTATAAGAAAGGAGATAAAACTGATTGCAACAATTACAGGGCATCTCATTACTTTCAACTCCGTACAAAATTCTAACAAATATATTAGTAAGCAGACTTACTCCTTATATTGATGGAAACAGCAGCAGCAATTTGGAGCCGGAACAGGCTAGTAAATAAGCCTAAACCGTGACGAAGAAGAAGAAGAACAGTTATGCAACGCTGGGTTAGATTGTTTTATGTTATGCCACTAACTAAATCTAACTACCTCACTGGCATTACCGAACTTATAGGTTAATGACCGCACGGACATAAGCTCTCCATACATCCCTATCTTGAGCTAATGTTTTCCAATCATTCCCTTTATAATCTACCTCCCTCAAATCTTAGTTTGTTATTCTCCCACCACATTCTTGGTCTAACAAGTTGGCTTTTTCCTTCTGGTTTTTACAATGCCGTTCTTTCATTCCCAATTCTTGCCATATATTCTCCTACCTCATTCTTGGCCTACCTACTTCGAGTTTTCCTTTAGCTTTCCTGCAAAAAATTCAATGCCCCTCTTTCATTCCCAATTCGTGCCACATATTCTCCCACATCATTTTTCGCCTACCAACTTCGAGATTTCCCTTCAGTTTCCCTACATGTTTCCATGCCCCTCTTTGATTCCCAATTCGTGCCACATATTCTCCCACCTCATTCTTGGCCTACCAACTTCGAGGTTTCCCTCTAGTTTCCCTACAAAAGTTTCCGTTTTCCTCTTGCATTCCGAATTCTAGTCACATATTCCCCTATAGAAAGTTTCCATGTCCCTTTCTCATTCCCAATTCGTGTAATAAATTCTCCTACCTCATTCTTGGTCTACCAACTGGATGTTATCTCTATGATTTCCCTACAAAAAGTTTAATAAAAGTAAAGTAATCCCACTACAGGCCTGAGGAGGCCCTTCGGGTAGTGGGGGGTTAAGACTCCCAGTTTTTCTGGACAATCGGCACTTGATGTCAGCCGGGTTGTCAGCCCTGCGTGACGGCGCCTTTCCCCCAGAACAAGCGTCTGTTACTTATTTCCGTTAGAGGCTGATTCGACCCCAGGACCATAGTGCCGCCAGAAGGTTTGGGTCGTTTAAAAATCCTGACCCCACCGGGACTCGAACCCTCGACCTTCCGGCTTGTAGCGCAGTGCCTTAACCACTACGCTACTGCGTGCTCCCACAAAAAGTTTAGATGCATTTCTTTATTTGTTCATTTGTTACTACATTCATATTCTCTCATGTTATTCTTGGCCTACAAACTGGAAGTTTTCCCTCTGGCTTTCGTACGAAACGTTTCCATGCCCTTCTTTCATTCCCCATTAGTGCACAATTCTTCTCCTTACTTACTGACTTACTTAATTACTTATTTACTTATATTTAATTAATGTTGGGAAGTAAACATTATGAGGTATAATCATTAAAATTCATCGGAGAACATATTGTTTAAACAACTCACCTCATAGGATTCATGCTTCCATGATATCGCGATTTCAAACATAATCATGTTCATCGTCATGTCGGAGTTATGGCTGACGATGAACATGACTATGTTTGAAATCGCGATATCATGGAAGCATGAATCCTATGAGGTGAGTTGTTTAAACAATATGTTCTGCGATGAATTTTAATAACTTATTTACTTACTTAATTACTTACTTAATTACTTAATTAATTACTTAATTACTTACTTACTTACTTACTTAATTACTTAATTACTTACTTAATTACTTAATTACTTACTTACTTACTTACTGGCACTATCGAATCCGTAGGTTGTTCATGGCCGCACGGACATAAGCTTTCCATACATCCTTATCCTGGGCTAATGCTTTCCAATCATTCACTGTATAATCTGCTTCCCTCAAATCATAGTTAATGTTGTTCTCCCACCTCATTCTTGGTCTACCAACTGGGCGTTTTCCCTCTGGCTTTCCTACAAGAAGCTTCCATGCACGTCTTTCATTCCCCATATGTGCAAACATGCCCTGCCCATCGCAGTCTACGAAACTTAACTGTCAATTCTTCTCCATCGTGCATAATAATTCCTTTTCGATAATAATTCGAGGAGCTGATATCCGCTTATATATTAGGAGATTTTCCTGAATACAGCGAGTTCTTGAAACTGCAGAGATAGGAGGTGGAAGAAGACAATGGATGGTTTGAACCATCCCTATGAGAATTGAACCGTGTGGCAGCGCAGGGCGGGGGGGGGGGAGACGAGGCAGGGCTTATAAATGCTAAAACAATGAATGGAGAGTCCACATTTGTTGTAGCAGGTCTCACGAATTAAGAATGAGGATACCTTCAGCTTTGAAATACCCGGAACTGCAAAGTTTGTGATAAAAACACTGTACATCACGATTATGGCAGAGAGAGAAGCGTGCAGAGTTAGCCTGATCGGTTAATGTAGTATTGTCTACAAATGTAGACTATCAGATGGAAATGAATCCTATTGTGCTGCTTCCATCATCGACCATTCAGATTTAGCGCTGTTTAACTCCAAATAAAACAAAACTCCACTCTCGGCTACTGGCTGTTTTATTAATAGACTCAAAGCAATACAGAAATACATTTTTATAAAATTACTGGCGAATATCTAGCGTGTGCTCCTACGCCTAAATAAATGAAAATTACTGTGTTTTTATGTATATTGAATAAGTAAAAGGAAAACTAAATATATCCTACATTTATATCATAATTATTTATAAATACCCCGTGCTGATTACCCAGTTTTGCCGGGGAATCTACTTATCCCGATCTTGTTGACATATCTGAGCTGAAAGACAAAAAATAATGCGATGATCTTGTAGAAAATTTCCGGGCTGTTGGCCGTGGTATTCAGGCTTGTAGTTCCCCGACGTTTCGCCAGAGACTGCGTCCGGCATCCTCAAGGGTTGTACATCTATTAATTGTCATTCTTATATTAATATTGTAATTATAAATGAGGGAAATTGAGGAAGTGGCTGAATTCAAATACCTAGGAACAATAATCACAAACAGGAATGAGATGCACAAAGAAATTAAACATAGACTCAATTCTGGAAATGCGTAGGCAAAATTTTCTATAGGATCGTAACAGGCCTTCGCCTAATACTTGGAAGGAAGAAGATATTTTAAAATAACTATATTAAAACAATGATTTGTGAGTAAACAGCTTAATTTTATTCGTTAAATAGTCCTAACAAATGCCACTCTTGATTTTCAAATTCTCTAGATAAATTGTAAATCGCTCTAAACCATCACCCAGGAAACTTTGTCCCGACCGGGGATCGAACCCGGGCCCGCTGCGTGACAAGGCAGCACGCTATCTCGAGACCACAGCGGTGGACATAATGAAACACATCAAACTGTATATTATAATCAATATTACGGGTTAATTAATTTTTTTAGTAAACAACTCAGTAAAATCAAAGAATCTGTTCATTATTTGCTATATTCAATGTATTTGTTGGAGAAACATAACTTACTTACTCACTGGCACTATCGAACCCATAGGTTCATGAGCCAATGTTTTCCAATCATTCCCCGTACAATCTACTTCCCCCAAATCATAGTTAACGTTATTCTCCCACCTCATTCTTGGTCTACCAACTGGGTGTTTTCCGTCTGGCTTTCCTACAAGAAGTTTCCATGCAAGTCTTTCATTCCCCATACGTGCAATATGTCCTGCCCATCGCAGTCTACGAGACTTAACTGTTTGGAGAATTTTTTTTTTCTCTTTTGGAGAAAAATAATGCTCTTCTAAAACTGGTATGATATTAGATCCCACAATTCGTTTTGAGACTCACAGTGGCCAACCTGAGGAAGTTGACTCTGAAAAGAAAGTCATATATGAGCCAACAATTGACTATTACAAAGATAAATACCAACTAGATAGTATTAACTGTCACAGGATTGATGATCGGGGCAAGAGGTACTATACCAGGATTCTTAGCCAAATTTTGGAATTCCTTAGATTTGGACACGGTGTATCTTTCTAGAATTGCCATCGCGGCCATTAGAGGATCAATTTTAATTTTAAGAAACCATATTTACAAAATTTCTACTTTATAGTATGTATACTTCAATCAGGCCTACAATTTGAATTTTTTTAAATTCATTTACAAAATGTATTTGATCAATTCCAAAAATTAATTGTCTGTATCACTTTGTCCTTGAGGCAATCCTCTAATGAGGAAAGTTGTATATATATATATATATATATATATATATATATATATATATATATAGGGGAAAAAAAGAAAAAAAGGAGAAGCTTTCATTATCACAAAAGCAGGAGCTGATAAAGAGTAATCGATAAAGAGCGAGGTGAAACACGACTGTCATTGGTTGTAAAACAAAATTCATTGAAACGTGATTGATCATTGACTCCCATTTGGGGCATGAGTTAATACTCATAGCAATAACCATTGCTAAGTTATAACTTATTTAAACTTCCACGATAAGACCATTATTGTTAAAGCGATGATAAATAATGGAAAATAAAGAAAGTCACTGCGATATTTGATTCCTTTGCTTTAATTCCCAGTAATACTTCCCGATTAAATATGTTTATAAATAGATTAGGCGGTGTTATAATTTATTCTTCCAATTTACAAGTAGTTAGATTTAAAACGCATTGTTTTGTGAATTTATGTAACACCAATGACGTACAATTTGGATCTAGGACGTACAGAAGTCATCTGTTTTCAAAAATAAAATAATTGTTATCAGTTCGATCTTGTGCAATTACCAGAATCTCAGCAATACAGTGTTTGGTTTTGTAAATAAACCCCTGTCAGGTATGAAAGGAAATCATAATTTTGCTGGGATAAAGTGACTTAAGTAAGTCTGTTTCTGCTAGTCACCTTATATATCGTAAATTTCTCTTTAGAACCATAAAAAATCCGGAGTCAGAGGGATTAGTGCTAGAAATTAGAAGCTATCGCTCCCCAGCAATGTGTGACGTGTACAGTGGAGTAACGGCACAAGTCACGTGCTTGTTTTTAAAAATGATGAAGTTGACATCAATCCTTGTACTCTCAACGGTTATCTGGAGATAGCATTGTCGATATTAACAAATTAATATCAGAAATATTTATAGATAGATCATCGGTTGATTAATGTCTTTGACATCGTCCGATTCCTAATAGCCAATGTTGTCGGTCCATCCAATCTCCTGGTTGTAGATGTTTCTCCTTCATGTATAAATATATTCCCCGACTCCAGGAAGTTTTAGGTCTTCCTCTGCCTCGTCTTCCCTCAGGTTTCCATTCCAAAACAGATTTTGGTAACCGATCCTCTTCCATTCGCTGGACATGTCCGTACCATCTTAATTGCTGAGTTTTAATATAATCTAAAATAGTGTCTTCAATCTTCATTTTCTCCCTTATAACTGAGTTTCCAATTTTTTCTTCTTCTAGAAATTCTTGCTGCCCTTCGTATAAAATCCATTTCCGTTGCCAAAAGATACTTATTTGTTTTTGTTGTTAATGGCCAAAGTTCTGCTCCATAAGTAATGATGCTTTTAACAATTGTATGATATATATTCATTTTATTCTTATTACTTATATTTTTATCTCACAATATTCCATTGAGGCAAGTAATTGCAAAATTACCTTTATTATTTCTATTTCTTATTTCCTCTTCATAACTCCCATTTTTATTTATTTTAATTCCTAAATATGTGATCTCACTACAAGATTTTATTGTTTCTCCAGACTCCAAAATTAAATTTTGTTCTGGTTCACCATTTGATAAATTTTGTTTTCTTCATGTTCAAAATTAATCCCCATTTATGATATTCTTCTATTACCTTTATATTGTATATGTGGCGGCTTCATAGGGCAAGCGGTTAGACGCTCGTCTCTCACCGCTGGGGTCACGAGATCGAGTTTCGGTCATTCCAAGTAGGTTTCGTGGTAGACGAAACGGAGCTTGGGCAGGTTTTATTCGGGGTTTCCCCCCGTTTCTCCTACCACAAATCTCGTTCCATCATTTCATTCATTTCGTGCATTTTCTGTCACGGTGCGTCAGGAGTGGTTGGCCGGCACCCTTGTTGTTTAAAGACGTATCATCTCATCCCGACTCTGAGTTGGACACGAGTTGAGGATTTTTATTTATTTATTAAAACGAACGTCTGTGAATCTCTACTTTATGGACTGAAAAAACTATTTCACCGATTTGTCCCGCGCCATAGCCCATAGGGCAAGGTGAGACGGTAGGCCCTATCCCATCAATGTGAAAACATATTCATTTGAGACCCATTTTCTCAGGAACTACTGGATGGATTGTAATTAAATTTTTACATCAAATTAAATGAGGTTTGTAAAGATCACTGAACCGTTGTCAAACTTGTATCTAAATATTGATGTCCTATATATATATATATATATCATCATCATCATCGTCCTTTCAAGTATTAGGCCCAGTGGCCCGTTACGGTCTCCCGCCATCTCCGAAAAGGTCGACCCACAGATCTTCTGCCTCGAGGAACGTAGTGAAGAATTTGTTTTGGTATTCTGTGACGATCCATGCGCTGAATATGGGCTAGCCAATTGTTTCTATATTCTTGGAGGTATTCAGATATAGGTACGATGTTTAACTCTCTGGCTATTGTTGAATTTCTTTGGTGGTCTAGAAGGCTATAACCTGCAGTTCGTCGCAGAAATTTCATCTCCGTGGCTGTAATATGACGATCATCCTGAGTTCTGATATATAGCCTATATATATATATATATATATATATATATATATATATATATAGGCCTATATACACATATCTATTTTTGTAACTGGTCTCTTCTTTTTATTTAAAAACATCTTTTAAAAAAACATGCGAGGATTTATACAAGAGATCATCACGATTGTGGTTTCACACCTTTAGTACAACTAGGTTTACTGCCTGTAAAAATGTCATGTAAATATCTCTAATAGCATTAATTAAATAATAAATATGAAAATCAAATAAAACTAGGTTTTATTTTTATTTAATTATTTATTATATAATAAATATGAAAATCAAATAAAACTAGGTTTTATTTTTATTTAATTAATATATATGGCTTTTCATCAAGTAAACACCAACTCAATTGATTATCTCTAATAGTTCCTGAGATAATGGGGCAAATGTTGGAAAATGTTCACATTCGAGAAAACAAGTTTTAAAGTATAACGATGTTACAGGCTGACAGCTGTCAATTAAAAAAATAGTTACCGCACTTATAATTGGCGTTCAATAAAAAATCATATACAGAAATGTTCAGAAAACAACAGACTATTTAATTTTGAAAAAAAAAATTCAAATGTTGCTTACGTTAAGGCAAGAAACCTTGGCTCAGAGCTACGGGTTTACATGTGGGAAGTAATTTTGTCATGGGATTTCGGCCAGTATGGGACCGGTGCCCACCCAGTATCATGAGGAATTTGGGTATATGCAATTAGTAGATGCTCCAGGTTCAGAAAACCATATATAACGGCTGGGGGCCCGGTGTGCTGACCACATTTCATCTCTACACTGGCTGCGTGATCGTCTACCTCTGTAATCCAGTACCGTAAGGATTCGAACCCGTGATCCCAGTCGGGAAAGCCACAAGTGAACCGAGACGACTTTTACGTAGCACACCTGTCGGGACAGGGATTTTAAACTGTGGATCACATAGATATTTTTTGACTACACAAGGACGTTGAGGACCTGCCCCAATAAGTGATCAGCTCAATGTCAATGCCTCCTCCGAGACAACACAACATTAAGATAAAACACACCATTCGCACACACATACTAAACATATAGAAATATATAACAGTGAAGATTATGATGGTCAGTTTATGTTCGCAGACCGTTTGGGCCTTAAAGTTTTCTGACATTTGTCTTACTGTCATACTAACTAACCAACCAACCAACTAACTAACTAACTCACTGGCACTATCGAACCCGTAGGTTCATGGCCGCGCGGACATAAGCTCTCCGTACATCCCTATCCTGAGCTAATGTTTTCCAATCATCCCCTGTATAATCTACTTCCCTCAAATCATGGTTAATGTTATTCTTCCACCTCATTCTTGGTCTACCAAGTGGAAGTTTTCCTCTGATTTTCCTACAAGAAGCTTCCATGCACGTCTTTCATTCCCCATTCGTGCCACATGTCCTGCCCATCGCAGTCTACGAGACTTAGCTGTTCTTATTTTATCTGGCTTCGTATAAAGTCCATGTAGTTCACTGTTATGTAGTCTTCTCCATTCACATGTCTGTTCATCTCTCTTTGGTCCAAAAATTTTCCTAAGAACTTTATTCTCAAATACTTGTAATCTCCTTTCCTCCCTTAAAGTAAGAGTCCATGTTTCGCACCCATATAATATAACTGGTAGAATAATAGTTTTATATATTTTCAGTTTAACATTTTTTGAAAGGAGTTGGGACATCAAAAGTCTCTGCAATGCATAATAGCACGCATTTCCAGAATTGAGTCTATGTTTAATTTCTTTGTGCATCTCATTCCTATTTGTGATTATTGTTCCTAGGTATTTGAATTCAGCCACTTCTTAAAAATATCCGTTATTTGTTATTAGCTGTCCATTTCCATTATATAATGTATTTCTACGTGTGACCATGTATTTAGTTTTATTGATATTTAGTTCCAGTCCTAAGTTCTTAGTGTTACTCAATAGTGTGTGCGTGTTGTCCTTTAGTATCTCCTCGCTATCGGCCAGTAGTACTACATCATCAGCATAAACTAACAGCTTATTAATATCATTCACCTGTCTGTTCAAAATTTTTTTGTAAGAACTTTATTCTCAAATACTCGTAATCTCCTTTCCTCCCTTAAAGTAACAGTCCATGTTTCGCATCCATATAATATAACTGGGAGAATTGTAGCGTTAATCAGTGCGCTGTGTTAGCTGCGAACTTAAGCTACTTTTGCTCTCTACAAAATATGACGTAGAGGTCTCTTCAGTATCAGATCGCGAGGGAAACAATATCGTAAATTTATTTTTTCTTGCTCCCCGTTTCCATGCTAAGTTGGATTCGCACATAAAAATCTAGCAGGGATTGTATTCCAGGGATTAAGTCATTGTGGAGAAACAAAAGAAGAAAGACTTGAAGTGGTTAAGACAGTATCAGGAGTTATTACCTTCCGCTCCCAGCAGAATTAGTTCCTCTTTTTGTTGGCTATCGTGTTTTAGCACGTGCTAAGAATTCTTTTCTCTCGTTCCCTCTTCCTCCCGAAATGAAACGTTTTAGTTCCCTTGCGACCTTAGTTATTAGTGTTTATGGAACTTCATCGCTTAATGCAGAGATCATATTAACGTCACCGATTATCGTTTGAAGTTGGCGAAATGAGATGCAGAAATATTTTGAGGGAAATTTATTTATTTTTATTTGGAACACTAATCACAAACAATAATGAGATGCACAAAGAAATTAAACATAGGCTCAATTCTGGAAATGCATGCTATTATACATTACAGAGACTCTTGTCCTCCCAACTCGTTTAAAAAAAAAACGTTAAACTGAAAATATATAAAACTATTATTCTACCAGTTATATTATATGGATGCGAAACATGGACTCTTACTTTAAGGGAGGAAAGGAGATTACAAGTACAGGGTGGACCGCTTGAATGGACCTAATTTCAATTGCTTGTTACTGGCAAACGGTTGAAGATAGAAACTTAAAACAACGTTCATATTACAGAAAAACTCACCAAGTTTTGATATCCAGATCACCACATCTCTATATGAGCCCCAGCAGTCACTGTGACGATATCAAAGCGATGAACAATTTCTTGCCAAGTACGTTGGAGTATGTCTTCTGGAATGTTCTCAATAGCCTCTATGATGCGCTCACGAAGATCACGAAGGTCTTTGACTGGGGTGGTGTAAACTTTATCTTTGACATAGCCCTAGAGAAAGAAATCCAGTGGTGTTAAATCGGGAGATCTCGGGGGCCACGCGATTGGTCCTCCCCTACCAATCCAACGGCCAGGGAAAATGTTGTCCAAAGTCGTACGAACTTCATTGGACCAGTGGGGAGGAGCACCATCTTGCTGGAAAACGATGTTAGGCTGCAGTTGTTCAATTTGTGGAAAGAAGAACTGCTCCAGCATGTCAAGATATGTGGTACCACGAACAGTTTTCTCGGCGAAGAAAAACGGTCCAATGACCTTATTATGTGACAAACTGCACCAAACATTCATCTTCGGACTATCACGAACATGCTCTTGAATAGCGTGAGGATTCTCCGATCCCCAGATCCGCACATTATGCCGGTTTACCTTGCCTGACAAATGGAAAGTGGCTTCGTCCGAGAAGAAAATCTTGGTCATGAAGTCAGGATCAGCGCCGAGACGGTCCAGCATCGTATTGGCGAATTCCACTCGTTTCGGCATGTCATTCGGCTCCAGACGTTGCACTAACTGCACTTTATATGTGTGCAGTTTGAGGCGTTTGTGGACAATCCGTTGTAATGTCGATTTTGGTATTTGAAGTTCCCGCGAAGCTCTTCTTAATGACTTCCGGGGGCTTCGCTCAAATGCGGCTTGAACATTTGCTACCATTTCATCGGATGCTCTGCGACCACCACCATGCTTCTTCAACACAGATCCTGTAGCTAATAATGTATCACGCCACTTCTTTATGCTTCTAGCAGTTGGAGCATCACGGTTAAACACACGCCGGAACTCCCTTTGAACTCTAATGATTGATTTAAACTCCGCATACCACAAAACAGCTTGCGCTTTCATCTGCGGAGTCGCCATTTTCACAAACAATTAAATCTAAGAACGAGAAACGTATCTTTGTGCCATCTATCGACAGGATTCGAAACTTGGTGAGTTTTTCTGTACTATGAACGTTGTTTTAAGTTTCTATCTTCAACCGTTTGCCAGTAACAAGCAATTGAAATTAGGTCCATTCGAGCGGTCCACCCTGTATTTGAGAATAAAGTTCTTAGGAAAATGTTTGGGCCAAAAAAAGATCAACAGACAGGCGAATGGAGAAAACTACATAACAGTCATCTACATGATATAGGCTTATATAGGAAGACAGATATAGGCTAATACGGAGAGTTAAGTCTCATTGACTGCGATGGGTAGGACATGTGGCACGTGTGGGAGATGAAAGACGTGCATGGAAGCTTCTGATAGGAAAACCAGAGGGAAAACACCCAGTTTTTAGACCAAAATTGAGGTGGGAGAATAACATTAACCATGATTTGAGGGAAGTGTATTATACGCGGGATGATTAGAAAACATTAGCTCAGAATGGGGATGTATGGAGAGCTTATGTCCGCGCGGCCATGAACCTGCGGATTCGATAGAGCCAGTGAGTACGTTATTTATTTTATTTTATTTATTATACCTGATTGAAATGAAAACAGTTAATAAGAAATGAGGGACATTTTGAATAAGTGCCTGAATTCAAATATTCTTCCAGGGATTAAGCCTGTTGGCTCGTTCCGGTTTCATGAAAGCTAGAATTGTTAGAATTGTTCAGACCATCTTCTGTGTGGGCGACCAACATTTCTCCTTCCGTGTGGCTTATAATTCAGCAATAATTTTGGAAATCTTTCTTCTGGCATTCTATCAACATGGTCCTTCCAGGCGTTTCTATATTTAACTATTCCATTTGTAATTTTGAAAATATATATACAGTAGTTCCTTTCTTATATCTTCATTTCGTTTCTTATCCAGTAGAGTGTATCCTTCTATATTTCTAAAAATCTCATCTCAACTGCTTCCAATATTTGTATTAGTGTTTTAGTGATCGTCCAACATTCTGATCCATACATCAGTACAGGAAAACGGTCATATACCAGGGAACAATAATTACAAACAGGAATGAGGTGCACAAAGAATTAATCGTATGCTCAATTCTGGAAATGAGTGTTATTATGTACTACAGAGACTCTTGTCCCAACTTCATTAAAAAAACGCTAAACTGATAATATATAAGATTGTTATTGTCCCAGTTATATTATATGGATGCGATCCATGGACTCTTACTTTAAGGGAGGAGAAAAGAATACGAATATTTAAGAATAAAGTTCATAGGAAAATTGGCTGTAAACTTATGTTAGTCTATTAAAAGAACCCTTAAAAACACAAGAAAAGAAACAAAAATTAAATTATATAAAGTAATGGCTGTTCCTGTATTGATGTATGGATCAACATGTTGGACGATCACTAAAAGACAAGAACAAAGATTGGAAGATTTTTGAGAAATATAGCAGGATATACTCTGCTGGATAAGAAAAGAAATGAAGATATAAGAAAGGAACTAAATATTTTCAAACTTACAGACCGAATAATTAAATATAGGAACGACTGGAAAGAACATATTGATAGAATGCCAGAAGGAAGATTTCCAAAATTATTGCTAAATTATAAACCGCACGGAAGGAGAAATGTTGGACGCTCACACAGAAGATGGTCTGAACAATTTTAACAATTCTAGCTTTCATGAAACCGGAACGAGCCAACAGGCTTAATCCCTGGATGATGATGATGATGATGATGATGATTTATGTTGGTGCTGGGAGGAGAAAAGGGAGATACATTTCCGAGTCACTCAGTCTGCGGAGTCAAGTGGAAATAGTTTTCCCATAAAAATCAATACTATTTTCTAGACACGAAAAACTCTATAGCAAAAGTAGCTGGTGTTTTTTTGTAAAGCAGTGGCTGTGTTGAGAGATAAACAACAAGGTAGTTAATCCAAACTACTTAGTGGAGGAAGGAGACCTGTCACTCTCTGCATATTTATGGGTGGGATTCGTTGCTAAGGAGAACGTCTGTGTATACTGTGGTAGCATTATCATGTCGTACGAATAAGTGATAAGAAGAAGATTCCAACCAAATTTACAGCGCCAGTGCTTTGTTTACCACCTACATCATGAGCACACATCATTTTCCTGGATTAAAGAAAAAATTATATACAATTTTTGTTCATAAGAAACCTGCTTTTATAGCAACCTCAGCTAATTTCGTGATACTAAGGTTACCAGTTATATTATATGGATGCGAAACATGGACTCTTACTTTAAGAGAGGAAAGGAGATTACAAGTATTTGAGAATAAAGTACTTAGGAAAATTTTTGGAACAAAGAGAGATGAACAGACAGATGAATGGAGAAGACTACATAACAATGAACTACGTAGTCTTTATAGGAAGCCAGATATAATAAGAACAGTTAAGTCTCGTAGACTGCGTTGGGCAGGACATGTTGCACGTATGGGAAATGAATGACTTGCACGGAAGCTTCTTTTAGGAAAGCCAGAGGGAAAGCGCCCAGTTGGTAGACCAAGAATGAGGTGGGAGAATAACATTAACTATGATTTGAGGAAGTAGATTATTCAGGGAATGATTGGAAAGCATTAGCTCAGGATAGGGATGTATAGAGAACTTATGTCCGTGAGGCCATGAACCTACGGGTTCGATAGTGCCAGTGAGTAAGTAAGTAAGTAAGGATTTAGGCTGTTATATCTTAATATTGTGAACATTTCAGGTTAGAGCCATAGGAATATTAAAATTAAGGATGTATGAATGAAATATATGTGCAGAGTTGTCGAATGTGTTTCATAACCAACTGGCTAATACCCGGCGTGCGCTGCTACTCCTAAATAAATGTAATGTGTTTTTACCACCAGCCTTGAGCTGTTATACTTGCCCGGGAATCTGCTTATCCCGATCTTCTTGGCATCAATGAAAGACAGAAGTGGCTATTGTGAGTTATCCGTAGAAGATAAACATATGCTGTCGAGGGCTTTTTTAGTAGAGCTTTTTGAGATACCGTATTCAATTCTGTGTAAATTAATTTTGTGTATTTGTTATGGTTTAGGCAGCGTAAGCCATTTAAGCGTCAACATGGGGACTTTATTTCACGTTTTTCATCACAAAGGGTGATTTTTAGGGCATTACAACTCTCTTATAGCCTATGTTCATCCTAGGAATCTCCTGAACATTTTTCAAAAAGCCCCATCTCAATCGGATGAACGGTATGGCAAAGCACGCTTGCCCGGTAATCTACTTATTCCGATCTTCTTGGTATCAATGAAAGACAAAAATGGTTATTGTGAGTTATCCGTAAGAGATAAAACATGTGCTGTCGCGGACTTTTTTGTAGAATTTTGTGAGATGTTCAATTCTGTGTACATTAATTTTGTGTATTTGTTATGGTTTAGGCAGCGTAAGCCATTTAAGCGTCAACATAGGGACTTTATTTCACGTTTTTCGCTACAAAGGGTGAATTTTAGGGGTGAAGGGGTTGAGTATCACAACTCTCTTATAGCCTGTGTTCATCCCGGGAATCTCCTGAACATTTTTCAAAAAGCCCCATCAAAATCGGATCAACGATATGGCCGCGCATAGAATACGAACAAACAAACCAACAAACAAACAAACAAACATTGATTTTTATATATTGGATAGCAATTTCTTGTTAGTCTTCTTTTTCATGATCCAAGGATTAAGCCTGTTGGCTCGTTTCATGTCAGCTAGGATTGTTAGAATTAAGACCATCTTCTGCATACTTATGCTAGAAGGAGAAGAGAGGGATATATTGTGTTTAAAACAAATTGCCAGCAAATATAATATGAAAATTTCCACATCAAAATCCAAAACAATGGCAATGTGTGGAAAAAACATACAACGGGTGAAAATTGAGATTGATGGAAAAATTATAGAACAAGTGTCAGATTTCTCTTACTTAGGAAGTGTATTTGCAGAGTATAAGAGTGACATTGATTCAAAATTACAAAAATATAATAAAATGAATGGGGTAATACGAAGACATTTTGGTAAACAGATGAGGACAGAGACAAAACTAAGATTACATAACGTCACATCAAAAGCTGCTCTAAAATACGGAAGTGAAATTTGGATTTTAAATAAAAGAAACTCTCATAAACTTCAAGTAAGCCAAATGCGCTTCTTACGATCATTGTTAGGAGTTAATAGACTGGATCACCAAAGGAACACTACTATCAGAGGAAAACTTGGAGTAACAAGTTTAAATGAAGATATCCAAAAATACCAACAAGAATGGAAAAATCATCTGAGAAGAATGGCAAGAAATAGACTTCCAAAATTGGCATTCCAATATACCCCAACTGGACATAGGGACCAAGGAAGACCAAAACATCGGTGGAAAGATCAAGACCATCTTCGCTAGGTTTACCGTACAGGCCACATGGCCTAAAACGAATTTGTTCATGATGATGATGATGATGATAAAACAAGTACAAAAATGTCAGCTATTTAGTTTGTGAAATATGTCATCAAAATGAAAAAAATATGTGAGCAAGAAAATCACCAAATTTACACAAATCTTCGGAGTAATAAATAATGCATTAAAAGCTAAATTAATACAAAAATCCACAAGAATAAAAATATATAAAACTTTAGCATTGCCCTCCCTCCCTTTTATACGGAAGAGAGACTTGGATTAAAAAAAAAAAGGACAGGAGCAGAATCAAATCTACGGAAATCAAATTTCTGAAAAGGATACACTCTCTTAGATCGAAAAAAGAATGAAGACTTTTAGAACAATTACAAATAGATACATTTCCATATATGCGTGATAAGAAGAAGATTCCAACCAAATTAACAGCGCCAGTGCTTTGTTTAATACCAAGTTCATGATCATATCATTTCCCTGAATTCAAGAAAAAATTATATACCGTTTTTACTCTTATGAATCCTGCTTTAAGAAAGTGTACAATAGAAAAGTGACAGTCTTTATACATAAATAAGTAACAAATTCGCTGGCGCTATCAATATGATAGGTTCATGGCTGCACGAAAATAATAATTCTTATCGATTTCGCTGTTGTGAAGCTTTCTCCATTCTCGTTACTCATCATGTATGCAACCAAGTATTAAACTTAGTATTATATTTTGATACTTTCAGCTGTTCTTAGAGAAAAAAGAGTTCAATAATTGTTTTTAAGTTGCCATTTTCTAAAACTGATTTAGTTATGTGTTTTGTCCTGCAGATGTCATTGAGTAACAACTGGTTAACTCATTGCCTCACACTCTAAATCATGTACTTTTTATGAACCCTGAAATCTTAGAGTCCAGACCCACGGCTTGAAATCTCTTCCAGATGACTTGTTCTTTAAGTTTTGCACATAAAAATTTAATAATCGTGAACGGGTTTGGAACCGCGACCATCAGGACCAGAAGCAAGGTAATTAATCCCTAGAACACCAAGGCCTATACCTAGACTAGAGAGTATTAAATATATAACAAATCATAAGTTTATCCTCGGGTTGTGGTTTCGAGGAAACGTTGTTTTCCTGGAACTGCCGGGCCCGGATTTGATCCCTGGTTCAGACAGGTTCCTTGAGTGAGGAGTTTTCGACAAATATCGAAAAACTTCAGGGCACAAATTTTCCCAGAACACGATCTGGTGATTATGTCACCATCTTAATCGCCTTGTTTCGAATGAATGGATGCTGTGTCTTGGGAATTCCCTCCCTCAATATATCAGGGGTTGCCGCACACTTGGTACACACTTGCTTATACAATTATATGTTGTTAAATAATTAATTTTTCTCCAGACCTAAATTTATTCTATGTTTATTATCATCATCATATCATCACACAAAGAAATTAAACATAGGCTCAATTCTGGAAATGCGTGCTATTATGCATTACAGAGACTGTTGTCCCAACTTCTCTAAAAAAACGCTAAACTGAAAATATATAAAACTATTATTCTACCAGTTATAGTATGTGGTTGTGAAACATGGACTCTTACTTTAAGGGAGGAAAGGAGATTACGAGCATTTGAGAATAAAGTTCTTAGGAAAAATTTTGGGCCTAAAAGAGAAGGACAGGTGAATGGAGAAAACTACATAGTAGTGAGCTATATGATATGTATTGAAAGCCAGATATAATAAGAACAGTTAAGTCTCGTAGATTGCGATGGGCAGGACATGTGGCACGTATCGGGAATGAAAGACGTGCATGGAACATTCTTATAGGAAAATCAGAGGGAAAGCGCCGAGTTGGTAGATCAAGAATGAGGTGGGAGAATAACATACCCTGTATAATTTACTTTCCTTAAATCATGAATAATACTCCTAATATTTCCTCCTCCCTTAAAGTAAGAGTCCATGTTTCACATCCATATAATATAACTGAGTGAATAACAGTTTTATATATTTTCAGTTTAACGTTTTTTGAAAGGAGTTGGGACGACAAGAGTCTCTGTAATGCATAATAGCACGCATTTCCAGAATTGAGCCTATGTTTAATTTCTTTCTTCTCATCATCCGTAATTGTAATAATAATAATAATAATAATAATAATAATAATAATAATAATAATAATAATAATAATAATAATAATAATAATAATAATAATAATTATTATTATTATTATTAAATGTTGGTGTTGTCTTAAAGGTGGGCCTGCTATTGATCTGATATACTCATCCGAGAAGATCTGCATGTCCTTGTGTGAACTAAATATATAGGCTAATTACATGCTTTTGGACCACTCAAGTTAATGCAGATGTTCTCACATGGATATATCAGATCAATAAGCAGGCCCACTTTTAAGACAACACCAACATTTACTAATAATAATAATAATAATAATAATAAATTTATGTGATCCAAAAATTAAAATCCTTTCCTGACAGGATGTGTCATTGTTTACATCGTGTGCCATAGGGCCCATATGGCCAGTTTATCTAAAAGAAAGAAAGAAAGAGAAATTTAAAGGGGGGGGGGGGGTGGGATGTGAGTGCTTTAGCGGAGGCAAGCCAGTGACAGTGTTGATTGTTTAACCACTTACTCAGTTAGAAGGAACTAGTGAAATGATTGGATTAAAACCTGGTTTCATTTATGATTCACATAAGGGTGTTACGTGTTTAGGAAAGCTGTCTGTATTATATAGTGCTCCAGCGAGTCTTACTACGCGGCTGGTCGAATTAAGACACTGGATTAGTACAAGTGCCAGCCGCCGGTTATATAACCGGAGATTTACTAACCGGGATTACATCGTCCCCGGCGGATTTTAAACACGACTTGCTCAAACAAACTGAACGTAGCACTGCGTGAAGAAATGACACAAACGCTCACAATAACGTCTCTTCACTTCTTGGTGGGATCTCCCTCCATATCCAACATAATAACAATGAATGTTTGTTTGTTTGGTTTTTTTTTTTCGTACTTTATTGCTCGGCCATACCGTTAATCCGATTATCCGATATGATGGGCTTTTTGCAAAATGTTTCAGGAGATTTCCGGGATGAACATAGACCATAATAGATTTGTGAATACTCAACTCCTACACCCTTAAAAATCGTCCTTTGAGTTGGAAAACGGAAAAGGTAGCTCTTTGGACGCTTAAATGGCTTACGCTGCCTAAACCATAACAAATAGACAAAATTAATGTACACAGAATTGAATATCTCAAAAAGCTCTACAAAAAAGTACGCGAACAGCATATGTTTATCTCTTACGGATAACTCACAATAACAGTTTTGTCTTTCATTGATGCCAAGATACCCTCCATGGTATCTTTACCTTGTCGTGGTGGAGTGGCTTGTGTGCTTAAATGATCCTGAGAGCTATGCCGGCGGTAGCATTGCTGCCGATAGGGTTACCCATGCCGGACTGGTCGAAGGTGATAAGCCAGACGAAATAAGTACCTTGGTCGAAAGAGTGACGATCTTTCACCGTAAAAATACAACCGTCAAGAAATGCGGACATGGGTTCTACTGGGGTAAAATTTTCCGGAGGTCAAATAGTCCCCCATTCGGTTCTCCGGGCGGGGACTACTTCAGGGAACCCATGCCAAAGGCTCAAACACAGGGACATGTTCCTAGGAACATGGAATGTTAGGACTTTATACAATAGCGGGGACTACATAACAATGAACTAGATGGTCTTTATAGGAAGCCAGATATAATAAGAACAGTTAAGTCTCGTAGACTGCGATGGGCAGGACATGTTGCGCGTATGGGGAATGAAAGACGTGCATGGAAACTTCTTGTAGGAAAGCCAGAAGGAAAACGCCCAGTTGGTAGACCAAAAATGAGGTGGGAGAACAACATTAACTATGATTTGAGGGAAGTAGATTATACAGGGAATGATTGGAAAGCATTAGCTCAGGATAGGGATGTATGGAGAGCTTATGTCCGTGCGGCCATGAACCTACGGGTTCGATAGTGCCAGTGAGTAAGTAAGTATTGATGCCAAGAAGATCCAGACAAGTACGTAGATTCCTGTGCAAGCATAGCAGCACTTGGCGGGTATACTTTTACGGATAACTCACAATAACGAATTTTTTCTTTTAGCTTATTTATGCCAAGAAGATCGAGATAAGTAGATTCCCGGGCAACACCGGGTAATCAGCACGGGGAATATTAAAATAATTACGATATAAATTTATAATTTTTTTCCTTTTACTTATTTAACTAAACATAAAATCACATTAATTTTCATTTATTTAGGCGGAGCAGCGCAAATAAATGTATGCATGTATGTGTGTCAGCCAGTCCTTTCTGCGCTTTCATACCGTTCATCCGATTGTGATGGGGTTTTTTGCAAAATGTTCAGGAGTTTCCCGAGAAGGTTTTAGGCTATATTAGAGTAGTAATAGTCAACCCCCACACCCTTAAAAACCACCCTTGTAGAGAAAAATGTGATTTCGGAACTTTTTAGACGCTTAAATGGCTTAGGCTGCCTAACCATAACATATAGGCCTACACCAAATTAATGTATACAGAATTGAGTATCTAAAAAAATCTACAAAAAAGTCCACGACTGCATATGTCTATCTTTTATGGATAACTCTCAATAACCATTTTTACCTTTCACTCTTGATGCCAAGAAGATCGGTATGAGTAGATTCCCGGGCAACGCCGGGTAATCAGGACGGGGTATCTAAAAATAATTACGATATTAATTTATAATTATTTTTTTCTTTTTTACTTATTCAACTAAACATAAAAACACATCAAAATGCTTTTAAATTATAAATTATTACCCTGTTCTCTGTCATCCTCAACTAATAGTTGTACAATTTTTAAAGAGGCCTTTCGTAAGAACGGAGAACAAGGTAATAATTCATAATTTAAAAACTTTATTTGTGAAAAACCTCAAGGAGATTCAAAATCTGTTTGAAAAATTACGATAAAAAACACATTTCATTTTTTAGGCGTAGCAGCGCACACCGGGTGTTAGATAGTTCCTTATAAATGTTCCGATATCGATTTTATGAAGTGGTTCATGGATTATTAGGACGGAAAAATCCAAGGAGCAAGTCCTCCGGGAGGAACTTTAAGCCATGGGTCCCGAGTCTGAAGATTTCCAGGCTCGTAAAAGGTCCTTAAGTCTGAACAAAGAGTCCTGTAAGCAAAATTTACCGACCGATCTGAAACATACTAGTAATACCTTAGTTGCCGGCTAGATGTCTCATTGTGTCTGTGTGTTGACTGCATGCCACTCACGCCATCTTTGGACAAATAAGGTAACTAAAAATGAACTTGGTTTATAAACTTCTGATAAAGGAGAGGGTATGACTCAACAATGGGCTACGTCATCAATCATTGTGATTTTATAATTGGCCGTTTTTGTGTTGCAGACCACTTTGTCATATCTGTACCGCAGCTCGCAGACTATTGTTGGAAGTCACGTGCCAGAACCTACCGACGAATCCCGACGCAAGTTCGACCAATGGTGGTCCGTTCAGTACAGCCAGCAACATCAGCAACAACAGCAGAGTCCTACGTTTGGAACTCCTCTTCACCATTCTTCCTCGCGGTCGCAACCCGCGTCCCAGTACAGTCCTGGAGACAGCAGTCACCACAGTTCAACGCCCAACAAGTTGATGGAACGACCGCCATCTCTTCCTGAAAATGTGCACCCAGCTCTTCAGGTAAATATTTGTAACGATTTAAAACGCCAACACCATCTGTTATGTAAATTTCTTCACCTAAAACTATTTTTTTTTTGCACGATAGTGCATTCTGTCGTACGTACAGCATTGGCGGCCATGATTGAAAGTTCAATTTCCCACATTTCGCAGTTGGCAACCTATAAATAACTAAATGACTGTATTGTAATGTTACAAATTACCTACCTAGGGCGGGAAGTAAAACCACTTCCTTTTTTTTGTATACTACACTCGAATCAACTTTATTGAATAAGACTAGAAAATAAACTATTTTGAAGTTTTACAAAGTATTGGCAGTTCCATCTCTTATCTATGGATGTGAAACCTGGACATTAACAAAGGCAGATAGTAAACAAATAGAGGCTGCTGAAATGAAGATGTTGACAGCAATAGCAGGATATCAAAGGACCGATAAAAAGAAAAACGAAGAATAAGAACAGAACTTAATATATTTAATCTCTGGGAAAAAATAAAATACTATTCAAAATGCTTATCTTCAGCACGTATTACGAATGATGAACAGCGCATACCAAGAAGAATGTATAATTATAAACCAAATGGGAGAAGAATGTTGGGAAGACCATTGAAGAGATGGAAGGACCAATTCGACCTATAATGAGATCGTAACAGGCCATTGGACTTAATCCTTGTTGTTGATGATGACGACACTCGAATCTACCCAGGAAGTCACTACAGACCTTATGGGCTACGCCAGTGTCCCCCTACATACAGGGGTAGATGTTGCCACACTCATAATAACGGCATTTGTTCATTTAGGGAGGGTAGGAGAGGGAAGGTTAGCAGTACTTTTTCCAAATCTATGTACTATACATTTAAAAAAACATAGTTTTTGTTTTATGACATGCAAACTAGTTTTATAGTAAATATGAGAGTCGACACTTTCACACAGGATAGTACAGGTCTGCAAGAGCTCAGTGACAAGTGGTAACTGTTTCTTTCTTTAAGAGGGGGTGGCTTGAACGGCTACAACTTACAACTATGTACCTGCTGTGTTGCATACTTCACTTTTAGTTAAGGATTTCTCTCAAGAAAATACTGTTAAAATGGCAACCCTGTTCCCTATTCCAAACCACAGTAATTTCCTGGGTTGAATTAGAGTGTGCGTACAATGTATATAGACAAAATATATCCAAAAGGTAGTGTTAATATATTTTATACGAAACAAATCACTGCATTTTAAATGAACTGAACTTATTTGAAACAATACTGAAAGTTGAATTAAAAAAAAACCGTATTTCATCTCTTCTCTACTGAAAACTTTGTACTTTTAGCTTTTTGTCCTATATTTTTCTTTTTGAGGAAGGTACTAGTGTAACAAAATCTGCAACATTGATACCTCCTCTTAAATTCATTATCGTCTTCAGAATTGAATATTCTGACCACAAACTTGCTGGAGACTTTAATGTTTCACTCCTGATCACGAAATAAGCGACCCTACTTTTTTCGCTTACAGTGGGCCTGCCATTCTTCTCCAGCCAATTTCTGAATGAAATATACGTTTTTCATATCTTGATTCAGATTTCAGTCCCGCGCCGTAGCCGAGCGGTTAAGGTAGGAAGCTTGGCGTAGAGCTAAACTTGCGCTGGTTCGAGTCTCCATGGGGAAGACATTTTCTCATGGTATTTCGGCCAGTATGGGACCGTTGCCCCCCCAGCATCGTGAGGCAATTGGGTAGCTACAATAAGTAGCGGCTCCTGGTTGAGGGGAACCAGCTATAACGGCGGGGGACTCGACATGCTAACCACATGTCACCCCTACACTGGCTGTTGATCATCTACCTTGTGATTGACACATGTGGATGTGAAGGGCCAGCAGCCGGCTGGTATAAAAGGGCAACCGCTGAAAAGTGGAAAGACCCTCAATCGGATCGGATTCAGATTTCTCTGGCACTGAAAGAACCCATGGATTTCTATCCTCAAGCATCTTCTTTGAGGTCTCTGATGATCATCTTTCTTCTCACTTTCCATCCATGTTCCTCCTCCTCCTGCCTTCAGCATTCCAATCCAGCATCATTCTTGGGATTCTATTATTCTCCATCCTCTTCAGATGTCCGTTACCGTTTCAATGTTCTTTTTTTTTGATTGCGGATGAGCCCATGTAGGACTACGCAAAGTACTTAGAGGCGTTTCCTTTGAGCCCAAATTTTTTCAATTATTTTGCTATGAGCTGTTTTCTTATCTGTCCAAGGTTCCAGTTTTTCTTTTTCGGTGTATCCTCTTGGTCAAACTGTGCACTTATTCACCTTAATTCTAAATATATCTCTGTATGGGATATCTTCGTTAGTAATTCTGCCAATTTTAAGTCATTTTTGACTTCATCAATCCACTTCATAGTATCCACTGGAGCTTACTTCTGTTTTCGTATTTAGAATTCCATTATCTGTTTTGTAAGCTTATTTGAGTTCATTCGTTTAATATGGCCATAAAATTTTAACCTTTGTTTTTCATAAGACTATGAATGGTATATATTTTTAGTTCCTTTTGACTTGTGAGTCTAAATGCCTTCACCTATGACGTGTGGACCTAAAAACTTTTCGTATGAAGTGTGGATGGAGTGGTCATGTATGGAGAGGAGAGGAGAGAGGGAAGGAGGAGAGGAGTGAGGAGAGGAGAGAGGGAGGGGGATGAGGAGGAGGAGGGAGGAGCAGGAGCAGGATGGAGCAGGAGGAGGAGGAGGAGCAGGAGGAGTAGGGGGGGAGCAGGAGGAGGAGGAGGAGGAGGAGCAGGAGGAGGAGCAGGAGGAGGAGGGAGCAGGAGGAGAGGAGGAGGAGGAGGGGAGCAGGAGGACCAGGAGGCGGAGGAGGCGAGGAGGAGGACAGCAGGATGAGCAGAGCAAGGAGGAGTAGGAGGAGGAGCAGGAGGAGGAGCCAAGGAGAGGAGGAGCAGGGGGAGGAGAGCAGGAGCAGGAGAGAGGAGGGCAGGAGGAGTAGGAGGAGTATGAGCAGGAGAGGAGGAGGAGGAGGGAGGAGGAGGCGGAGCGGAGGAGGAGTGCGGAGGAGAGGAGGAGGAGCAGGAGAGGAGAAGGAGCAGGAGGAGGAGGAGCAGGAGGAGGAGGGGAGGCAGCGGAGGAGATGGAGCCGAAGGAGGAGGAGCAGTATTTTATTATATTAGCATTATTATATCCATTATCATTATAATCATATCATTTTTATTATTATCATATTATTATAGGGCTAGACCTTGTCGTGGGTGAGGGGCTCAGTACCTAATGACCCAGACGACTAGATAGGGAAGTCTGGTTTTAACTAGCTTGCTATCTGGTAAGAGGAGAAGGGAAGCGAACTAGCTCCAACAAGGGAACCTCATCGGCTTCAGAAGCGCATGAAGAAAAGTTGTTCTCAACGGTTAAAGAAGGCGGAAGAGGAAACCTGCAAGACAAGGGGTAGATGGACTCCAAAGCTTTGGTTAGTAACCCGTCTAGGAGAAGGAAACTCCGAAATAAATCCCCGATCCACAAGGGAATGTGGTTGTGTCTGGGCTGGTAACCCAACCAAACTTCTCTCTCTCACAGTGTTCAGCCGGACGGATTTAATGGACAACGACTACTTAAGCAGAAAAAAGGATAAAATAAACGATTAGGGATTTGCGAAAGAACTATAAGCCAAGAGGTTCAAGGAATGTAGGAAGGCCAGTGAAAAGTTGGACAGAACAACTGTGAGGCGGAACAGGGAATTTTGCCTAGCCCGTGAAGTGAAGAAATATTATTTATTATTATTATTATTGTTATTATTATTATTATTATTATTATTTACAGACGGTCCAGAGTCAGTATGCCTACTCAGAAAACACGAATGAGAACTAGCTTCGATCCACAACTGTAAATATCAAAGCTACAGATTATTGTTTGGCGAAAACCCAGCATCCTAGCAGACAACAATGGTTAGTATTTGCACATAAGACCTATTTTAAACTAAAACCTCATTTAAAGAGCATATAGCCTATTTTCGGTTGAATAGAATTGACAAATCTGGGGTTGTTCAATGTATTTCTAATTATGGCCATGCTATTGATAAAAGTAATCTCAGACTGGTTATAGTCTCTCTGGTTTAACTTTACGAGAAATTTGTAGAAATAGACAGCTGTACTCGCCTCTCTCACTCACACCAGTGTTGTCGATTTTTTCACCATATGTTAATAGGGTAAGGGGGAGAAGAAAACTGACAACAGGGTGGGTTCTTTCTTTTGTATCTGGACTAAAGTGGTCAACGATCTACTCTTGTATCTCCATCTCTCTCTCTCTCTCTCTCTCTCTCTCTCTCTCTCTCTCTCTCTCTCTCTCTCTCTCTCTCTCTCTCTCTCTCTCTCTCTCTCTGCCAAGTTAAGCCAGCTATACAAGAGTTTGGCTATTGATTTCAAATTCCTTGACGTCCTTGAAAGTTTAGAAATTTATATAAATAATGGTAAAATTATGAATAATGACAAGGGTGCTGTTCCAGTCAGCGCCATCTTTCCTTTAATTAAAAGAAAAGGGGATTATATTTGTAATGTCACAAAGTAATTTAACATTATTAATCAAGTCATGTGACATAGTCAACATTTTAATTGTTATTTTCTTTTACCTATTTGAATTTGTTTTTCTTTAGTCAATAATTAGTCTTGAAAATGATAGCATCGCTATTGAAACTAGTTCGCTTTTTAAATTTAAATTTGGTGATTTGGGTTCTTGTTGACTACGTATAATACAAATTTATCACCAACAAGATCCTACTATTTTTATTAATTAATTCATGCACAACTTGTGCATATTATTATTATTATTATTATTATTATTATTATTATTATTATTATTATTATCATTATTATTATTATTATCATTATCATCATCATTATCATTATTATCATTATTATTATTATTATTTACTAAAAGGCAAGATTGCAACATAGTAGGCTGTAATGAGATTTTAGACTTCTGACTGTCTTTTGTTTTGGTTCACACACAATTAGTTGAATAGTATAATGAGAAGTTAGACTTCTGACTGTCTTTTGTTTCGATTTTCACACACAAACAGTTGAATAGTATAATGAGAAGTTAGACTTCTGAGTGTCTTTTCTTTCGGTTCCACACACAAACAGTTAAATAGTATAATGGAAAGTTAGATTTCTGACTGTCTTTTCTTTCGGTTTTCACACACAAACAGTTGAATAGTATAATGAGAAGTTAGACTTCTTTTGTTTCGGTTCCACACACAAACAGTTGAATAGTGCAATGGAAAGTTAGACTTCTGACTGTCTTTTGTTTTGGTTTCACATACAAACAGTTGAATAGTATAATGGAAAGTTAGACTTCTGATTGTCTTTTGTCTTGGTTTGACTTACAAACAGTTGAATAATATATAATATCTGTATCTTAATCTTATCTTTTATTACATACAAATCCCGAGTTTGCTTTCAGACAACCTAATAATTTGTTTTTTGTTACAATACTGCTACTATAAAAAATTGAAAATTTACGTCAATATTCTTGAAACGATAATAATTAAGGTTTAGCCTTTGTTTTGTAAATTATACAATAAGTATATTTTAATTGCTGCAAAAATGAATGTTCAGTATTGTTGTTATGTATGACGACACTTCTCAGGGCATTATTGTGAAATGTTTCAGATACAACAATATGTAAAAGAATTAAATGGGTTGGAGTCTAGAAGAGGTAGAAAGCCATTAGACATCAACAATGTGGTGTATTGGTTCAAGAATGCGCGCGCAGCCCAGAAAAGAGCAGAACTCAGAAGTGTGGGCCCAGGTGAGCTCTTAAATCTTTCTTCTTACCAGTATTTACACTCTTATGCATTACATGTACTCTTGTCGTCCCAACGTCTCTCAAAAATACATTAAACTTAAAATATATAAAACTTTTTCTCCAGTTATATCGATGCGAAATATCGTGGCAGGTTTCCTGGGTGAGTTTTTAGGGATTTTTCCTCACCTGTAAGATAAATATCAAGAACTTTAAGGCCCAAACGGTACCCTAACATCGTATGGCCATCATAATCATCATTATTCATATTCACCTTAGATTAAGTTTAGGATTAGGACTCTCCTGGCGCATCATTATCATCATCATCATCATCACCGATCATATCATCAGAGCAGCGTTTCTCCACCTTCCAGGCGCCCCAACCTCAGAAGTGGGTTAAAATTACACCAATGCCAGGAGAGAACACCAGGAATGTCGAAATGACAACCTGAGGCATTGAATATAAAAAATCAATTTACATAGACTATTTAACTCACGCCCCCAATGGG
Source organism: Diploptera punctata (assembly GCA_030220185.1). NCBI lineage: Eukaryota > Metazoa > Arthropoda > Insecta > Blattodea > Blaberidae > Diploptera > Diploptera punctata. The sequence continues at coordinate 284,397 of JASPKZ010004202.1, read as the reverse complement.
AGTCAATGACCAATCACATTTTAATGAATTTTGTTTTACAACCAATGACAGTCGTGTTTCACCTCGATATTTATCGAATTATGTTTATCATATTAAAGAAAGCCCCTCCTTTTTAATATTCTCAACAGGTCAGAGCATTATTTTGCAACAAATACGTTGAATATAGCAAATAATGAACAGATTCCTTCCAACTACACATTTGATAATTGTGTGTGTTCAATAATTGTGTTTTTAAATAATGATTTTACTGAGTTGTTGTCTAAAAATAAATGAATAACCTGTAATGTTGGTTATAATATAGTTTCATGTGTTTCCTTTTTTCTTACAATATTGCGATCCTATTTGACAATAATAACATGGTCAAGTTGCAGGAGATAAACAAATGAAACATAACCACACATTTCGGATTTGTTTTCAAACATTGCCGTTTACACTAAAAATTAAATTGGAATATATCTACATCGGTATATTATAAAGCAATTATTTATTTGATAGTATTATATATCCTCTATTATAGAATTACTTTATTTTAAAATAACTATGTTTAAATAATTATTTCTGAGTAAACAGCTTAATTTTATTCGTTAAATAGTCCTAACAAATGCCACTCCTGATTTCCAAATTCTCTAGATAATTTGGAAACCACTCGTGGCATTACTTATGACTATTTAACTCATGCCCCAAATGGGAGTCAATGACCAATCACATTTCAATTATTTTTTATTAACAACTAATCACAGTCGTGTTTCGCCTAAAATTTACCAACTAAAGTTTATCATAATAAAGAAAGCACCTCCTTTTTAACAATCTGAATAGGTCATAGCATTGTTTTGCAGTGACTGACTCTCTAAGAAATACGGCTACCAGATTGTATATATAGTGCATGAATGTCAACACATATGGCATGCGGGAGTTAATATAAAAACATTTGTAGCAATTGATTATACCACCAGAAAAAGAAACCACTGTTTGCACTTTCTTAAACGTATTTTTTCCCAGAAAAATATAATTGTCATATTTACATCATAGGACGTCAGAAATGAATTAATATACAGTTTGATGTGTTTCATTTTTTCTCCACTAGAGTGCATTCTTACAATATTGTGTTCCTTTGGTAATAAATAATATGATCTGGTTGCAGTGACGAACAAAAGAAGCAAATGAAGCGTACCAATCGTTTCTCTTTTGTTTTCAGACATCGCCGTTTACATTAAATATATAAATATTTTAAAATAACTATATTTAAATAATGATTTGTGAGTAAACAGCTTAATTTTATTCGTTAAATAGTCCTAACAAATGCCACTCTTGATTTCCAAATTCTGTAGATAAATTCACTCCTCATTTCGTGAGTCGTGAATTTGTCGATAATTTGGAAATCACTCGTTGCATTACTTATGATAAATTTGTTCCTACTTTAATTTGTGAAAAATAAATTTAATTCCAGGTATTGTTAAATATCGTAGAAAAATATATTGAAATAATCGATAGTAAGAATGTAAAAACCATTGTAAATGGTAGGAAATAATTTGAAAAATGAAACCTTAAGAATAAAAATGTGACAGGAGTTTATGAAGGAATTAAAAACGTTGCGTCAGAGGTTGTCAAGTTTAGCCTTAAATGCATTTATTCTTCCTGAAATGTCATCATCCAAAATAATTTTGCTATAGTCCAGCCGTTGAGTCCCCAGCCCTGACGTTTTCACGACAGTGTTGCCGATATGGATATTCAGTGGGAGGTGCCGCTTTATGTACCACGCGGAATACCAAATCATGGCGGTTAGAAGAAATACAGCCGACAACAGCGCAGCAATTTGAAACCTTACCAGCGGCGTCAAGAGCAGTGATTGGTAGTGACAGAAGTCCAATCCCACTTCAACTATTTCCTTATTGGCAGTAGAGGGCGAGTTTCTCCCCTTACCTTTCGTAAAAATCTAAACGTGAGGGCCGGAGATTCGATGGCTGGACTGTATGTATAGGGCATTTCCCGCGAAAGTCCATCACTGCAGTTGTGTTGGTGGAACTTATGTTATGAAAAATAAATTTGTTTTCCAGGTATAGGCTGCCATCTGACGCTGAATGGCTACAACAGCAGCAGCCACAGCCCACCACATTCCGGAAGCATGATGCTGGGGCAAGACAGTCTTGTGGGTGACTCAAGACTGCTTCATCCCGGCATCAAGAGCCCCAGCACACCCCTCCACAGCCCGAGTAGAGGTCACCTGTTCCTGGACCACCAGTCCGACAACTCAAATGACGCAGGTGGGACCAGCGAACAAGAAGACGAAGATGACCATGTGAGAGACCGGGGAGATCCGAGGGAGGAACTCAGGGCGGTGGAGGAGGCCGAGCAGAGGGCTCCAGGCAGCCCTACAGCGCCCTTATCACTCACTACTAACGATAAGGAACATTTCGCTGACTCACCCAAGTCAACAAACCTACCTGAGGTTGGTCTTGTAGGCAGACTTACAGAAATTGGTTTGGATTTAACTTTTATAGAAAAAATCACTTTGAGGATTAATTTAAGATTTAAATTGAAATATGATGAAAGTTAAAAATTAAATTGTACCTGTTGGTAGGTGCCGTCGTCCTCAGCTTTGTTAAAATATTGTATATAAAGTTAACTGGAGCGATTTCGGAAGTTATCTTCCATCTTCTGCAGGTTGTTGTTGTTGTTGTGTACGGTGATGTATACTCCAACTGTGTGTAGCAGGAACTGACTTGTTTTTGACGATCTCGTATAATGGGTATGACTGGGGTGCGTTCTCATTAAGAAGTGAGGTGGTGTTTGTTTCGTTTATAATTTCGAGGTCTTCAAATATAAGTGATCCCACAACAGATCCGGAGGCCCTTGGGGTAGTAGGAGGTTAAGGTTCCCACTTTTTCTAGACAATCGGCACTTTATGTCAGCCCTGCGTGACGGCCGCCTTTACCCCCAGAACAAGCGTCTAGTACTCATTTCCGTTAGAGGCGGAGTCGACCCCAGGGTCATAGTGCCGCCAGAGGGTTTGGGTCAGTTTAAAAATCCTGACCCCAACGGGACTTGAACCCTCGACCCTCCGGCTTGTAGCTCAGTGCCTTAACCACTACGCTACGGCGTGCCCCCTAGGTCTTTAAATATACCTAGGAGAAATATATTTGAAGGCCTTGAAATTATAAAGGAAACAAACAACACCTCACTTCTTAATGAGAACGCACCCCAGTCAAACCCCTTATACAAGATCGTAAAAAACAAGTCAGTTGCTGCTACAAACAGTTGGAGTATACATCACCGTACACAACAACAACGAGTAGCGGAAGCTCAACCTGCAGAAGATGGAAGATAACTTCCGAAAGCGCTCCAGTTAATTTTATATACAATATTTTAACAAAGTTGAGGACGACGGCACCTACCAACAGGTACAATTTAATTTTTAACTTTTATCATATGACTTCACCTCAACGGAATTTGTTGTGAATTTTACTGGTATTAATTAAATTGAAATGTTTGATACCTCACTTCATATCCAGTCTTCTAATTATACTGCAGTTTCAAAGGCTTGGCAGCTTCATCTTCGGTAGTTTTCTTGTCAACTGATGTTATGTCAATCAAGACAGGAGAACTGCCTCTTCCTCCCTCTGTTGGTGGTATGATGAATTTCCAGATCGAATCAAAATCCCGGGAATTACGAAATTCATACGTTTCCTTTCTTGTTTTCTTTAATGCGGATTTTTTCCCAAACCGTGAATTCTTTCTGTTTTTTCTATTCTTTAATTAATCTACCTTTTATATCAATTATATTCTTTCAGACCACGTTAATAAGCAAGAAAGAAAAAACTTATGAATCTCGAAATTCCCGGGGATTTTGATTTGATCTGTAGGTTTATCGGTCCACCACAGAGGAAGAAGTAGTTCTTCTGATCGACATAACATCAGTCAACAAGAAATTACTGAAGATGAAGCTACCTAAGCTTTGAAACCGGTATAATTAGAAGACTGGATATGAGGTGAGGTATAAAACTTTTTGATTTAAATTGTTTATATTACTTGATTGTATGAAAAAAACCTATATTTTATTCATTTATTTATCCTGGTGGAGTTAACACTTAAATTGGTAATGTATTGAATAGTTATTTAGGTTGGCAACCCCGAAATGTAGGAAGTCGAACTTTCAATAATGGTCTCCATTGCTGTAAGTACGATAAAACGCACTATCGCGCAAAAACATAATAAAATGTTATATTCAAATACGAAAATCATAGTAATATCAGATATTAAATGATTATTTGACAAAACTGAACAAAAATAAGGTCTAATAACACAATAAAGTTAATGATATTAAAATTAAACTAACAAACAAATATGTACACAAAGGAAGAACAGCTCCTATCTACTCTAACCAACTCACTGGCACTATCGAACCCGTAGGTTCATGGCCGCGCAGATATAAGCTCTCCACACATCCCTATCCTGAGCTAATGGTTTCCAATCATCCCCTGTATAATCTACTTCCCTCAAATCATAGCAATTGTAATTCTCCCACCTCATTCTTGGTCTGCCAACTGGGCGTTTCCCTTCTGGTTTCCCTATTAGAAGTTTTCATGTCCCTCTTTCATTCGTCATTCGTGCCACATGTCCTGCACATCGCATTCTAGCAGACTGTTTTTATTATCTGGCTTCCTATAAAGATCATATAGCTCACTGTTATGTAGTCTTTTGTCTGTTCGTCTCTCTTTGGTCCAAAATTTTAGGTAAGAACTTTATTCTCAAATACCCGTAAATTTTCTCATTCCACCTACATACTGTACATGAAAAAAATATAAAGAAAATAACAAAATGTAATTATTAATCCATCACTTATATATAATAGTATATTACGATGCGAGGTTCGGAAGAAGCGAGGAAAGTGTTTAAAAAGCGAGCGATAGCGTGGTTTTTATTCCCCAGATTCTGCAAAACACTTCACAAACGTGTATCGTACATTATTTTTTGCACGATGGTGGTTTCAAAATATTAAATAATAATAAAATAATAATATATTTGTTGGAAATATTTGCGTTCATTATAAACAATTGACTAACGTTAACAGTGTGGACAATGTTTATTAGTTGAAACTACAGGAGGCCGTGACACCAATTAGACATAAATGGCGGCAAGTATGTATTTATTGTTTTATATTGTTTCAAATAAAGTTCAGTTCATTTAAAATGCAGCGATTTTTTTCGTATAATGTATATTAACACTACCTTTTGAATATATTTTTGTATATACATTGTATGTAGTATACATAGAGGGCAGTGGTTTTACTTCCCACACGCGTGTTTGTAATATGTAATTATAGTTATTTAGGTTGGCAACCCCGAAATGTAGAAAGTTGAATTTTCAATCATGGTTGCCATTGCTGTAAGTAGAACAAAACGCACTATCATGGCAAAAAAAAAAATATATATACTATTAGTGAGATTTTTTTGTTAGTTAATAAAATTTTATTTTTTATATAAATCAATTGCATTAAATTTGATTTTATATCTAATAATTAAAATTGCGTATATTACGAGTAAAATATAATAAAAGTAGCGAATAAAATAAAGTAAATAAATGGAAACATATTGACTTTAATTGAAAATAAAAACCGAGTCTATGTCTGGTTTACAAGGACCTACATCAATTTACGATTTAAAATTACTTTAGCATTGTTACAATATATATAATTTCTTCCCAGTAAGTTGGCAATTTAAATGAATCAGTGGAACTGGTTTTCTGTGCACAACATTGCATCCATTTGGATGTGACGAAACATATAATATTTCGTGAATGGCATAATTTGAGAAAGCTACAGCATAAGATATCTTTCCAAATTATTATTCGCTCCATAATTTAGCCACGAGATTTTGAAAAAAAAAAAACACTAAAATGTAAACATGTTTTAATCTCAAAACTAAAATTAAATCTATCTGCAATGACATAACATCCCATTGTTGAGCCTTAGTTCATCCCTTGTTAGAGATTTACTAGACCATCTAATTTAATTAAGGGGGATCTACACCTTTAGCCATTAAAAATATGGCATATGGCGTATTTTAATATTTTATTTCTCAGCAACAATGCTGGTTACAGAAATGAAAGTTGGTATGTGATATCTATATTACAATGTAAGCATGTTTGTGTACTTCAGTACAATCTAACTTCAGTCGTTATCCTTAATTAACTAACTAACTAACTAACTGGCAGTATGGAACCCGTAGGTTCATGGCCGCGCGGACATAAGCTCTCCACATATCCCTAACCTGAGACAATGTTTCGAATCATCCCATGTAAAATCTACTTCCCTCAAATCATAGTTAATGTTATTCTCCCACCTCATTCTTGATCTACCAACTTGTTGTTTTTCCTCAGGTTTTTCTGCAAGAAGCTTCCATGTGCGTCTTTCATTCCCCGTGGTTAATTAAATATTCAAATGCCAGCTGAAAATGTTGCATTGTCTTGCCGTTTGCCTGATAATTTTACAAAATTTCAATATATTTTAATGACTCTTGTTTTATTTGACTCATTAACGTTGTAGCTACAAAATAAACTACAATTGAGACTGGTCTGTAGCTTCTAATAGACGGTATATTTCGCCTTGGCTGTTCGGCAAATCTTCTGGCAGCTCTACAGAACGGTGTGCCTACACACCAGGCGACTAACGACTCTTGAGTTTCCAACGAGAAGCGAAGTGCTTCTTGCTTTTAATGTGTAATTTTATAATGATGTCATAGAGATGGAAAATGGTACCATTACATTATATTTTAATATATTTCATCGATGAACTTCTATTGGAAATTATTTTATTTTTTCAAGAAATTAAAATATACTCAATACTGGAAATGCCGGTACTATGCATTTCAAGGACACTTGTCCAAACTTTTTATCAAAAAACGTTAAACTGAAAATGTATAAACCTGTTATTCTTCCAGTTATATTATATGGACGTGAAATTTGGATTCTTACTTTAAGGGTGGAAAGGAGATTACGTGTATTTGAGAATAAAGTTCTTAGGAAAATGGTTGATCCCAGTGTACAGTTTCAAGACTCTATTAAACAGGCACCTTGATCCAGTTTTACTTAAATTAATGTTATTACAACAAATGTTTTACAAATATTTCATGAGTTGTTTATGATAATGGTAATTATATCTATTTATCTACCTATCTATCTTCAGTTTTTTTTACCAGCTGCTGCCGTCTTCCCATGCGAAACATCCAGGCTACGAGTAACAACAACAACAACAATAATAATAATAATAATAATAATTTGAATACGATAATAAAGCGTCGGCCGCGATGATCTAATGATTATGTTCTTTATCTCTAGTTCCGAGGTTCGCGGGTTCAAGCCCAGTCGGAATCTAAGGATTTTTAAGATGAAAAAATCCAAGGAAAAGTCTTCCGGGACTGACTTGAAGTCGTGGGTCTCGAATCTGAACATTTTCGGGATCGTAAAAGAACCTCGAGCATAAATTAGTGCCTCCGAATAAAATTTAACCGACCTGGCCCATTCAAGTAATACCTTACTTACATACTACTTACCTCTTTTGAGGCGATGTGCTAACCACATCACTCACATCTGTAAGGAAATAAGCGTTCCTAAATTAGTCTTAGTCAAGACTCAAGTCTCCATGAGGAATGTTGTTTCCTGCATGTGCACATTCCTTCCGCTTGCATTCTTCTTATCGGTGAACAGTATTGTAATTGTTTGATATATGAAAAGGTGTTTAATTTCAGATGCAGAGTATAAAACAAGAGCCACCTGATGAGACCGGTTCTCCGGTGTCTTCTACAAACAACAATAACAATAACAACACTACCAACAACAAAGACTGTGAGGATATGAGTGAAGTAGACGAAGATGAGGAGGAAGAAGACGTGGATGAAATTGACGCGAGAAGAAACAAGGAAGAAAATGAGAACGAGGAAGAAATAAGTAAGTACAGAAAATTACTATTAGCTAAAATATCAGTTAATTTCTTGAACGGATTCTGGGGAGATAGTACAGAAATATCATCTTTACGCAAGTACTGTGCGATTTGAAACAGAGGAAGTGCGGCACGACCATAGTATCTGCAATTAACGTAACTATTCATTTCAACAGAAAACTAATACAGTTTAAATATGTAAGTTTATTATGTACCACTATACCATGTACACAGAGCAATAGGCATCACTAGCTTGTCGCCCGTCTTGACATTGCCTGAGCTAGTCGCTAGCACGTTGTAAAAAATGTAAGTTTTATTTTTTGGTACTATTTCCCCGATGTCTGGTCATGATAAAAAATGGAAAAAACATATTTCAAGAAAAGAAATTATGACCTATAATACACAAAATTGTAGAAATTCATCCACATATGTTGCAAAAAATACGCCAGATGTAATTTAAAAGCGAACCACATCGAATTTGATTAATGTAGTACCACAGTACCAAATTCAGACTCCAAAATCAATTACACTTCACTTCAATTGTTTCGGGTTCCGTGTTATGCGGTTAGATGGCGTTAATGTGGTCTATTTTCAATTTGCTCGCCACTTCGGCAGAAGACTTTATGTAGATGAGTATTCATGTATTGTGTACAACAGGTCTGTTAATTGGTGCTCACTAGCTGTGAAATGAATGTTACTCCCCGAACGTATTACACAGTTGTACAGTAATCGGACGATATTGTGCAGGACCTCATACTACTTCCCACCTCTTGTAACCTGTATCAAGGGCGTGTATTGAAGATCAACAACAATAGGGGTGCAGGATAAATGAAAATACGCCGGTTATTACCCGTTTAAGAAGTAAGCGCAGTTGTTGACGGAGGGCACTGCAGTCGTGTTTATGCAGGAATAGAACACGTGACACTGCTATCTATGAGTGCAGAGGGGAATGGGACGTGGATCGCTGACAGTGTACACTGCCTTATATGACGTCACGTGTAGCAACAAACAGAGCTTTGTAATTCTTCCGCCTGCAGAGATATTTTGAATGACTAATATAAACACGTAACTTTTTTTTTTGAACACGGTCTTGGTTGATCACAAAATTTCTCTGGCAGATATTTCAAGGCAGGTTTCAGTACGTAATTGCTGAAAGTTTCATAAATAGTAAATTACGTTGCGAGGTTGGGAAGTGGTTTTTACAGAACCGAGGAAAATGTTTAAAAACGAACGATAGCGAGGTTTTTAATTTCCGAGATTCTGTAAAACTTCACAAACGTGCGTTGTACATTTTTTTTGTGCGATGGTGTTTTCAAAATAATAAATAACACTGGTCAACATGATTTTTGTCTCTTGAGTACCAATTGTTGTACTTAATGCAGTTTTTTATCGTGTTTTCAAATAGGCATATGTATTCGGAATTTCTCCATCACCCACAGTTTTTTTTAGTTCAATTTCAATTAATGGATTTAAATAATTATTTTTTTACTGAACGTTTTTTCGCCCATTTGCCCATTGTAAAATAAAACCAAATGAGCTAACTCAGGATGATTTCAGCTATGGAAAAGATATATCAAGGCAAATGGAATCCTAAGATGATGGCCGATTATTGTTGGACCATCAAGAGGGATGCTCCACAGGCGAAATATAGCAGAAAATGGTCATTTCTTACTTTCTAGGTGAGTCCGAATGTTCGAATATTGTGTAGTTATGGATGTAGAAAATATTAGTGTTTGAAATTATACATTGCTGTCTCTCGGAAACCTTGCGTGATGGAGAAAAACCGATATCATATTTTAATTCAGGAGGAAACAAATACTATCAGAATCACATATTTTTCTTTCTGAGACAAAAAAATTGTTCATCATCATCATCATCACTCCAGGGATTAGGCAATTGCCCGTTCCGATTTCATAATGCATCAGCCCAACGTCTTCTAGGTCTTCCAACATCACGTCTTCCTCTTGCTGATAATTTCTTGCTAACAATGGATATCTCTCCTTATTCATTCCATCCATGTGATCAATCCATTTCTGTCAGTAATTCATGACCTTATCCAATAAAGGCTGTACTTTCAATTCTTCTCTTATATCGCCATTTCTTATTCTATCAAGTCTTGTACATCCTTTTACTTGTCTTAGAAACCTCATCTCCGCCGTCTGTATTCTATTCTTCTGTTTTTTCATTGGAGCCCAAGTTTCACATCCATTTTTTATTGCTCATGTTTAATATTAAAATAATAATATCTTTGTAGGAAATATTTGCTTTAATTATAAACAATTGACTAACGTTAACAGTATAGGCAATGTTTATTAGTTGAAACAACAGGAGGCCGTGAGACCAATTTGTGATAAAATAACAGAAGGCCGTGAGACCAATTAGTGATAAAATGGCGGCAAGTACGTATGTATTGTTTTATATTCTTTATAATAAAGATCAGTTCATTTAAAATGCAGTGATTTGTTTCGTATAATGTATATTATACTTTTTGGATATTTTTGTATATACATTGTAAGTAGTATACATAGAGGGCTGTGGTTTTACTTCCCACACGCGGTTTGTAATATGTAATATTACAGTACAGTTATTTATGTTGACAGCCCCGAAATGTAGGAAGTTCAATTATCAAATATGGTCGTCATTGCTGTAAGTACGAGAAAACGCAATATCGTGCAAAAAGTTTCATTTAGAATTTTACAATTTTCTTATTGCTTTGCTTCAGGTACGATGCATCCTGCAAGGATTGGAGAGCTGAACCGCCAACAAGAAAGACTACGCACCTTCCGTAGCCCCAGTCCTTCGGACATGATCGTTGCCCGAGGACCAGCAGGTAGCGGCCCTCCGAGTCTAGACCGAATATCCGCCGCTGCAGCTGCAGGATTCCCCCTCGTTCCCAACTCGATGTTCTCCCACAGTATCATGTACATGAGCCACTACATCCCCGGACTAGCTCACCAGCAGCAAGTCCACCCTAGTCTGGGCCACGTCCCACCCCCCTCTTCCTCAGGAGGTCTCAACCTCTCGGCCCTCGCTTCGGCCGACGAACGTCGCAAGAGGAACCGGACTTTCATAGACCCTGTTACAGAAGTGCCGAGGTTAGAACATTGGTTCTCCCAAAACACCCACCCTTCACACAATCTTATCATGAAGTACACTCAGGACCTTAATAGCATGGCCTACAGGCAGAAGTTTCCAAGGTTAGAGCCGAAAAACGTGCAGTTTTGGTTCAAAAACCGAAGGGCAAAGTGCAAGCGTTTAAAAATGTCCTTGTATGATACTGGGTCACCTTCATCTGCTGCTGTGAATCACCATCAAATGCCATATCATCACCAATCACCAGGAAGTGATTCGCTGCATAATAGAGAATAATTCAATATTTTATTCCGCAGTGGATTGCACAACCAGTTTTTCAATTGTTTAAATGTGTCCATAGCAACCATAAAATTTGAAAATCTACTGCTGTTAATTGCAAAAAAAAATGCCTAACAATGACCATGATTTCATAACAATTTCTGTGCATCTTCATTTGTTTTTCTTTTAAGTTGCCAAGGAAACGGTAAAAAATTGGAAAACACTTGTGCAATCCACTCTATTTCTTTATATTTGTTTATTTTATCTGTTCCAGGCAGAAAATATTTTAATTCTTTCTTTTAAGTTTCAAAATAATTTCCAGCTCTTTATTTCAAAATTATAGGCCTATATAGTTTGAGACAAAAACTAGTGACTTTCTTTCTTTTTTCATACACTCGGATATTTTCTTCTAAGCAGACTTAAATCTTTCTCCCCAATGCTCTACTAATGGAGAGCTCATTGAACAAATGCTACATGCCGACAAAACCCTCATTAGTGGCAGCTATTGAAATTTTGCAAGAGTGTCAACGTTTCTCTTATGATTATATTTCTTCAGATTCTGTTGCTATTTGTTTGTAAACTGGGAAAGACCGGAACTCTGTCAAAATTTTTTTTTGCCATGTGCTTTGGAGGGTGTGAGTTGGGTTTAGCTATAGGAAAGAGAGCGCTTGCAAGAAAATATTTTAACATTTGTCTTTCATATTATTTCTTTACTGTACTAGCCGTCGCGAAAGAAAGATGAGGAAATAAACAAAACCCACGTGACTTTCAACCGCATCACACATTTCATTTCCGTATACAGTGTTTAGCGCGCAGAAAATAGTCCTTGATTAAATATCGAAATAAAACTCCCAATAACGTGTTCAGGGAAATGTAAAATATACAATATTAATGGTAAATGTTGTATAAATGTATAAACAACAAAATCAGTAGAGGTTTTTGGTTTATCTAAAGAAAATTAAAACTCTAATGGGATTTAATTGACTATACTTTAGCCCCTTTTACAGTGATCCTAACATAAACAAACGCTAATTGTATCCTTCCGCCATTCGCGTCACAATTACTGTCACATTGACAGGGAGCACGTGTGAAGTATATAAGACATGTGATAGTTGAATGGGGTAGATTGCAAGAAAGCTGGTGAGATTTTTACTGAACTTGTGAAATACATTTAAAATAACTTTTTTTGACCACTAGTCAAAGGTTTGCCAGACTTGTGTTTTAAAAATTTAGATAGCGAAATATCAACAGAAGACTCGACAGCTCCAGCCATTTTGTTGCATCAGAATCGACTGAAGCATGACTCAAATGCATCACCCATATGTAGTAAACTATTTTAAGTAGTAATTATTGTTTAGGTATATTTTAGAATTATATTATTTTTAGTCTGAACATCTTACCTCAATATTAATTTTGATTTGTTCTTGAATGTGTTTCAAAACAATTCTGTTTTATCGTCAGCTTTTCCAGACTGGTTTTATTTGCATTATGTTGCACAACCTGGATGGCGATGTCAGCTCCATCCTGTGGTTGGCCAAAGAACGTCCAAACAAGATCACGCTCCATCGGTATATCAAAATTCATAACTCTGTTTTTGTTCTTCTGAATATAGATTTTTTCCCAAATAGTCAGCTCTTTTGTATTTTCTAACTGTTTTAATAATTCAGTGTCAGGATGGAGCTGACATCGACATCCAGGTTGTGCAACATAATGCAACATAAATAAAACCAGTCTGGAAAAGCTGACGATAAAACAGAATTGTTTTGAAACATATTCAAGAACAAATCAACATTAATATTGAGGTAAGATGATCAGACTAAAAATAATATAATTAAAATAACCTAAAAATATAACTTCCTAAAATTAAATATTATATTTTAGAATATTTTCTATGTTTTGAATATTATTATTTTCATTCACGAAGAATAACAAGTATAATTCAGAGGACATATTTTTAATTTAATGAAGGGAACTACTTTTTCGCGTACTTACTGCTTCTAAAACGTACGTCGGTGTCCATAACCAATGAAAAGCGAGCAGGTCACGTGGTTTTGTTTTGATGAGCATCACTTTAAAAGCTGACAGCCTTTATTTAACGAATACATTAAAGTTGATACTAATTAAAATAAATAAATTATTGGAAAACAATAAAACATTAATTTGCTTACTAAAATACTAAACTGTCGTAAAAATGTACTTCTTTTCGTTTTCATATTCTTTCATCTAACCGTGAAACAGTCAATCAAATCCCATTCGAATTTTGATTTTCTTTAAATAAATCAAAGCTTCTATTGAGATTATTGTCGATAAATTAGCACAACATTTATTACTCCAAATAAGTTAACACAGAATTTCAAAATTCACTTTGTTTATTTAACAATGACTCATTGATTCTTCACAAATTATTTTCTGCAAATAGAGTCTTCCTTCACAATATATTTTATCACTCAGTTCTTTACAATCGTTCAACGGTTTCACTTAGAACAACTTTTTGTCTTCGCTCTTACGTTCACTTTACTAGTCCACGATTTTGAGAAAACTTTCTGGTCCGACCCTCCTATATTCTTATTTACAAAGGAATAGGAACATTATATATATATATATAATTATTCTGTATGTGTGTTTGATGATTTTTTTGTTTTGGTTGGGTCGCTCGATGGTTTACATTCACAATTATACCCTCTAAAATGATTAGGTGTAGGAGTTCACCTAATGTTGAAAATTAAAAATCGCTCTACCGGTCACATTTTTCGATGTTTCACAACGAAACTCAGTATATCATATTAAAATGAACCAAGGTAGATATTACCCAAAAATGAGCGAAATCCTACAATTAGAAGTGGAGGTTTACTTCAAACCCAAAATTAAAAACTGCATAAACGATTGGACCGTTTTTGAGTGGGTACCTGGATGGTTTAGATTCACAATTTGACTCGGTAGGTGGCGCTGTGATCGGGTTATAGGATTTTTTATGTTATATGTGTAGTCATCTGCATTATCGACATATTCCGCGCGACATCAATGTGAGATCATTATGCACGCTCTTTCAGGGAGAATAGTGGCAGTGAGGAGTTTTCTTGCGAACTTATTTAATAATATCTAATTACATTTTAATTAGCAAATTTTAATTTAAGAAAGTAACTTAAATCTTTATCTTCCGGCCACGTTCGGGCAGGACAACGTCTGCCGGGTTCTCTAGTAAGTATATATATATATGTCCTGCCTGAACGTTCAATTCTCGTGTCATGGCCGGACGATAAAATATTTTTTACCATAAAATTCACTAATCAACAAGTTCGCTAGAAAGCATCGCACTCCCATCTGCTGTGGCTCAAGAAGCGTGCATGATGACGTCACATTGTTGTCGCGCGGAATGTGTCTGTAATGCACATCTGACAAAAAATATCCTGTAACCCGATCGCAGCGCCACCTACCGAGTCCAACTGTGAGTATAAATCAATCAGGGACCTACTCGAACACACACAAAAATATCATCAAAACCGGTCCCGTCGTTTAGACAGTTTTAATTTCGGGTTTCAGGTAAACCTACACTTCTAATTGTCGGATTTCGCTCATTTTTGGATAATACCTACCTCGGTTTATTTTAATACGATATACTGAGTTTCGTTGTGAAAATTGTGATTGTCTTAGGAATTTATAAATTTTCTCTTCAGGTGAACTCCTACACCTAATGGTTTTAAAGGGCCCAATTGTGAATCTAAACCATCGAGGGACCCAATCAGACACACATACAAAATTTCATCAAAATCGGTCCGGTGGTTTAGGAGGAGTTCAGTGACCAACACACGTACAGAAGAATTATATAAAGATGACATTCATGTGTCCTTGAAACCGCTGGTTTGAATGAATCCACTACAGTAACTTGAAAATTGAGAATTAATATATTTTCTGCTAGTTACCATCATTTTGTTTATTAATTCTAGATGTGCTACCTGTTGTAGCTACATGTTAACAGTAGCAGAGAATCTTAATTATGTATAGGCTGTTTGAAAAGTAGAATCCCAGTATTTGAATCTACACAATTGCAACCTTCTGTATTCACAAGATATTATCATCTACTTATATAAGACGCTAAACATGGTTCATTTGATTGTTGTTCACCCTGTGTTTTAACTACTACATCATTTTATTACACTTATCCCTTGTAATATAGCACTGAAATATGCAAATACGCGTATTTGGTGAATTCCATGGTAACTGACGTAACAACCGTAACGGAATAAAATAATAAGTTACTTTAATTATTTTTTAGTCTTCATATAGTAGGACACTATGTTTTCTCTTCAAAACATTGATATATATAGGTAACTGACGTAACAATTATAACATGTTAATATTATTCGTTTTTAAACATCTTAATGATGGACAAATTATATTTCAAAAGAAAAATATATGTATAAGAGAAAAATACGCGTTTAGATTGGAGGCATAGGTAGCTCAGATGGAAGAGCATTGACATAGAGAGTCAAAGGTCCTGGTTTCAAACCCCGCTCTAGGCGTATATTTTTCTTTTCGAATATAATTATAACATGATTAATACTAAATTTATCACTTCTCACTGAATGACAAAATTTGAATAGAACAATATATGCCTAAATCGGTATTTGAACCCAATATCCCTGGTTCTGTACACCAGTGCTTTATTACTATAGGAGAAAAATGTATGTTTAAATCGAGATGCCTAGTAGCTTAAATCGTTAAAGCATTGGCGTACAGAACCAGAGAGATTGCGTTTAAATCCCGATTAAGCATATGTTTTTCTCTTTAAGTTTAATGGTAACAAAATCATATAACAAGATATTTTAATTTTTTAGTCTTCAAAACAATATTTATATATTAATAGTAATATAATTCATTGTTTTAAATCCGTTGAGGTCACGTGATAAAATTCAAATATGTACCTTCATTGGTCAGTGCCGTCGTCCTCAACTTGTAAAAAGATACATGTGCTTTTATTTTCCTGAAGGCCTTTCAGAATATCTATTCCATCATCAGCAGGCATGTCCACCTCTGTGGTCTCGAGGTAACGTGCTGCCTAGTCACACAGGAGGCCCGGGTTCGGTCGGGACAGGCTCCTGGGTGAGGTTTTTTCTCACCTGTAAGACAAATGTCAGGAAGGTAAGGGTCCAACGGTCTCCGAAAATCATCCGGCCATCATCATCATCGTTATCATTATCATCATCAACTTCACCGGTGTGGAAAGCAACGGGAAGCTACCACACCTATAATTCCCTAGTAAAGCTGCAAGCATAGCATGAAAATGCTATGATTGCAGTGAAAGACCTACCCTCGGGCAGAATTACTCAACAAATGTAGCGAAGAACTATACCTGCTGATGATTGAATATAATTCTTGAAAGGCCTTCAGGAAAAGAAAAGTGCACGCATCTTTTTACAAGTTGGGACGGCACAACTGACGAAAGAATGTTCATATATATAGGTACCAATATAGGGGCCTACTTGAGAGAAAATGTGGAGTTTCTATCTTTAATAACTGTACTTAAAATGAACTGTTTTATATGGGTAACTGAAACTGTAGAATGATATCATGTTTTACAGGGTGAGAGCAAAATAACAATCTGTGTGAAGTTTTGAATTTTATTTCAACAAGCAATTTTTGAATATAGTATATATGTTGGAGTTACAAAATACATTTTTTGAGTTTTATAAATAAATAATATATTGACTTAGGCTTTCACGACCGGAGTTAGTATTGTGATCTTGAAGATGATTTCCAGGCTGTAGGCCGTGGTCTTGAGGATGCCGGACGCAGTCTCTGGCGAAACATCGGGGATCTTTGTCTCAAAACCACGGCCAACAGCCCGGAAATCTTCTTCAATATCACAATAAAATGAATAATATCTTTATTTTACCTGGCAAAAAGTTAAGGCCTTGTCTGCCACTCGACCACGTTAGACAAATACACAAAAAATACTTTTATATCTATATTTTAAAAAGTATATATTTATATGCATTACATATCATATCTACAATACAATTTTTTTACGATATATTTTTATTTGCTCAAGATTTATTGAATGAAATATAAAATGTACAATATACAAAAATAAACAGTATATTACGATGCGAGGTTGGGAAGTGGTTCTTACAGAAGCGCGGAAAATGTTTAAAAACCGAGCGATAGCGTGGTTTTTAATTTCCGAGATTCTGTAAAACGCTTCACAAACGTGCGTTGTATATTACTTTTTGCGCGATGGTGTTTTCAAAATGATAAATAAGAGTAAAATAATAATTTCTTTGTTGGAAATATTTATATTTCCTGAAAAAAATGAGAATTGTGACTTATCTGGTTTTATCCCTGGACTTTTACTGGTAACTGTATAATCGTGACTTAAAAATGTCAAGTGTGCGGCAACCCCTGATATCATCATCACCATCACTCCAGGGATCAGGCAATTGCCCGTTCCGACTTCATAATGCATCAGCCCAACGTCTTCTAGGTATGACAATCCGGTTGATTTCCATGAAGCTTCTCAGGAAGATAAATGTCTGCTGGAAGCGTTACGAGCGCTTCGCAGGACAAGGATGGTGGAAGGGCTGCTTCCTCTGAGCCTCCAAACATGCTCCTCTGGGTATCCACCCCCCAAGAGAGGGCTGCTGCTTCCGCTCTTCAAGCCTTACAAGTTTAGCTGTGCTATTCCTTGTCGCCCTGTTGACCGTTGAAGACTTGACGAAGATGTGGCCGCCCAATATGGATACAGACGCCATTCCCTTGTTGTGAGCTTTACTTAGTTCCCCTCGCCTCTTACCCACCAGCAAAGATTAACCCAGTAGGGTCGTCTGGTTCATCGGGTACTAAGCCCCCCCACCACGTCAAGGTGATAGCTCCTGGGGGAGGGGTACCCTTGATATCTTGAGGAATATTCTAATAAATTTTAGTAACTAAGACTGGGTTCGATACCCGACGGGGTTGAAAATTTTAATTATTAAATTAATTAAATTGCAAAATTTTCAATCTCTGTGTCAGGAGAGGTAGGGGTGTACAATTTTTAATCGCTAGATTGTGCACCAGATTCCAGCATTAAATTGGAAACCTCTGCACAGTACGTTGAGTAGACATGTGGTGCTATTGATAGCGATTCGTCCGTCAGATGATGACGTTATGCTGGGCGGCCTCCTTGGTGCTTTTTTATAGGAGTAGGCTACCTTCTCCCTTCTCATCATCCCTCGTACAACACACTTTGCACTACGCAAACACAAATAAACACTCATCCTACACTCCTTTCTATACACAATACAAGAATACATCATCTATGTAAAGTGGTCTGGTGAAATGTTGCGTAAATTGAAATAGACCACTTTAACACCGTCTATCCGCCCAGCGCGGAACCCGAAGCACGTAAAGTGCAGTGAGTGGCATTAGATCACATACTTTGTTATTAATTATACAAAATGTAGGTAACTGACGTAACAACTATTACAAAAATCCAAGGGACAAGTCCTCCGGGAGGGAATTTAAGTGAAGATTTTCAGGCTCGTAAAAGAATGTTAAGCCTGAATTAAGAGGCCTCTTAGCAAAACTAACCGACATTGATCATTGTAGTAATACCTTAGTTGACTCCTGGTTGTCCAATTGACCTCATACCATTCATGACATCTCTAGGGAAATAAGCGAAACTGTTCATTTATTTAGCAGGTTTCATAACATCTTCCTGCGGCCAATTAATCTACTGTCATTCTCCTCCACATCTCTCTGTCATTCGAATCTACATCGCCGAATTCTTTCCCTTCATGTTGCTCGAAACACCATCAATCCATGTTATTTTTGGCCGTCCTCTTCTTCTTCTACCAAGTGGCACCCAATGTAGTATTCTTCTTACGAATCTGTCTTCTCTCATTCCTTTTACATGACCATACCATTTTGTTTTTTTTTTTATGGAATCCAATATTGAAATTTGAAATAAATTAGCTTGGTCTAATAACTCCTATTATAACACCGGCAAATCCGATACATTTTAATGGCTGTAGCACGGAAACCGTGCGTTTTCAGGCCGCGGCGGTTCCTGTGGTCTATTCAGTCCCCTCTACTAGCCCTAGAACTTTGTAATAAGAATTTCAGAACACCCTGTATAATTTCGGGAAACAAGGAAGAAACTTTAATGTTCATATGTTACGTCCAATTTTTATGGAATTCACCTGTTTATTTTGAGATTGCTGGCGTCGATGGCAATAATGTTTTTTTTTTACAAAATGGTCTCAATTTGTATTGCACACAAGAACATGTTGTCAATACTCAGATATTGTGATGAATAGGGTTAGGATTTTTATGTATTAAAAGTTAAGGTTGCAACATAGTATAATGAGAAGTTAGACTTCTGACTGTCTTTTGTTTTGGTTCCACACACAAACAGTTGAATATTATAATGATAAGTTAGACTTCTGACTGTCTTTTGTTTTGGTTCCGCACACAAACAGTTGAATAGTATAATGAGAAGTTAGACTTCTGACTGTCTTTTGTTTTGGTTTCACACACAAACAGTTGAATAGTATAATGAGAAGTTAGACTTCTGACTGTCTTTTGTTTTGGTTTCACACACAAACAGTTGAATAGTATAATGAGAAGTTAGACTTCTGACTGTCTTTTGTTTTGGTTTCACACACAAACAGTTGAATAGTATAATGAGAAGTTAGACTTCTGACTGTCTTTTGTTTTGGTTCCACACACACAGTTGAATAGTATAATGAGAAAATAGACTTCTGACTGTCTTTTGTTTTGGTTTCACACACAAACAGTTGAACAGTATAACGAGAAGTTAGACTTCTGACTGTCTTTTGTTTTGGTTTCACACACAAACAGTTGAATAGTATAATGAGAAGTTAGACTTCTGACTGTCTTTTGTTTTGGTTTCACATACAAACAGTTGAATAGAATAATTAGAAATTAGACTTCTGACTGTCTTTTGTTTTGGTTTCACATACAAACGGTTGAACAGTATAACGAGAAGTTAGACTTCTGACTGTCTTTTGTTTTGGGTTCACATACAAACAGTTGAATAGTATAATGACAAGTTAGACTTCTGACTGTCTTTCGTTTTGGTTTCACACACAAACAGTTGAATAGTATAATGAGAAGTTAGACTTCTGACTGTCTTTTGTTTTGGTTTCACACACAAACAGTTGAATAGTATAATGAGAAGTTAGACTTCTGACTGTCTTTTGTTTTGGTTTCACATACAAACAGTTGAATAGTATAATGAGAAGTTAGGCTTCTGACTGTCTTTTGTTTTGGTTTCACACACAAACAGTTGAATAGTATAATGAGAAGTTAGACTTCTGACAGTCTTTTGTTTTGGTTTCACATACAAACGGTTGAATAGTATAATGAGAAGTTAGACTTCTGACTGTCTTTTTGTTTTTGTTTCACATACAAACAGTTGAATAGTATAATGAGAAGTTAGTCTTCTGACTGTCTTTTGTTTTGGTTTCACACACAAACAGTTGAATTGTATAATGAGAAGTTAGACTTCTGACTGTCTTTTGTTTTGGTTTCACACACAAACAGTTGAATAGTATAATGAGAAGTTAGACTTCTGACTGTCTTTTGTTTTGGTTTCACATACAAACAGTTGAACAGTATAATGAGAAGTTAGACTTCTATCGTCTTTTGTTTTTGTTTCACATACAATCAATTGTATAGTATAATGAGAAGTTAGACTTCTGACTGCCTTTTGTTTTGATTTCACATACAAGCAGTTGAATATTATAATGAGAAGTTGGGGGACTTCTTGTCTTTTGTTTTGGTTTCACATACAAACAGGTGAATAGTATAATGAGAAAATAGACTTCTGACTCTCTTTTGTTTTTGTTTCACACACTAACAGTTGAATAGTATAATGAGAAGGTATACTACTGACTGTCTTTTGTTTTGGTTCCACACACAAACAGTTGAATTGTATAATGAGAAGTTAGACTACTGACTGTCTTTTGTTTTGGTTCCACACACAAACAGTTGAATAGTGTAATGATAAGTTCGATTTCTGACTGTCTTTTGTTTTTGTTTCACACACAAACAGCTGAATAATATATACTATCTGCATTGGAATCTTACCTTTTATTACATAGAAATCGTAGCCCTAGTGATGAAAAATATAAGTTTACAAATTATATTGTTGTGTTAATGTAAATGGACGTGTATTTTAGTGAGTTATGTTTTGTTGACACTCTATGTTCAAAGTATAAAAAATGATATTTGTTTGATTGCAATGATGGTGTTATAAAAATGATATTTATTGTATGTACAGTCATGTATGTAGATCAGTGTTGTAAAAAAATTATATTCCAAAATTTTAAATGTTTGAACAAAGTCACAAGAAAATTATAACAAGCCAAAGATTGTCTTTTATAAAACAAAGAAAAATATTGTAAAATTGTAAATACGATGTAGATATCCAGATAGTATTAAAAATATAATACATTATTGGTTTTAATATAATAATATGTTTAATTACATTTAAATCCTCCCAGCTTTGTTACTTTGCACTTTTTAGCAATTACTTGTTTTGATGATGAAAATGAGCTGGCCTAATGCATCAAGCCCCAACCTGGAGGACCAGGTAATTTTTGTTTGAGGTGTTCTTCCTCTAGTCTAGACTTTAACGGAACAACGTTGCCTCTTCAGCCAGGTACACCGTACCGAAGGACGCTGTATCCACCGTAACCCTGGCAAGGTACTAACAGCTGGGCAAGTTAAACCAAGGTTTTTTTACGAGGTGTTACTTCTTCCCCTCACCCTTTTTCAACCTGGTTTGGGATAGACTTCGGCGGGTTTATGGATCCCATCTGGGAAAGGAAAGAGAGGTCGACCTGGATTTAAATGGGTGGATGGTGTAAGAAGAGGTGTGAGGGAGCTAGGTCTGGAAAATTGTAATGGGAAGATAGAGAAGAATGGAGAAAGACGATAAAAATTTAAAAAAACTTTGAGCACAGGAAGGTGTTTTATTACATTGTATACCTGTTTATAATTAAATAAATGTTTAACTATTCTAATATATTGTTTTGTGCATCAACAATATGAACACCTTAAACTTTGTCAGTACAGATATGTACAATTTTCTGCTAATGGAAATTTGAGCTGCGTGTTCATACGTTATTTTAAATAAAGAATCGAAAATTTAGAATTATTCAATGTTATAATATAATTATAAGTGATCAGCTCAATGCTAAGGCCACCTCCGAGACAACACAACAGTAAGACGAAACACGCCATTCACACACACATTCATACTAAACGTGGCTAATATGATGATGACGATTATGATGGCCAGATTATGTTCGGGGATCGTTTATACCTTAAAGTTTTCTGACATTTGTCTTACAAGTTAGGAAAAAACCTAAAAAAAAAGTCCTCCAGGAAATGTGTCCCGACCGGGGATTAAACGCAGTCCCGCTAGTTATGAGGCATGACGGTACCCCAAGACAACAGCGGTGGACTAAATAATAATTACCAATAATTAAAATATCTAAAACATCTTTAACCAAAATTATTTTGTACTTTAATTTCATTTCTCTATTAATTTATATGTTTCGAAAATTTATTTAGTCATTTATTTCCTCAAACCCATCGCATTCCTAATTTCAATTTTCTTCTTTCTAAAACCCATCATTTTGGCGTCATTCAGTGAAAATTTCAATTTTTTTAATATTAATATTTTTAATACCCCAGATTGCCCTTTTTTGGGCAATTTTGATGTTCTCTCCTGGTATTGGCGTAATTGTAACCCACTTCTGAGGTTGGGGCGCCCTGAAGGCGGGGTTACGTTGCCCCGATGATATGATGGGTGATGATAGTGGTGCGCCAGGAGAGTCCTTAATCTAAGATGAATATGAATGATGATAATTGCGATGGCCATATGATTTCGGGGGCCGTTTGGGCCTTAAGTTTTCCTAACATTTGTCTTACAGGTGAGGAAAAACCCCGATAAAAATCTCACCCAGGGAACTGTCTTAACCGGAATCGAACCCGGGTCCGCTGCGTGACAAGGCAGCACGCTACCTCGAGTTCACAGCGGTGGACTTAATATGAAAAATTAAGTTATTTAATTGAAGTCGTAGATTGTACTAAACTGGATAAAAACATATATGAACAAATAAGTATCTGGAATGGGGTATGGAATTATCCTTGAATTGATAATAACATGAAAAATTCAACGGGTATTCTATTTAACAGTGTCATCTGTGAATATTCGATCGGAGAACAAGTGACTGCTAGCGTTAAATTGGCCAATGTGGTAACACACGTTCCCGCTAGAGCTAATTGTCAACATGTTGTTTACTCGCATATGAGGGGATTCTATCCCAAGAGTCCACCCACTTTTTGGGTAAGTTAATGTTACTTTGTACAAACTAGGGTGAGAAAATGAGCGAGTCAGTACACCAGATTAGTTTAGCATTCGCTTCTTGGTTGGAGGGTTTTCCGTGATGAGTTGGCTACACTGTCTGATCAGTGACTAATACATACTTTACATTGTAAATATGGCAATTTTAGGTTGCTTTGAGCTTAAGTTCTCACTTCATTTTAATGCGTTTCTCTCTTTTTTTTTAATGAACGTATATATTCTGTCGGGTAATTATCTACATACTGAACAATTGATTGTTTATTTATCCAATTTTTAATTGAATTTATGTAGGTGGCGTAGAATTCCCAATTCAATTCTTGAATATAAAAAATTATGTACGTTAATCTTCTTATATCTTGTAAGCCCATGTTTCCCTTAACAGAGATTTAGGCGCTACCATACTAATTTAGTTACACTTGTTTTTGGTATAGATGTCATTTGAGTGGTCCGTGTCAGCGTTCCGCCTCATACTGACATCTAGAAACCAAGTTAGTACTAGGACGGGAAAATTCGGTAAATTTTGCTTAGAGACCTTTTTATTCAGGCTTAAGGATCTTTTACGAGCCTGAAAATCTGCAGACTCGGGACCCACGGCTGAAAGTCCCTCCCGGAGGACTTGCTCCTTGGATTTTTCCATCCTAAAAAAATCCACCGACCACGGCCGGGTTTGAACCCGCGATCCTCGGGACCAGAGACAAGAAACATAACCACCAGTCCACCGCGGCCGATACGGAGTATACATTGTGGAAAAACCAGAAGAAAAACCCCAGTTGGTAGACCAAGAATGAGATGGTAAAATAACATTAACCGTGATTGGAGGGAAGTAGATTAAACAGGGAATGATTGGAAAACATTAGCTCAGGACAGGGATGTGTGGACAGCTTAATGTCCGCACGACCATGAACCTACGGGTTTTGTTTTAGCAATGAGTTAGTTATCAGGGAGCATAATAATTGTAGAAATGATTAGTTGTGTCACAGCACCATAGAGATTAGAAAATATTTGCTTTCAACAACGTCTTACCGGTCCTTCGAGGAAAGAAATAGCTTGGCAACGTCGCTTCCACTTCCCGCGCTGCAAGATGCGGTATCGGTCAGTGCGTGTTCAGCGACGATAAGATACGTTTCATTCTTTTGTTTATCTAAGTTTGTGTGCAGTGCGATGCGTTTTTGTTTATTATACTTTTACCGAGTGAATATCGTGGAGCGAGTACAAAATTTCGCCGAAAATATCTTGAATCTAGATTCATCTAAGAGAATAATTTATAATTTGGTACAAACATCGATTAATCTTTTGAGGACAGAATTCTGAATCATAGTCTGTAGCCTGCTTGATTCCCGGATTTATATAACTATGTTTGTTATATTTGCGCGAAATTAAAACGACGCATATTTTGTAAATTAACATGGATTCCACCGACCAGCTCCAAAACAATATCAAGTGCGAAACCGAAACAAAAGATGGAGAAGAACTTTGTGAAATGATCGCGAAAGCGTTTAAAAGATCTTAAGCGTGTCCGAAAGCTGAGGGTTATCATTTTGAATATACTCTTTAAATATAAGGTAAGTTTTTGCTAAGTTTTATAAAGTTTTCAGTGGGCTATTTTTACTGCAGAAGTGGACAGTGATTTTAACGGCTTGGGCCGCGTCTGTATGCCGGTGTTTATTATCGTGAGCAAGGCTAGAATTTTGTAATAAAAATGGCAAAATATGTACATACATATGGATTAAACTTTATCAAAATAGAGGGTGTAGCATAATTCTGTTAACCGAAAATACTTACTTAATAAAGGCTTTCCACTTTACAGCAGTTTGCCCTTGATTCCTGCTTTCCAGAGATTCCTATCTTCCCATTGACCATCTTCCATCATGGCGTCATATATTCCCTCATACCATGCTCTTATACTTCTCCCCCTCTTCCTTCTGCCTGGTACCATCCAATCCAACGACTGTTTAGGCCACTGGTCTTCCGACATCCGTTGTACATGTCCATACCACTGTAGAGCTCTCTTTGTTATCCTATCGATAACAGTTTCTTGTGCATCCATTTATTGTCTGAAACATGTATTAACCGAAAATACAAATATAGTATTTTCTGTAGCTTACAATATCTATAAAAAAACAACTACCGAAACTGTTCGAAGTGACCTCCATTATTGTTTAAGCATTTATGACGTCGTTTTAACATTGATTTGCAGATGTTATCACTCAATTTCCCATTGTTACCAAAAGTGTTTTCAATTCCTGTTCAATCAAATCCCGTAAATGTTGCAGGTTCAGTGGTTTCGTACTGGAAACATTGTTACCAATGTCTTTCATCACATAACATCGAGTTTCAGATTCCTTGGTCTCTCTGGAAACACACAACAAATAAAAACAAGTAAATTGAAGACGTTTAGACATGATACTGGACAAGATGTGTCCCTAGTTAGCAAATTGCCTCAAGCAGTAGTGTTTGAGATTATGTTCAGAAGGTCCCGTATTCAAACCCCAGTTTCAACCAATCTGATTTTTTTCTTGCAACCATATGCAGTTGTTAACTGACTTATGCCGCATCCTGTATGGAGTAAAATTAGACCAAAACTTCTTATAAAATCTAACATTTTTGTGGTAGGCATTGCTAAAATTGCTTTATCATTTGTTGATTGTGTTTTATTCGGAAAAATACTTATATCCTATAATTAATTAACCAACTCAATGGCATTATCGAACCTGTAGGTTCATTGCCGCGCGGACATAAGCTCTCCATACATCCCTATTCTGAGCTAATGTTTTCTATTCATCCCCTGTACAATCTTTCCTCAAATCATGGTTAATGTTATTCTCCCACTTCATTCTTGGTCAATTACATACATTTGTAATTTTATAGCCCACAGACGAAGAGAATGAAAGCACGGGGAATTGCAAGCGATACAATGGCATACTACCTGAGAATAAAGGAACACTTATGACGTATGAAATACCTACTGCTTTCATTCACTTTGTCTGTGGACAATACAGACGACGATTTACGATCTGGTGGCATTTTAATTATATAAGAGATGATCAAATTTCTAAATTTTTCCATAAACTATTTGGCACTATATCAAAGATGGAAGAAAGTTACACTGTTTAGTTCTATTATGTAATTATAATAATAACAGTTATGTCTCGTATGCGATGGGCAGGACATGTGGCATGTATGGGGGATGAAAGAAGTGGATGGATGCTTCTTGTAGGAGAACCAGAGGGAAAACAGCCAGTTGGTAGACCAAGAATGAGGTGGAGAATAACATCCATGATTTGAGGGAAGTAGAGTATACAGGGATGATTAGAATACATTAGCTCAGGATAGGGATGTGTGGAGGGCGTAAATCCGCGCGGCCATGAACCTACGGGTTCGATAGAGCCAGCGAGTTAGTTCTATTAAGTAAGATTCTACGTACCGCGACTCCCAATTATTTATCATCTCGTTTCCAATATCTATCCTCAAACCATAATTAAATACACGATCACAACATAGTCTCTTGCTTAATATACCGCAACATGGGACATCACATCACTCCATTTCATATACTATCTTCACTTCTTGCAACTGGAATTCCCTACCACAAGAAATAAGGGGCTGCCGGACATTGGCATCTTTTGAAAGAAATCCACATTTATATTTGTTCTAATCATTACCTTAACGTGTAAAGTTCATGTATTAATTGTTGTTTAATTTATTACATTACTACCGTTATTATTATTATTATTATTATTATTATTATTATTATTAATTATTGGTAATAAAAGATTCCGGGCTATGTGGCCGTGGTCTATAACTGGCGTTTCTTCCAGACGTTTCTCCCTCAACTGCGGAGGGCATCTTCAGTGGCGAGCGCTTCCAGCTGTTGTTTCCCTGTCGTAGACTCGACTGCGAATGTCAGTCTACGACAGGGAAACAACAGCTGGAAGCGCTTGCCACTGAATTTGCCCTCCGCAGTTGAGGAAGAAACGTCTGGAAGAAACGCCAGTTATAGACCACGGCCACATAGCCCGGAATCTTTTATTACCATGATTACCGGCCGTGAAAGCCTGCATTCCACTATTATTATTATTATTATTATTATTATTATTATTATTATTATTATTTAATGAATTGAGTTGGTGTTTACTTGATGAAAATCCATATCTATTAATTAAATAAAAATAAAACTTACAGTTTTATTTTAATTTTATTATTAACTTATTATTATTATTATTATTACTATTATTATTATTATTATTATTATCGTATAGAATGTTGTATGTACTTGAAATTTACACTGCTATTAAAATTAGTATATTTTTTAAAGCCCCCCCCCACTTTTTGTCATTTTAGACATTTTGTATGTTGGTTGATACATTTATTTAGATTTAACATGATGAGTTATAAACAAATGCTTGTTACAGTCAAAGGTCAAAACTAAGTATTTTTTTGTTTACAACTTCGTTCCACTGAATGACATTGAAACATAACAACACTCGAGTGCCCTCCCTTCTCCCCTGCAGGTGTGTGCATAGCGTTACTAAGAAAGTTCCGCGTTATAACTAATTTAACGTAAAACATTAGAATGAATGGTGATACTATGGCAGGAGTCCACCTGATTAATAACTCACTGACACTATAGATCCATGGCCGCGCTGACATAAGTTCTCCATATACCATATTTGAGGGAAGTAAGTTATACAGGGGACGATTTGAGAACAACTCAGGATAGGGATGTATGGAGAGCTTATGATCGCGCGGCTACGAACGAATGGATTCGATAGTGCCTGTTTATTATTATTATTATTATTATTATTATTATTATTGTCCCGCGCCGTAGCCGAGTGGTTAAGGCAGGAAGCCTTGGCGCTGGTTCGAGTCTCCATGGGGGAAGAAATTTTCTCATGGTATTTCGGCCAGTATGGGACCGGTGCCTACCCAGCATCGCGATGCATTTGGGTAGCTACAATAAGTAGCGGCTCCAGGTTGAGGAACCAGCTATAACGGCTGGGGGACTCGACATGCTGACCACATGTCACCCCTACACTGGCTGATTATCATCTACCTCTGCGGATGTGAGGCCAGCAGCCGGATGATAGGCTAAGGGCCTTGTAGGCCTGTCGCGCCAGGAGTATATTATTATTATTATTATTATTATTATTATTATTATTATTATTGTTATTATTTGCCCATCACAATGGTCTCGGAGGAGCATCGCTGCCTTGTAATGCAGCGGGCTCAAGTTTGATTCTCGGCCGGGACGAGTTTTCTGGGCGGTGTTTCTTTTTCTCATCTTTAGGCCAAATGTTAGGGGATTTTAAAGCCCAAACTGTCCCCGAATATCATACGACCATCGTAATCATCATTATTATATTTGCCATGTTTGGTGCGATTGTTCGAATATTGTTTCGTATTATTGTTGTGACGTCTCGGAGGAGGGCCCGACTTATTCGGGGAGGTCCTGCACGTTCTTGTGACGTCAAAAAAGTATGTATGTGATCCACAGTTTAAAATCCCTCTCCCGACATGTCGTGTCTCTAAGTGTCGGTCCATGGCCTCGCAGAAATAAGCTGTCCATACGTCCCTATCCTGAGCTAATGTTTTCCAATCATTCCCTGTACAATACACTTCCCTCAAATCAATAAAAGTGCCTGTAAAGTGAGAGGTAACTTCTGAAATGGAATGGAAAGGAATTATTATTATTATTATTATTATTATTATTATTATTATTATTATATTATATTGTTATTGTTGTAGTTATTGCTATTGATATTATTTTTATTATTTTTGTTATCATTATCATCATCATCGTCGCCGCCGCCGCCGCCATTGGACGAATACGATAACTGGGGTTTGAAAATAAATTTACAAAAAATGAAAATTTTATATGGTATGTGGAGCAGAAACCGAAGTTTTAATATTAGAAGATCAAAAGGTGTATATTAGAGGATGTCCACCGATGTGGTCTCGAGGTAGCGTGCTGCCTTGTCACGCAGCGGGCCCGGGTTTAATCCCCGGTCGGGGCAGTTTTTCTGGGTGAGGTTTTTATCGGGGTTTTTCCTCACCTGTAAGACAAATGTCAGGAAAACTTTAAGGCCCAAACGGTCCCCGAAATCATATGGCCATCGTCCTTATCATTATCATCCTTACCATTATCATCATCACCATCATCGTTCACCGGTGTGGAAAGCAACGGGAAGCTACCACACATACACAATTCCCTAGTAAAGCTGCAAGCATAGCATGAAAGTGTATGATTGCAGTGAAGGACCTGCCTTCGGGCAGAATTACTATGGATGGATATTATCATTATTATTATTATATTGTTTTATTATTATTATTATTATTATTATTGTAGTTATTGTTGTTGTAGTTATTGCTATTGATATTATTTTTGTTATCATTATCATCATCATCGTCGCCGCCGCCATTGGACGAATACGATAACTGGGGTTTGAAAATAAATTTAGAAAAAAACATTTTATATGGCATGTCGAGCAGAAACCGAAGATTTGATATTAGAAGATCAAAAGGTGTATATTAGAGCATGTGAAGAATTTGAGTATCTGGGAGTAAAAGTAGATAAAGAGGATAAACAAGAAAGTAATATTAAGAACAGAATAAATAAAGGTAGAGCAATAACAGCAATGATGAATGGAGTCTTGTGGAACGGACAGATAACCAGGAAAAACAAATTGCAGATGTATAATTCAATAGTGAGAAGTACTGTCACGTATGGAGCTGAAGTTTGGAAATTCAACAAAAACTTATGTCGATGAAAATGGATTTCTTGAGGAGAGCAGCAAGATGTTTAAAATTAGAAAAATGAATATTATATATTGAATATTAGTTATATAAGGTATAAAGCAGTTAAATTGGTTTGGGCACGTACGACGAATGCAAGAAGAAAGATTACCCAGGAAAACATTGGAATGGTGTCCACCTGGAAGAAGAAGGAAAGGCAGACCTCTAAATTCGTGGATGCAAGAAATACGAACTGAAATGAGAACAAGAGGACTGGAGGACATGGAGTGGATGCATAGAGACGAGTGGAGAGGGAAAATAAAACTTTAGGCACAAAAATGTGTAAACACTAAAAATCTGTGTATAAATAAATGATTATTATTGCTACTGGTATTATTATATTATTTTATGAATGGATAATAGTGAAACGGTTAAAAAAAATAATGATGGACCATCCAGATGGAAGAAGAAACGGTGGAAGACCTAAAGCTAGGTGGATGGATGGAGTTTCAAAAGACCTCCAAATACTTGCTTACTTACTTACTCACTCACTGGCACTATCGAACTATCATGACCGCGCGGACATAAGCTCTCCATACATCCCTATCCAGAGCTAATGCTTTCCAATCATTCCCTGTATAATCTACTTCCCTCAAATCATGGTTAATGTTGTTCTCCCACCTCATTCTTGGTCTACCAACTGGGCGTTTTCCCTCTGGCTTTCCTACAAGAAGCTTCCATGCAAGTCTTTCATTCCCCATACGCGCAACATGTCCTGCCCATCGCAATCTACGAGACATAACCGTTCTTATTATATCTGGCTTCCTATAAAGACCATGTAGTTCATTGTTATGTAGTCTTCTCCAGTCACCTGTCTCTTCATCTCTCTTTGGTCCAAAAATTTTTCTAAGAACTTTATTCTCAAATACTTGTAATCTCCTTTCCTCCCTTAAATTAAGAGTCCATGTTTCGCACCCATATAATATAACTGGTAGAATAATAGTTTTATATATTTTCAGTTTAACGTTTTTTGAAAGGAGTTGGGACATCAAAAGTCTATGCAATGCATAATAGCACGCATTTCCAGAATTGAGCCTATGTTTAATTTCTTTCTCCAAATACTTAACATTTGAAATTAGTGGACAGTCGCCAGGAACAGAGAGGACTGAAGGAGAATGCATAGGGAGGCCATGACTCGACCTGGGTTGTATGATGGTGATTATTATTTTATGAAGTCTAGAAAATCCGTTTGTTTTATTTGCATTTTCTTGATTTAGCAAATGCGCAGTTCCTGCTGCTTTCCGACCGCATCACTGGAATCGTTAATCTCTTTCCTTCGTTTCTGTAATCCTCGGGATGAAGACAACTATTTTTCTCATTTTATTTTCTAATTAAGCTTCCTATCAGAATGAACAATTTCTAGGATACCCTTCTCATTAATTATATTGCTATACTAGTGTCTTTTTTTATTCTTTTAACTAGGATCATGGCCTGTTTATCATAAGACAGAAGAAGATTCATAACAAGGTGACGTCAGTTCTTCTTTACGTCATTTTCTTTGTGTAGACTCTGTTTTGTTTCTAGGATAAAAATCACTATCTGTTGTAATTACACTGAGCAACAAAAAATAAACTTTTTTACACGCTTTATATTAGCTTGACCTGTATCTATCTATCTATCTATGTAACGGAATCTTTCAACGCGATTTTCACCCACTTAAAATCATCGGATCGACTTGAAACTTTGTATACTTGTAGAGGACCCGTGGCAATACAATAATTTCACATTTTTTTCTAAAATCCTGGCCATAATCATCAGAGAAAATCAAAAAACGTGTTTTTTGTATCAATGTAACGGAATCTTTCAACGCGATTTTCACCCACTTAGAAACATTGGATCGACTTGAAACTTTGTATACGTGTAGAGGACCCGTGACAATACAATAATTTCACATTTTTTTCTAAAATCCTGGCCATAATCATCAGAAAATCAAAAAACGTGTTTTTTGTATCAATGTAACGGAATCTTTCAACGCGATTTTCACCCACTTAGAAACATTGGATCGACTTGAAACTTTGTATACGTGTAGAGGACCCGTGACAATGCAATAATTTCATATTTTATTTCTAAAATCCTGGCCAGAATCATCCGAAAATCAAAAAAAAAAATGAAAACTGGTATAATAGGTTGCGGACTTGTCGAGTTTTTAGCCAATCGTTGTAAGAGCTCAGTTGGTAGTGCAGTGAACTCTTAGTGGTAGGCCTATATAATTTCAGTAATCCATACGTCGCTGGTTCAAATCCGGCTGGGAGGGTTTTTTTAATAGAGGAGTAGGCCTATTACTTTTAGCTCATACTACAATAGTATCGAATTTAAAGATATTTACATTTTTATCTTATTCTGTAAAATATTAAAACTAAAAAATAAAAAAAAATAATAGTTTTAAAAAACTAAAAGAACACGCTTTATTAGAAAACTAAAAAATGAAAAATAATTATAATTTCCAACACGCTTGGGATAAAATAAAGTAGTCAACAAAAAAATCATCTCCAACACATATAGAATAAAATTAGAGTTATCAACAAAAAGAAAATAATTTTACCATCAAAAGCGTGGGGTGATTTTTACATTTTCTTCTTAGAGAGCTTACTTTTACCAATATCTGTTTATTATCAAATATATTAATTGGTATAGAGCACCCCACGCTTTTGATGGTAAAATTATTTTCTTTTTGTTGATAACTCTAATTTTATTCTATATGTGTTGGAGATGATTCTTTTGTTGACCACTTTATTTTATCCCAAGCGTATTGGAAATTATAATTATTTTTCATTTTTTAGTTTTCTAATAAAGCGTGTTCTTTTAGTTTTTTAAAATTATTTTTTTTTGTCTTAGAAAAAAAAAAATATGTGATTCTGATAGTATTTTTTCTCCTGAATTCAAATATCTGTTTTTCTCCATCACGCAAGGTTTCCGAGAGACAGGAATTTATAATTTCAAACACTTTAATATTTTCTACATTCGTAACTACACAATATTCGTACATTCGGACTCACCTAGAAAGTAAGAAATGACAATTTTCTGCTATATTTCGCCTGTGGAGCATCCCTCTTGATGGTCCAACAATAATCGGCCAGCATATTAGGATTCCATTTGCCTTGATATCTCTTTTCCATAGCTGAAATCTCCAGATCAAAATGTTCCCCGTTTTATTTTACAATGGACAAATGGACGAAAAAGGTTTATTAAAAAATAATTATTTAAATCCATTAATTGAAATTGAAATAAAAAAAACTGTGGACGAAGGAGATAATCCGAATACATATTTGAAAATACGATAAAAACTGCATTAAGTACAACTATTGGTGCTCATGAGACAAAAATCATGTTGACACGTGTTATTAATGTCATACTATTGATTCCTCATCGTGAACGTCCAGATTAGAAAAAGTTGTAGGCACAATCGTTGGAATTAGGAAAATTGTGAAAGTTGACGATTATACATGATGTACATGGTGCCACAGAAGATAAGTTGAATAATTAGAATGTGTATTTATTAGTATTTGACAAAAAAAAGGCGTGCAAAGAGAAATTAAACGTAGGCTCAGTTCTGGAAATGTATGCTGTTACAGGCACTCTCGCCGTTCCAACTTCTCTCAGAAACGTTAAACAATTATGGTGGCTTCGTCTAAGAGATCGTAGAACTATCCATTCCTTATCCCTTCTGTATAAAATACTTCACACAACATCGCCTAATTATTTATCACGCCGCTTCATCAGACTATCCGACACACATAATCTTGACACTCGATCCCATTAGCACATTGTCCTTTATATCCCTCCTCATCACACTGTATATTATTCATTATCTTTTACGGTCTCACTTACCAAAACATGGAATTCCCTTCCGCCCTATGTCAGAGACTGTCAAACTATAACATCCTTCAAAAACAAACTAAAGAATTATTTAGTAACAAACTAACTTATACACCTCACTGATAGTATTCTTTTAGTAATATTATTATATTTAATTATTTATGTAAATAATATTAAGAATAACAAATATTTTTATTTGTTTTGTTTTAAATATTGTATAATCGTAAAAT
Source organism: Diploptera punctata (assembly GCA_030220185.1). Classification (NCBI taxonomy): domain Eukaryota; kingdom Metazoa; phylum Arthropoda; class Insecta; order Blattodea; family Blaberidae; genus Diploptera; species Diploptera punctata. The sequence goes on along the minus strand of JASPKZ010004202.1, from coordinate 249,899 downwards.
TAGTTTTCTATATCTCATTATTTTCCTGTTTTTTATATACATTAGACAGGGACAATTTAATATGTCTTGCTTGTATACATTTTATTATTAGTTTTAGTCTTAATTTTAACTAACATTAACTAGTTGCATTATAGATCGTAATATAATAGATATTATCTTTTGATCAAATTTTTACTTAGTATTTAATATTAGAGTTAATTGTGATTGTTATATTCTGATGTAATATATGTTTGTCCTGGTGAGTGGAAGAGAAGGCCACATGGTCTTAACTCCACCAGGCTAAATAAATCTAATCGAATCTAAAACTTGCTCAAAGAGGAATCGCATGGGACCAATTGTTTTCCACATTAGACAAAATTCCGCATTATAAAAAACTGAAATGTATTAAAAAATCTTAGATTATAGAGTACCGTATATGTCTTTTTTATGTACATTGAATTAATTGTAATTCCGCTGCGTTTGAAAAGCGAAGTATAGTTTGTACATAGAGAGACTTTGGCGGTAACGCGCGAAAAAACAGTCCCGATCCTTCAGTGTTAAAATCTTCTCTTAGGCGCGTATCCTGAAGTTAAAGTATGCAGTTTCATTTTCGTCCACATCCTTTGTTTCCCTGCAAATTTCATTTCACACTACACTTACTTACTTACTTACTCACTGGCACTATCGAACCCGTAGGTTCATGGCCGCGCGGACATAAGCTCTCCATACATCCCTATCCTGAGCTAATGCTTTCCAATCATTCCCTGTATAATCTACTTCCTCAAATCATAGTTAATGTTATTCTCCCACCTCATTCTTGGTCTACCAACTGGGCGTTTTAGTAACTTGGTGGTTTCCCGTCTAATACTACCCAATTGCTCTAAATTTACCTCATTTGGCCGTGTAACCATTTCATTTTGCTAGCTTTCTTTTGTTTACAATGTCGGCACATTCCTCATCAAACCATTTCTTGTTTTGCCTCTTTTTTAAACAACCAATGCTTTCTGATGCTGACAATTTAATAGTATCTCTTATAGCATCCCATTATTTATTTATATCAGTTTATTTTCACACTACATTGTGTTGTTTTTAAAACAGTCCGCAGCCAACTTGAAGATGTATTGAAATCGACGATCGGAGCATCGGTCCGGAAATTTGGAGATTTATCTTCAATCACTTTCACTGTTCGTTTAATGAGAATGATACATACGTTTTAGCCATCTTCATTTCGTAAATTCAGACGCTACCTGTGAAAGATCGGTCTCAGAACCTAAACTCTATTTAAGATTTTACAGTGCAATGGTTACTTGTAGAGGAAAGCCTACAACTCAATGGCATTAATAAGCTGTTAGTTTATGCTGATGATGTAGTATTGTTGGCCGATAGCGAGGAGATAGTAAAGAACAACACGCCACACTATTGCAGTAGTAACACACTTAAGAAATTAGGACTGGAAGTTAAATATCACAAACTAAATATATGGACACACGTAGAAATTCATTAAATAATGGAAATGTACAGCTAATTGACAAATGAGGGACCAATTTTGAGGAGGGGTGGCTTGAATTCAAATACCTAGGAACCAATAATCACAAATCGGAATGAGATGCACAAAGAGGGAAATTAAACATAGGCTCAATTCTGGAAATGCGTTGTGGCTATTATGCATTGCAGACACTCTTGATGTCCCAAATCCTTTCAAAACAGGTTAAACTGAAAAAAAACTATAGAAAACTATTCTTCTACCAGTTCCTGATTATATGGGAGTGCGAAAACATGGACTCTTACTTTCAAGGGAGGAAAGGAGATTACAAGTATTTAAGAATAAAGTACTTGGAAAATTTTTGGACCAAAGAGAGATGAACAGACAGGTGAATGGAGAAGACTACACAAACAAGAAACTACATGGTTTTCCATAGGAAGCCAGGATAATAAGAACAGTTCAGTTAAGTCTCGTAGACTGCGATGGGCAGGACATGTTGCACGTCTGGGGAATGGGAGACTTGCATGGAAGCGGGGGGATTCTTGTAGGAAAGCCAGAGGGAAAACCGCCCAGTTGGTAGGACAAGAATGAGGTGGGAGAATAACATTTAAACTATGGTTGGTGGGAGGAAGTAATTATAACAGGGAATGATGATGGAAAGTATTAGCTCAGGATAGGGATAGTATGGAGATCGTTCGTCCGTGCGGCCATGAACCTACGGGTTCGTTAGTGCCAGTGAGTAAGTAGTAATGGTTTACTTGTAAGGACACCCGCGTTACAGGTGTGCACGCAGAGGCCGAAATTAAAAGTTCAGATACAGGTAGAATCTATATTTCACCGGCGGGGTAGGAATCATTCCTTATTGATTTTTGGCATAGCGGAAATTCAATGAGATGGAGACTAATTTATTCCTCTGTTTTTCCGCTTTATAAACTTTTTTTCATGAATTGTGTAAAAATATCCTTCCATTTCCGCGTTGGACAGATTCCGTTTTATACAAAATAAATCCACTTAAAAATTACTATTATTTCGCCGGGACCAATAAATTTGTTCACATTGGACAGGTTTCCGCATTATTCACGTTCCGGATTAAATAAGTTTTACTGCATTACTTCTTCTTCTTCCTTCCAAGTATTAGGCCGAGACCTGTTACGATCCTATAGAAAATTTTCCCTTATGGGAAATTCTCGTATAAGACTTGAAAGCATAATAATAGTCCCTTCGATTGGTTGCTGGCCAAAGGAAGGCAAGACCAGTGATGGGGCTGCCATCTTATAGCCTCTGGTCAGGCTTTTCTGGAGAAGGAAAGAAAATAAAGGAAAGAAGAAATGGAAAAAAGGAAGGACTCCCTAGACCCTCGGATGCCCTAATAGCGTCGGGGTCGAAAAAACAAGAGTTAACCAAGAGAGGTTAGATAGTAAAGTTAAAAGAGTGGAAAACACAAGTAAGTGGAAGAAATATTTTGCACAGCTTGGGCACCTTGTGGTCGCCATCCACATATCCCCTAGATGACGACCCCTGAGGGGTTATTACATGGATGTGAAACATGGACTCTTACTTTAAGGAAGGAGTAAAGATTACGAGTATTTGAGAATAAAGTTCTTAGGAACATTTTTGGGCCAAAGAGACAGGTGAATGGAGAAAACTATATAACAGTGACCATCGGGGTCTTTATTGGAAGCCAGATATAATAAGAACAGTTAAATCTGGTAGACATCGATGGGCAGGACATGTGGTACGAATGGGAATGAAAGACGTGCATGGAAGCTTCTTGTAAGAAAACCAGAGCGAAAACGCCCAGTTGGTAGACCAAGAATGAGGTGGGAGAATAACATTAACTATGATTTGAGAGAAGTAGATTATACGGGGAATGATTGGAAAACATTAGCTCAGGATAGGGATGTATGGAGAGCTTATTTCTGAGAGGCCATGAACCGATGGGTTCGATAGTGCCAGTGAGTTAGTTACAATGTTAGTATAATATACAGTTAGATGTGTTTCATTTTTCTCCACTAGGGAGCATTCTTACAATATTGCGGTTCTATTTGGCAATAAATAGTATGATAAAGTTGCAGTGATGAACAAATGAAATATAACCAAACATTTCCCATTTTCTTTAAATATCTCCGTTTACATTAAATATATATATAGTCCAACGCTGTGGTCTCGAGGTAGCGTGCTGCCGATCCCCGGTCGGGGCAGTTTTTCTGGGTGAGGTTTTTATCGGGGTTTTTCCTCACCTGTAAGACAAATGTCAGGAAAACTTTAAGGCCCAAACGGTCCCCGAAATCATATGGCCATCATCATCATGATCATCCTTATCATTATCATCATCATCATCCTTCACCGGTGTGGAAAGCAACGGGAAGCTACCACACCTACACAATTCCCTAGTAAAGCTGTAAGCATAGCATCAAAATGCTATGCTTGCAGTGAAGGACCTGCCTTCGGGCAGAATTACTATGGATGGATACATATATATATATATTAAAATACCGGTAACTATATTTAAATAATGATTTGTGAGTAAACAGCTTAATTTTATTCGTTATATGCTCCTAACAAATTGCCACTCTTGATTTCCAAATTCTCTAGATAAATTCACTCCTCACGAATTTGGAAATCACTCGTGGCATTACCCAGGAAACTTATCCCGACAGGAAACCGAACCCAGAACCGCTGCGTTCGTATCAGCGACGCTATCCGGAGACCACAGCGGTGTAAATTTGAGCCAAGTCGTTTGGCCATTTTATTTTTTTACGTTTCCTTTGATACGCTCACGAAGATTTTGATAAAACGAGGAGTTCTGTCATGTCCAGTGGAAGCGCGGGCGTATCGCTGTGAAGGAGATGCATAATGAAACCTTTGCTTTCTCAAGTCGGTCGGCGATTAAGAGTTCTGAGGTTCGATAATGAACTGAGTTTTCCGCAAGTTGTCCTAATGATACAGGATATAAACCACTCTTCAGTTAACAAGCTGGATTAAACTCCTGGTTTGTTCTGTGGTTTTTCTTTACCTCCGCCTTCTCAAATTTGTTTTAAGGTTAGACTCCATCATTCAGCATACTTCATTCTCAACTAAGTCGAAATCAGTCGCGCAGGAATTGCGAAAACTAATCAAATTCCTCTCTAAATCAATGTTGCTATTTTACAGAATATACAGGATGTGGCATACAAAGTAAAATCTGTCTCCAGAATAAAATTTTAGAGAGATCTAATCAATTTAAATATCTTGGATATTATCTCTCTATCTGGGATGAAACGGATATCCCTGAAAAAATTACTAGTTATAATAAAAGTTTGGGAATTATTAATCAAGTTATGAAACCATCCCTTGTACAAAAAAACACCAGATTACGTTTATATAACACTTTGGCTAGACCAGTGTTGACCTATGGTAGTGAAGCATGGACACTAAAAAGACAACATGAAAGCAGAATAACGGCTTGTGAAATGAGATTCATGCGCAGAACAGCGGGTTACACCAGATGGGATCGGAAAAGGAATACCAATATCTTAAAAGAATTGAAGACTACGCCAATTTTGGAATATATTAAACAGTACCAACTAAATTAGAAACACCACCTTGAAAGACTTGAGTTCAATAGGATCCCCAAAGCTGTTTATAATTATACACCAAGAGGACGAAGATCTCTGGGCCGTCCTATGAAACGCTGGAGGGAAAATTTTCTATAGGATCGTAACAAGCCTTGGCCTAATACTTGGAAGGAAGAAGAAGACATTGTGGCATGAGTCAGTTAAGCACTGCAAATGGTTGCAAGGAAAAAAATCAGATAGGTTGAAACTGGGCTTAGAATACGGGACAATCAGAATATAATCTCAAACACGACTGCACTGAGATTTGAATATGGAACCTCCACAATACAATCTTAAACCCTACTCCTGTTCAAACCCGAGTTTCAACCAATCTGATTTTTACACGCTTTATATAAGCTTAACCTGTATTCTCTATGTAACGGAATCTTTCAACACGATTTTACCCACTTAAAAACATTGTCCCGCGCCGTAGCCGAGTGGTTAAGGCAGGAAGCCTTGGCGCAGAGCTACGGGACTTGCGCTGGTTCGAGTCTCCATGGGGGAAGAAATTTTCTCATGGAATTTCCACCCAGCATCGTGAGGCATTTGGGTAGCTACAATAAGTAGCGGCTCCTGGTTGAGAAAACCAACTATAACGGCTGGGAGACTCGCAATGCTGACCACATGTCACCCCTACACTGGCTGATCATCTACCTCTGTGACTAAACATGTGGATGAGATGCCAGCAGCCGGCTGGTAGGCTAAGGGCCAAGAGAAAAAAACATTGGATCGACTTGAAACTTTGTATAATTGTAAAGGACCAATAATTTCATAAATTTTTCTAAGATCCTGGCCAGGATCATGAGGACATCAAGAAAATAAAGACCGGTATAATAGGTTGCGGACGTATCGACTTTTTAGTCTATCGTTGTGGTAGCTCAGTTGGTGGAGTGGTATATAATTGCAGTAATCCACAGGTCGCTGGTTCAAATCCGGCCCGGAGGACTTTTTTTTAGAAGAGTAACACTTTTAGCTCATACTACAATAGTATCGAATTTAAAGATGTTTACATTTTTAGAAAACCAAACTAAAAAGTGAAAAATAAATAATAGTTTTAAAAAACTAAAACAACACGCTTTATTAGAAAACCGAACTAAAAAAATGAAAAATAATTTTAATTTCCAACACACTTGGGATAAAATTAAAGTGGTCAACAAAAAAATCATCTCCAACACATCTAGAATAAAACTAAAGTTATCTAGAAAAATAATAATAATTTTACCATCAAAAGCGTGGGGTGCTCTATATCAATTAATATATTTGGCAATAAACAGATATTAGTAAAAGTAAAGTCTCTAAGAAGAAAACGTAAAAACTATAAAAAGCACCCCACGCTTTTGATGGTAAAATACTTTTTTTAAAACTCGAATTCGAGAAAACGAACAAACTCGAATTCGAGAAAACGAACAAACTCGAATTCGAGAAAACGAACAAACTCGAATTCGAGAAAACGAACAAACTCGAATTCGAGAATACGAACAAACTCGAATTCGAAAAACGAACAAACTCGAATTCGAGAATACGAACAAACTCGAATTCGAAAAAACGAACAAACTCGAATTCGAGAAAACAAACAGACTCGATTTCGAGAAGACGAACATACTCGAATTCGAGAAAACGTACAAACTCGATAGTTTAATTCTAGATGTGTTGAAGATGATTTTTTTGTTGACCACTTTAATTTTATCAAAACGTGGTGGAAATTAAAATTATTTCCCTTGCAACCATGTGCAGCGGTTAATTTACTTATGCCACACCCTGTATAATCACTTTATTTTCTTTTTGATCGTGCGACAGACCTAGAAGGCCCTTTGGCCTACAAGCTATCTGCTGGCCTCACATTTATATGCATTAATCACTGAGTAAACAATCATCCAGGCAGTATAGGGGGTGACATGTGGCCAGCATGTCGGGTCCACAGCCGTTATAGCTGGTCTTCTCAACGTGGAGTTGGTACTTATTGTAGCTACCCAAATGCCTCACGATGCTGGGTGGACACCAGTCCCATACAAGCCAAAATCACATGAGAAAATTTCTTATCCGATTGAGACTCGAACTAGCTCAAGTCCCGTAGCTCTGCGCCTCCGTATCTTGTCTTAATCACTTCGCTATGACGCGGGACATATTGTTAAATGGAAGGAAATCAATTTCTGATTCCAGTTTATTTCAAAGATTCGGACTGCAGTAAAAACAAATAACCGTAAGTTGTTACATGTTTGTATATTGTTGTATAATTTGATGCCAATTTAAATATCTACCAATTTATTTTTCTTCTTCTTCTTCTTAAACTTAATTTGTTTATTTCCAAAATCACTCTTCGGGGGAAGACGTACTGGATGTGCATTCACTGTTTATCCATCTCTTGGCTGGTCTTCCTCTTGTTCTTCTCCCGTCCATTGGTCTATCTTCTTTAGCTCTTTTTGCAAGCCGATTTTCTTCCATTCTTTCTACATGACCTTTCCAATATTTTCGTCTATCTATAATACATTTGGTTATGTCTTGAATATGGCATTTGTCCCTAATTTCTGTGTTGTGTATTTTATCAAATACTGTTTTCCCCTGAATAGTTCTTAAGATTTTCATTTCGAATGTGCTTATTATTTGTTTAGTTTTTGTTGTAACAGCCCTAGTTTCTGCTCCATATACGATAACTGGTCGAACTATCGTTTTGTGTATGCGGGTTTTGCTTTCTATTGACATATGTTTGTTGCGCCAAATTAAATATTTCATAGATCCTGATACTTGTGCTGCTTTATCAGCTTGTTTCTTTACTTCTTTTATTAAATTTTTAGTGTTTGTTATTAATACAACTTATTTTTCCATTACTTTATTAGATATTTAATATATAAAAATGTTAGTTTGTTTGTTCGTACTTTATGCACGGCCACACCGTTGATCCGATTGTGATGGGGCTTTTTGCAAAATGTTCAGGAGATTTCCGGGATGATCATAGGCTATAAGAGAGTTGTGATACTCAACTCCTACACCCTTAAAAATCGCCCTTTGTAATGGAAAACGTGAAAAAATAGCTCTTCGGACGTTTAAATGGCTTACGCTGCCTAAACCATAACAAATACACAAAATTAATGTACACAGAAATGAATATCTCGGAAAGGTCTACAGAAATTCCGCGACAGCATATGTTTATCTCTTGCGGATAACTCACAAAAACCATTGTTGTCATTCATTGATGCCAAGAACGAGAAGTACGTAGATTCCTGTGCAATTTTTAAATGACATTTAAACTCGTATTATTTCAGGATACAACTGTCTATTTTTATACACTTACTTACTCACTGGCACTATCGAACCCGTAGGTTCATGACCGTGCGGACATAAGCTCTCCATACATCCCTATCCTGAGCTAATGCTTTCCAATCATTCCCTGTATAATATACTTCCCTCAAATCATAGTTAATGTTATTCTCCCATCTCATTCTTGGTCTACCAACTGGGCGTTTTCCCTCTGGCTTTCCTACAAGAAGATTCCATGCAAGTCTTTCATTCCCCATATGTGCAACATGTCCTGCCCATCGCAGTCTAAGAGACTTAACTGTTCTTATTATATCTGGCTTCCTATAAAGACCATGTAGTTAATTGTTTTGTAGACTTCTCCATTCACCTTTCTGTTCATCTCCCTTTGGTCCAAAAATTTTCCTAAGTACTTTATTCTCAAATACTTGTAGTCTCCTTTCGTCCCTTAAAGTAAGAGTCCATGTTTCGCATCCATATAATATAACAGGTGGAATAATAATTTTATATATTTTCAGTTTAACGTTTTTTGAAAGGAGTTGAGACATCAATAGTCTCTGCAATGCATAATAGCACGCATTTCCAGAATTGAGCCTATGTTTAATTTCTTTGTGCATCTCATTCCTATTTGTAATTATTGTTCCTAGGTATTTGAATTCAGCCACTTCCTCAAAATTTCCTTCATTTGTCATTAACTGTCCATTTCAATTATATTCTGAATTTCTACGTGTGACCATATATTTAGTTTTATTGATATTTACTTCCAGTCCTAATTTCTTAGTGTTACTCAATAGTGTGTGCGTGTTGTCCTTTAGTATCTCCTCGCTATCGGCCAGTAGTACTACATCAAGGTCTATTTTATACACATCTAAGGAAAATGTTGGGATCTTAATTTTTTGGAAGAACATAGATGAGTTAGAAGGAAATAACGGATTACTTGAAACAAGTCAAGAAATCCGAACAATTTACAGTAATGGCCGACAGGGATTACACGGATTAAAATAGCTGTGTTGGAGGGATAGGGAAAACAGTTGAGTTACTGCAGCTATTCCCCGATCAATTGCTTGGAACGGCGACCCACTACCCATCCCTCATGTATAATCTATTGCTCAGCCCTTTCTTAATGCTCTTCTTCCCTTCCTGCCCTTCTTCTTCCTCAGCACCTCCTATTTCTTATCTTTTACTCACTCCACTATGTTTTCTAGATTAACGACTTAATAAGGAAAATGTGATAATTAATTCCGTACTCCAAAATCGAATGTCACATTTACATCAGAAAAAGTCCGTCACGCAAAGTCTGCATAAAACTTAGCAAATTTATCAGAAAAGTTGAAATTACGGTCCCATAGTGCTGGTTTCCGGAATAAATATATTCACACTAGCGGGCCCGGCAGACGTCCTGCCAATGTCGTGTCATGGGTAGACGATAAAAATGTCACTTTTTTACAATAAAATTCACTAATTAAAATGTGATTATATATTATTAAATAAGTTCGCAAGAAAACTCCTCACTGCCATCTGTTGTGACTCAAGAAGCATGATCACGTCACATTGTTTTCGTGCGGAATATGTCGATAATGCAGATAACTACACATTTAACATAAAAAAATCCTATAACCCGATCACAGCACCACCTATCGAGCTAAATTGTGAATCTAAACCATTCAGGGACCCACTCAAACACACACACACAAAATTTCATCAAAATCGGTCCAGTCGTTCAGGCAGTTCTTTTAAATTTCGGATTTCACGTAAACCTCCACTTCTAATTGTCGGATTTCGCTCATTTTTGGACAATGCCTGCCTCGGTTTATTTTAATATGATATACTGAGTTTCGTTGTTAAACATAAAAAATTGTGATTGATAGAGCGATTTTTAAATTTTCACTTCTGGTGAACTCCTACGCTTAATGATTTTAGAGGGTCCCAATTGTGAATGTAAACCATCGAGGGACCCAATCAAACACGCACAAAAAATAATCAAAATCGGTCCAATATATGTATATATATATAAAGATATTTTGTTAAAATGAAGAAACTCAATTTCTAATGCCAGCTTATTTAAACGTGTCGGACCGCAGAGAAAAAATCATGCATAACCGTAAGTTGTTACTAGAGTCAGGATTTTTATGCAATGAAAAATAAGATTCACTAGAAATAGTATATATATTATTCAACTGTTCGTGTGTGAAACCAAAACAAAAGACAGTCAGAAGTCTAACTTCTCATATTCAACTCTTTGTGTGTGTGTGAATCCAAGATAAAAGACATTCAAAAGTCTAACTTCTCATTATACTATTCAACTGTTTGTGTGTGAAACCAAAACAAAGTACAGTCATAAGTCTAACTTTTTATTATACTAAGTTGCAATCATACCTTTAGTAGATAAAAATCAGGAAGGTGGAATCTGGGACGATCAAGGAAGCGTTGGAAACAGTCAATTTTACTGAAAAAAAAAGCCGGACAGGAGATTGTCCTAATTCAAGTGGCGATGATGTTGATAATACCTGATTTCTACACTTTTTAACATACATTTATAATATAATTTTGAACATAATGGAAATGGACAGTTCATGAAAAATAAGGGACATTTTCCGGAAGGGAATGACTGACTTCAAATACCTAGGAACAATAATTACAAACAGGAATGAGGCACAAGTTGAAATTAAATAAAGACTTAATTCCGTAAATGCATACTATTATGCATTACAGCGACTCTTGTCGTCCCAACTTCTCTGGAAAAAAAAAAAAAGATCGAACTGAACATATATAAAACTGTTATTTTCCAAATTGTATTATATGGATGCGAAACATGGACTCTTACTCTAAGGTAGGAGGAAAGATTATGAGTATTTGAGAATAAAGTTCTTCTTCTTCTTCTTCCTCCTCTTCTTCTTCTTCTTCTTCTTGACTTCCTGGTTTAGGCATTACTTGCCTGTTCCGGAGAATAAAGTTCTTAAGAATATTTCTGGACCAAAGAGAGATGAACAGACAGGCGAATGGAGAAGACTACATAAGTTAGCTACATGATCTTCATAATAATAATAATAATAATAGCAAGAAGCGCGCACAAATGTGCATTACATGATCTTTTTTAGGAAACCAGATGTAATCATCATCATCATCATCAACAACAAGGATTAAGCTCAATGGTCTGTTCCGATCTCATTATAGGTCGAATTGGTCCTTCCATCTCTTCAATGGTCTTCCCAACATTCTTCTCCCTTTTGGTTTATAATTATACATTCTTCTTGGTATGCGCTGTTCATTTATTTGTAATACGTGCTGAAGGTAAGCATTTTGATAGTATTTTATTATTTCACAGAGATTAAATATATTAAGTTCTGTTCTTATATCTTCGTTTTTCTTTTTATCTGCCCTTTGGTATCCTGCTATTGCTCTCAACATCTTCATTTCAGCAGCCTCTATTTGTTTAATAAAAACAGTTAAGTCTTGTAGACTGTGATGTACAGGACATGTGGCAAAAAAATGGGGATTGGATGGAGGCCTTGGAAGCTTCTCCCAGGAGAACAGAGGAGAAACACCAATTGGTAGAGCAACAGTGAGGTGGGAGAATAACATTAACCATGATATGAGGGAAGTAGATTATACAGGGGATGATTGGAAAACATTAGCTCAGGATAGGGATGTATAGAGAGCTTATGAACCTACGGTTTCGATAGTATCACTGAGGTCGTTAACCCTATGTTCAATCACAATCCATCCATCCGTAGTATTCTGCCCGAGGTCAGGTATTTCACTGCAATCATAACATTTTAATGTTATGCTTTACTAGGGAATTATAGGTGTGGTAGCTTCCCGTTGCTTTCCACACCGGTGAAGGATGATGATGATAATGATAAGGATGATGATGGTGATGATGACCATATAATTTCAGGGACCGTTTGGGCCTCAAAGTTTTCTTGACATTTGTCTTACAGGTGAGGAAAAACCCCGAAAAACCTCACCCAGGAGCCTGTCCCGACCTGGAATCGAACCCGGGTCCACTGCGTGACAAGGCTGCACGCTACCTCGAGACCACAGCGGTGGACTATGGAGAAACAATGGAATAAATTATGACACGGGAAAACGGAAGAAAACTCCGAGAAAAACCTGCTCATATTCACGAAATTCACATGGAGTGACTGAGATTCGATCTCGGGACCCCAGCGGGGATAGGCGAGCGTCTAACTGCTTGCCCCACGGAGTCGCGTCTTGTAGGAAAATCAGAAGGAAAACGCCCAATTGATAGACCAAGAATGAAGTGGGAGAATTACATTAACCATGATTTGAGGGAAATGTATTATACAGGAGATGAGTGGAGAATTTTGGCTCAGGATACGGATGTATAGAGAGCTTATGAACCTACGGGATTGGTGGTACCACTGAGTTGCTTAACCCTACGTTGAATCACAGCGGATATCCAGTAGCAATACTCTTGCAATAATCTTAAATTTTCGTTTCTCTGACTGTGTTTTTTTAATGAGAAAGATAGCAGTAACTTCTCTATCTGCAAGACTTAACATATCTCTTCTTATTCCTGCAGCCAAAGGAACAGAATCAGCCGGCAAATATAAGAAGCATTTTTTTTCATAAAGCCAAAGCTCAGAGTTTTCCCGGATAATGAGAGTAATCCGATTTTTCCAATTAAAAACGACAAACTTAGCCTGTTTATATTTTTCTGCCCGACTTCTCTTAGACGATATTACATTGAAGAGATCCCTTTCTTTAATGAAGTAAAAAAAATATATGTTTAATCTTGCCTTTTCTTTTCAGTCCCTTTTTGAACCTGTCCTGCGTGTCATTATCAGCAGTTGCTTTCTAAACGATTACTGAATATTTATTTATTAAATAAAATTAACAAAGTTTTATATGATTCTCATAAATACATATTTAATTTAACATTTTTGTAACAGGTGTTTCAATGCACTGTACCTTCGTCACACGATGTCATAATACAAATAAATTTCCCTACTTACAAGTATAATAGGCAACAAAATACAAGTTAAAGGTAAACAAAAGCAATGTATAAATCACATAATTTTCTTATTATAAACTAGCTTCTACGCCTAAATAAATTAAACGTCTTTTTTACACGCTTAATATTAGCTTGACTTGTATCTGTCCATCTATCTATGTAACGGAATCTTTCAACATGATTTTCACCCACTTAAAACATTGGATCGACTTGAAACTTTGTATAGTTGTAAAGGACCAATCACAATACAATAATTTCATTATTTTGTTTCTAAAATCCTGACCAGAATCATCAGAACATCAAAGAAATAAAAACCGATATAATAGGTTGCGGACGTATCGACTTTTTAGTCTATCGTTGTGGTAGCTCAGTTGGTAGAGCGGTGGACTGTAGTGGTATATAATTTCAGTAATCCATAGGTCGCTGGTTCAAATCCGGCCCGGAGGATTTTTTTTAGAAGAGTATTACTTTTAGCTCATACTACAATAGTATCGAATTTAAAGATATTTACATTTTTAGAAAATTCTGTAAACTATTAAAAATGAAAAAATAAATAATAGTTTAAAAAAAACTAAAACAACAAGCTTTATTAGAAAACCGAACTAAAAAATGAAAAATAATTTTAATTTCCAACATGCTTGGGATAAAATTAAAGTGGTTAACAAAAAATCATCTCCATCACATCTAGAAAAAAACCAGAGTTATCTACAAAAAAATAATTTTATCATCAAAAGCGTGGGGTGCTCTATATTAATTAATATATTTGATAATAAACAGGTATTGGTAAAAGTAAAGTCTGTAAGAAGAAAACGTAAAAACCATAAAAAGCACCCCATGCTTTTGATGGTAAAATTATTCGTAATCTCCTTCCCTCCCTTAAAGTAAGAGTCCATGTTTCGCATCCAAACAAAATAACTGGTCGGCCGCGGTGGACTAGTGGTCCCGAGGGTCGCGGGTTCAAACCCGGCCGGGGTCGATGGATTTTTTAGGACGGAAACATCCAAGGAGCAAGTCCTCCGGGAGGGACTTAAAGCCGTGGGTCCCGAGTCTTAAGATTTTCAGGCTCGTAAAAAATCCTTAAGCCTGAATGAAAAGGCCTCTAAGCAAAATTTACCTAATTTTCCCGTCCTAGTACTACTTTGGTTTCCTAGATGTCAGTATGAGGCGGAACACTGACCCCAGACCACTCAAAATGACATCTATACGAAAACAAGTGTAACTAAATTAGTATGGTTCAAATTCTTCCCTGTAGGGGGAGAGCGCCTAAATCTCTATAAAGGGAAAATATAGGGTTGCAATACAATACAATAAAATAACTGGTGGAATAATAGTTTTATATATTTTCAGTTTAACGTTTTTTGAAAGGAGTTGGGACAAGAGTCTCTGTAATGCATAATAACACGCATTTCCAGAATTGAGCCTATGTTTAATTTCTTTGTGCATCTCATTCCTGTTTGTGATTATTGTTCCTAGGTATTTGAATTCTGCTACTTCCTCAAAATTTCCCTCATTTGTCATTAGCTGCCCATTTCCTTTATGTAATGTATATATACGTGTGACCATATGTTTATTTTTATTGATATTTACTTCCAGTCCCAATTTCTTTGTGTTACTCAATTCAATTAAACATAAACATACATTAATTTCGTTTATTTAATCGTTGGAGCGTACGCCGGCTATTAGCTACTTTAATTTATAAATTTCTTACGAGGAACAAAATTCTCATTGACCCAACGTCACTGTATGATAGATGTTCTAGTGTCCAGAAGAAAAGGAAATATAGAAACAACGTGGACGTTATTAAGAAAGCTAAAAAAATAAAACTAGGGAGATAAATTGTGAAGACTTCCTGTTGTAGTAAGTTGGCAACACTGAACACTCTTATCAGTTGGCAGAACCAGTTTCTTAGACCACCCTGTCTTTCTCTGACAATCTTGTGCACAAGTTTGTGTGCTGACCACTGCAAACTATTTAGAGAGCTTGGACACTGTATTGTATGCAACCCTCACTGCAAGATGGTTTATCACAAACGTCAGACGAAGATGGAGAGAAGTCTTGGTAAATATTGTGATCGATGAAACAGGAAGACCGTTGTCTTGAAAGCAAGACACCAAGTTTATAGTTTCTCCTTCCACCTTCCTGTATCGGTCTGTTAGTGTTTTCTTGGTTCCAAGTTTTACCTTAAGTTCTAGTTAAGCTTCTCCAAGATAATGTGATGTTTCCTTGTCAGTTACTGTCACCACTGCGCGTTATCGGATTCATATGTTTCTTGGTACAAAGGGGTGTTGATGTATTATTCTAGCTTATATATGGATATCTGCTGTTCATATCTGATTTCTGCTTCATTCAAATATCTTGCATACTTCTGTTTGCATCCAATTGAACTCCAGAATTCAATTACAGAACATTAAGTACGAAAATTCATACGTGCGACATTTTCATCGGCTAAATAAATGTTCAAATATATTATCAATTATTTCAAATACCTAGGAACAATAATCACAAATAGGAATGAGATGCACAAAGAAATTAAACATAGGTTCAATTCTGGAAATGCGTGCTATTATGCATTGCAGAGACTCTTGATGTCCCAACTCCTTACAAAAAACGTTAAACTGAAAATATACAAAACTGTTATTCTACCAGTTATATTATCCATTCACAGCAACTCTGCCCGAAGGCAGGCGCTTCACTACAATCGTAGCATTTTCATGCTATGCTTGCAGCTTTACTAGGGAATTGTAGGTGTGGTTGCTTCCCGTTGCTTTCCACACCAGTGTAGGATGATGATTTCGGGGACCGTTTGGACCTTAAAGTTTTCCTGACATTTATCTTATAGGTGAGGAAAAACCCCGATAAAAACCTCACCCAGAAAAACTCCCCGGGGGATCGAAGCCGGGCCCGCTGCGTGACAAGGCAGCACGCTACCTCGAGACCACAGCGGTGTACAGTTATATTATGTGGATGTGAAACATGGACTCTTACTTTAAGGGAGGAGAAAGTATTAAGAGTATTTGAGAATAAAGTTCTTAAGAACATTTTTTGACCAAAGATATATGAACAGACAGGTGAATGGAGAAGACTACATAACAGTGAGCTACATGATCTTTATAGGATATCATATATAATAAGAACAGTTAAGTCTCGTGGACTTCGATGGGCAGGTCATGTGGCCGAATGAGGTATTGTAACAGGTGCATGGAAGCTTCTTGTAGGAAAACCAGAGGAAAAACTCCCAGTTGGTAGACCAAGAATGAGGTGGGAGAATAACATTAACTATGATTTGAGGGAAGTTAATTATACAGGGAATGATTGGTTACTATTAGACCATCAAACAGCAGCCTAAAATAGTATGACCAATCAGAAGAAACATTAGCTCAGGTTAGGCACTATCGAATTCGCAGGTTTATGACCAATCAGAAGGCAGATGTAACCTACGCACACATCGCGGCGAACGGTATAAATAGGACAGACAGTGGACAAATTGCCAGTCTCAAGACAACCCTTGAGAATGCCGGACGCAGTCTCTGGCGTAACGTCAGGGAACTTCAAGCCTCGAGACCACGGCCAACAGCCCGGAAATCATCATCAAGATCATCATAGCAACTCCGGCCGTGAAAGCCTAAGTCAATACAAATAGAACAATTGATCTATTTTCATGATCATGCCTTGATAATTATTGTCATAATTTTAGCTATTGTTACAAATGTTTTCTATTATATCCCGCAAGCAGAATCTGATTACATTCATGCACTATATATACAATCTGGTAGCCGCATGTATTGTAGGATTCTTACATTTTAACATATAAATAGTTATATTCAACGAATTTATTAGAGAGTCAGTCACTGCAAGATAATGCTCTGACCTATTCAGAATGTTAAAAAGGAGGAGCTTGATTTAAAATGATAAATTTAAATTGATAAAATCGAGATGAAAAAAATGACGGAAAAACTGCACTTAAACTAGCGTGTAATATTTTGAAAAGTCCTATAGGGCAAACAGTGCGCATATGCCAGAGTTTATAGAAACCACCGATAACCCACAATCGAACCACATATCAATTATCATCCTCGATTAATATCCTTCATTATGAAATTTAAATGACCAATATTTGCAATAAATCCCCAAATCTATGTTAAAAAAATATATTAATAATATTGAAATTACCAAACGTTTATTAAAAATGGCTGTACACTTACTTATCACTCGCTAACGCTGATCCAACCAGCGATAAACCAAAACAACGATAGAAAAATCATAGACTAAGTAATATACTCTGTGGGAGAAAATAGCAGTTAGCATCACAATATTGTCTAACAGTGTCATAATATTGTGATTTGCATATTTAAATAAATACTTCAAAATTGTCTAATAATGTTATAAAAATTGCTTGAAAAAGTTTAAAATATTAAATAATATTAGTAAATACAGAAGAAGAGCTATAGTTTACAACAATATAACTGAAAAATCAAGCGCTAGTAGAAGTGCAGTTGAGCAAATAACTGTCCATCCATAGTAATTATGCCCGAAGGCAGGTCTTTCACTGCAATCATAGCATTTTCATGCTATGCTTGCAGCTTTACTAGGAAATTGTAGGTGAGGTAGCTTCCCGTTGCTTTCCACACCGGTGAAGGATGATGATGATGATAAGGATGATGATGATGGCCATATGATTTCGGGGACCGTTTGGGCCTTAATGTTTTCGTGACATTTGTCTTACAGGTGAGGAAAAACCCCCAGAAAAACTGCCTCGACCGGGGATCGAACCCGGGCCCGCTGCGTGACAAGGCAGCACGCAACCTCGAGACCACAGTGGTGGACAAAATGACTGTGTTTAGTTGTAAATGAAAATTCATTGACATGTAATTGGTCATTGACTCCCATTTGGGGCATGAGTTAAATAGCCCACGCAAACAACGTTGCGAGTTCCGCTAGTGTATCATAAAGATGACCGGCGTTGAATCCAAGCTGCTCAAAAGAAAGTTTCATTTCTATTATTTGCGAATGTCCCTTCATCAACGTAAGCTACTTATCCTGTTGTCTCTCTGGAAATCCATTAAACACAAAGCAAGATGAGCCAACTGGAGACACGCACAAGTGCTTGCTCCCGTTCTAAACAAAGTGTGCACTTAAACTTAAAAAAATAAATAAAATAATGGAAAAGACGAGAGAGAAATGGATACATAATATTTTATTTAATTATGTCACTCTGTTGTTAGCATAGGACCGACATATTTCAATCAGAGACTGTTATTTCAAAACTAAGGTTCGGCTCAACTGCACTTCTACTAGCGCTTGATTTTTCAGTTATATTGTTGTAAACTATAGCTCTTCTTCTGTATTTACTAACATTATTTAATATTTTAAACTTTTTCGAACAATTTTTATAACATTAGTAGACAATTTTGAAGTATTTATTTAAATACGCAAATCACAATATTATGACACTGTTAGACAATATTGTGATGCTAACTGCTATTTTCTCCACAGAGTATATTACTTAGTCTATGATTTTTCTATCGCTGTTTTGGGTTATCGCTGGTTGGATCAGCGCTAGGGAGTGATAAGTAAGTGTACACCCATTTTTAATAAAGTTTGGTAATTTTAATATTATTAATATATTTTTAACATAGATTTGGGGATTTATTGCAAATATTGGTAATTTAAATATCATAGCGACGGATAGTAATCGAGGATGATAATCGATATGTGGTTCGATTGTGGGTTATTGCTGGCTCTATAAACTCTGACGCAAGCGCACTGTTGTTCTGAAAATATTTCACGCTAGTTTAAGTGCAGTTTTCCCCTAAGGTTTTTTTTTACTTACTATAATGGATCGTTATCTTTACATCTCATCTTAAGAAAGTCATCATCATCATCATTCTTCACGGATTAGGTATTTGCCTCCTGTTCCAATCTCACATCTGTTCAGCCCAGCGCTTTTTTGGTCTTCCTACCGATATTCGTCCTCCAGGATTACACAGGTCGAAAAGGTTTTCTTCACAAGAAATCTCATTAGTGAATCTAGTGCATTTTTTCATACTGAATTCAGATATGTAGTCAGAATTTTTTCCATCAGGCACAGTTTTTCTTAAAATTGAATTTAACAGGGTTCGAGTCCCAGTAGGGTCAGGATTTTTAAACTGACCCAAACCCTCTGGCGGCACTATGGCCCTGGGGTCGACTCAGCCTCCAATGGAAATGAATAAGACGCTTGTTCTGGGGTTAAGGCGGCCGACACACAGGGCTGACAACCCGGCTGACAACAAGTGCCGTAGAAAAAGTGGGAGCCTTAACCTCCTACTGCCCCAAGGGCCTCCGGAGGCCTGTAGTGGGATCATTTTACTTTATTCTCTTTGACCTGTCATAGGAACCTTTACCTTATATGTAGTGATTTTGTTCAAGCTGTATTTAAGGGCTGTCTCTGATGAGCACGGTGAGCGTTTTCATCAGCAAATTTCCACAATGGAAAAGAGGTACCAAGGCAAGTGGAGTTCTAATATGCTGGTTGACTACTGTTGGGCCAAGAAGGCAGATGTTACAGATGCAAAATATGCCCGAAAATTACTATCTACCACTTTCTAGGTGAGTCAGAATGAGTTAGAGTTAGATGGATTTTATTAAAACTTATAAAAATGTAAATGAAATCACAGAAAACTCTTGCCTGACAGGAAAAAACTGAAATGATATTTAAATTCAGGATGAAAAATACTTCTGAAATCTCATGTTTTTATTCTTATGAAAGAAATTTGTTCATTTTTGTCGATCAGTGTTATACATCAGTGCCATCTTTGGTATCCTATCCTCTGTCATTGTTTGCAGATGTTCTATCCAATTGTTGCTGTGTTGTTCTATTTGTTGAAGAAGTGGTTGTACTTTTAGTTTCTCTCTAATATTCTTCATTTCTAATATGTTCTTCTCTTGTACAACTTTTCACAGCCAATAGTAAGCTCGTTTCCGCTGCCTGAATTTTACTTTTGGCTTTTTTTCCTTGAGGACCCAGGCCTCACTTCCATACATCGCCTTTGGTACCGCCAGATCAGAATTTATTTTGCTCTAAAAATATAAATTGTTGCCCGATTGAATCTGTGATTCGCAGAACTAGAGACTACATTGATAAAAACTAGACCGAGAAAAAAATATATGGTTTCTCGAGGAAATACATTGTATAATGTAAATGGATAGTTAATTTTTTTAATGCCCCAGGTTCATTTTGGACATTTGTGGAGTTCTCTCCTGGCATTGGCGTAATTGTAACCCACTTCTGAGGTTGAGGCGCCTAGAAGGCGGGGTTACGTAGCCCCGATGATATGATGGGTGATGATGATTATAGTGGTGCCCCAGGAGAGTCCTTAATCCTAAGCTTAATCTAAGATGAATATAAATTATGATGATTGCGATGGCCATATGATGTTCGGGGACCGTTTGGGCCTTAAAGTTTCCTGACATTTGTCTTACAGGTGAGGAAAAACCCCGATAATAACCTGACCCAGGAAACTGTCCCGATCGGGGATCGTACCCGGGCCAGCTGCGTGATAAGGTAGCACGCTACCTCGAGACCACGAGAAAAAATTTGAACAAGTGAGGGAAATTCAAACTTGTGGGAAGTAGGCGAGTTGGAAGACCGAAGAGGATGATAGGAAGATGGTACTAAGTCTTCTTAAAATCTTAAAGTAAGAGTCCATGCTTCACATCCATATAATATACCTGGAAGAATAACATTTTTTTTATAGAGAAGTTGGGACAAGAGTCTCTGTAATGTATCCATCCATAGTAATTCTGCCCGAGGGCAGGTCTTTCACTGCTATCATAGTATTTTCATGCTATGTTTTGCAGCTTTACTAGGGAATTGTAGGTGTGGTAGCTTCCCGTTGCTTTCCACACCGGTGAAGGATGATGATGGCCACATGATTTCAGGGACTCCTATTATTGCACTACGAATGTCACTAGGAGTGACCGAGACACGATCTCGGGACCCAGAGGTGGAGCGCAAGTACTTGCCACTCGAATCCCTCTACTGTGTTATCTAACAGTGCAAACACGTGACGAAAAAATGTGAAAGTTGAAGAGTGAGACATTTGTGAATGCTTGGGAGGCGCTCTGTTCATCCGATTAGTCCACCGGCAGCTTAATACCGGGGGGAGGGGGGTGGAGCGATAAAAATAATAGAGCTTATAAGCGAGGAGAGAACCCTGCTGATGTGATTTTTGTGGTCAATGACTTTCCTTTCCCTCACCAAGTGATTACGTCAGGAGTCGAATTATAGACTTAATCCGAGATGAAACTGGCTAAGAAGAGTTCAAGGCGGTTTTCTCAGAACACTCCAATTTTGTGCAAGTATGTCCTATCACCAACTCAGCTTACCAACTTCTCAAAATAACTTTTTTGCGCGATACTGTGTTCTGTCGTACTTACAGCAACGGCGACCATGATTGAAAGTTCAGTTTCCTAAATTTCGGGGTTGCCAACATAAATAATTATACCGTAATATTACAAATTATCTACCTCGTGCGGGAAGTAAAACCACTGCCCTCTGTGTTTACTACGTACAATGTATATACAAACATATATCCAAGAAGGTAGTGTTAATATACATTATACGAAACAAATCACTGCATTTTAAATGAACTGAATTTTCTTCTTCTTCTTCTTCTTCTTCTTTACGGTTTAGGCTTATTTACAAGCCTGTTCCGGTTCCAAATTGCTGCTCTTTCCATCTTTTTCTTGGTCTTCCCAAACTTGTTTCTCGTGGTGAATAGCTGTATGCTGCTTTTGGTATTCTGTTCTCAGTCATCCTTGCCAAGTGTTCTTTCCAGTTTGTTCTGTATTTCACTATTGTTGTGTTTAATTCCTCTACTTTTAGTTGTTGTCTTATTTCTGTGTTGTGTTTTTTGTCTGTTCTTTGATATCCTGCTATTGGTCTGAGGAATTTCATTTCAGCAGCTTGTATTCTGGCAGATTGCTGTATTGTCACTGTCCATGTTTCGGATGCATAAATAATAATAAGGCACTGTCATTTTCTTGTATAATTTCAATATAGCTTAACTTTATTTCAAACAACATAAAACAACAAGTTCGTACTTGCCGTCATTTCATGTCTGATTGGTGTCATGGCCGGACGATAAAAATATGTTACTTTTTTACCACAAAATTTACTTGTTAATAAGTTCGCAAGAAAACTCCTCGCTGCCATCTTTTGTGGCTCAAGAAGCGTACATATTGACGTCACATTGTTGTCGCGCGGAATAAGTTGGCAATGCAGTTGATTACACATCTGACATAGAAAAAAATCCTGTAACCCGATCGCAGCGACACCTACCGAGTCCAATTATGAATTTAAACCATCCAGGGAACCACCCAAACACACTAAAAAATGTCATCAAGATCGGTCCAGTCGTTTAGGCAGTTTTTAATTCCGGGTTTGAAGTAAACCTCCACTTCTAATTGTCGGATATCGCTCATTTTGGACAATACCTCCCTCGGTTTATTTTAATGGGATATACTGAATTTGCCCACCGCTGTGGTCTCGAGGTAGCGTGCTGCCTTGTCACGCAGCGGGCCCGGGTTTGATCCCCGATCGGGGCAGTTTTTCTGGGTGAGGTTTTTATCGGGGTTTTTCCTCACCTGTAAGACAAATATCAGGAAAACTTTATGGCCCAAACGGTCCTCTAAATCATATGGCCATCATCATCCTTATCATCACCATCCTTCGCCGGTGTGGAAAGCAACGGGAAGCTACCACACCTACAATTCCCTAGTAAAGCTGCAAGCATAGCATGAACAAGCTATGATTGCAGTGAAGGACCTGCCATCGGGCAGAATTACTATGGGTGGATGGATACTAAATTTCGTTGTGAAACATTGAAAAATATAACCGCTAGATCGATTTTTAAATTTTCACTTAAGGTAAACTCCTACACCTAATGGTTTTAAAGGGCCGAATTGTGAATATAAACCACTGAGGTACCGAATCAGACACACACACAAAAATCACCAAAATCAATCCAGTCGTTTAGGAGGAGTTCACTGACAAACACACGTACAGAAGAATAATGTTAAATATATAAATATAGGAGGTTTCAAAGTATATTAAGTGCTTATGGCACAATAGCCTATGAATATTATACTGGGGGACAAAAAACAATATTTTTTAGGCAATCGACAATGGTACTTAAATTATATATTGACTTTATTTAATTTCTTAGACGTTTGCGTATGGGTGTATGTATTGTTCTCGCTACGCTCGACTAATTGAAATAGAGAGGAAAATGAATTTTAAAAGCAGTGCAGGCACGAAAGCTGCGTGGCTTCTCTTATCTGTAATGTCTAGCCCTAGCTTTATTTGCGGTAATGTGTGCTATTTGTCATTTGCTTTGAGATATTCCAAAAGAGCAAATCCCACCGCGGCCACCACAAGAGAAGTCGTGAATCCAGAAAATCAGTCTTTGTCTTTCTTTCTAAATCTCTCGCTTCCTCTTAAAACAGTTTATTTTTCCTCTTTATTCATACAAGTGAGAATAAAAATTCAAATGGATAATTTTTCTTTCTTTCTTCTTAAGATTTCTGTCTCTGTTGTAAGTCTTAATTTAATTTCAAGTCGCCTTTTCTTGTTTTATCTCTAATGTTATCCATACATTTCCTCTTACATCCTACAAGGTCGCGTAGAGGTAAAATTGCTAGCTATTCTGAATTCTGTGGTCTCATTTCTTAAATATTATTATACTTAAATAGGATTCAAGCCGGGTTGGAGCAAATATTTTATTGATCCACATTGTTATGTCTATATGAAGTGGGATATTTTGTTATTGTGTTATTAATTGGGAGTTCTGAAAGAATTGTATATTATCATCATCATCATCTTAAGGCACGACAACTTCAAAAGTGAAAGTCTTGGCCTTCTCAACAATCCTCCTCCATGCCAATCTGTCTCTTGCCATATTCAAATTAGTCACTTTCATTTTTTTCACACCGTTCATTGTGTCATCCTCCCATCTGATCTTCGGTCTTCCTACAGCTCTTCCTCCTATTGGTTTCCATTTGTAGAGTTTTTGACCAGTCGCTGATCATCCATTCTTATCAAATGTCCAAGCCAACCAATTCTGAGAGATCTTATATGGTTTACTATGTTCTGATTTTTGATTAATTTGTTTAGTTCGTTGTTTGTTTTGATTCTCCAACAGTTATCAGCTCCTGTATTTGGTCCAAATATTCTTCTTAAAATGTTTCTTTAAAAAATTAGTAACTTCTGTTTTATTGTTTCTTTTAGGACCCAAGTTTCACAAGCGTTGTATATTATCATACCCATTAAGTTCACTGCTGTGGTCTCGAGGTAGCATGCTGCCTTGTCACGCAGCGGGCCCGGGTTCGATTCCCGGTCGGGACAGGCTCCTGGGTGAAGTTTTTTTCGGGGTTTTTCCTCATCTGTAAGACAAATGTCAGGAAGCTTAGGGCCCAACGGTCCCTGAAAATCATCCGGCCATCATCATCATCCTTATTATCATCATCAACATCCTTCACCGGTGTGGAAAGCAACGGAGGCTACCTGTAATTCCCTAGTAAAGCTGTAAAGCGTAGCGTGAAAATTCTATGATTGCAGTGAAAGACTGCTCTCGGGCAGGATTACTATAGGTAGATACCCATTATGTATCTTCCGAGCTAAGTTCCAGTTATAATGTAAACAAAGCAGCTGTATGATTGCAATTTAATTGCTCGATTAATGATTTTTCTTTAAACGTGTAAGAAACAAAGGAAATAAAATATCTATTATTTAGCACATGTCTATTTTTTAGGTTAAAATTGCCATAATCTCTAATTCAATTTTAAGCAATTTTCACATTTTTTAACTAACAAATGAACATATATTTTTTCTTGAGGTAAAGTTTCACATTCTGCAACTATAATTTCTGTAGGTAATAATGTGGTATAGAATCTCTTGTTTTTTTTCTGAAATAAAAATCCCTCCATATTTTGGATTTGTTTTGACCCTCCTACTTCTTTGGCGATATGAAATTATTTACAATTAGCTAATGATCGTCGTGCGCTGCTCGGCCTAAATACATGAAATACGATTTTTAAATGTTCGTTTCAGGTAAACTCCTACACCTAATATTTTTAGAGTGTAATAGCAACTAAACACTCGCTGTACCTGAAAATGTGTTACACAAAGTTATACATTGCGACGAACCATGGCGGTTTGCTAAAGTCAATTCTTATTTTTGGATTTCAGGTAAATCTCCACTTCAAATGCCCACATTTCGCTGATTTTTTTATATACCTACCTCGGTTTATTTTAATAGTATGTACTGAGTTTCGTTGTGAAACATCGAAAATTGCGACAACTAGAACGATTGTTTAATTTTCATTTCCGGTGAACTCCTACACCTTATGTTTTTAGAGCGTAATAGATAGCAGCTAAACCTCTCCATACTTGAAATGATGTATGTACAAATTTTTATGAAGATCGGTTGAGGGGTTTAGAAGTCCATATGTCACAAACATACGCAGATTGGATTTTTATACATAAAAAAGTTTTTAGAAATTAAAGCAGCGATGACTGTGACACGGCGCTGAAGAAGGCGCCCTTACAACGGGGTCACGACCTCCTGTAGCTTGGTTACCGTGACAGCTAATCCCGGATTAGCTCTCTGTACTAGAGAGCTTTGTCTGATTAGTTCACTTTCTGCCCGCAACACACCAGCGCTCCTCATTTTCTCAACAGCTCATTTTATACTAATTTGTGTTGTCACGTGATCACCAGCTGTTCGTCACATTGTTACGTAACACTGCTCTTAAAATAACAAGCTATATGGGTAGGAAACTAGAGGAAGAATACTCAAGATGGGGTATAACAGTTAATTACAATAAAACAGAATATATGAACACAGATCTTTCCGAGGAATTAGAAATAAATGGAACAAAGATTAAAACAGTGGAATATTTTAAGTATTGGGATCAACAATTAAAAAAGAGGGATCATCTGAATTGGACATTGAAAAAATAATAATAGATTTAGAATAGATTAGAATTTAGAATAGATTTATTTAGCCTGGTGGAGTTAAGGGCATGTGGCCTTCTCTTCCACTCACCAGAACAAACATATGTTACATATGAATACAAAAAAATTACAATAATAGTCATATTAAACAGGACAAACATATGTTACATATGAATATAAAAAAATACAATAATAGTCATATTAAACAGGACAAACATATGTTACGTATGAATATAAAAATTACAATAAAAGTCATATTAAACAGGACAAACATATGTTACATATGAATATAAAAAAATACAATAATAGTCATATTAAACAGGACAAACATATGTTACATATGCATATAAAAATTACAATTATAGTCATATTAAACAGGACAAACATATGTTACATATGCATATAAAAATTACAATTATAGTCATATTAAGCAGGACAAACATATGTTACATATGCATATAAAAATTACAATTATAGTCATATTAAACAGGACAAACATATGTTACATATGAATACAAAAAAAATTACAATAATAGTCATTGAACAATTAATTATCTGTTATATTGAATAATAATGAAAATAATGTCTAATAATACAATGAAACTAAATACAATTAAAATTAAATTAATTATACAATGAATAAAAAAAAGGAGTAACAGCTCGAATCTACTATACATAAAAAGAAAAGAAAAAAAATACAAAGAAAGTAATAAACTACAATGAATTAATCTACGCTTTTTATAAATGGCATTAGGTAAATATATTAACAAATCCTAAGTCTATTTTTATTAAATAATGCAAAAACGCATTATTAATTCTTAAAAGTAATATTGGTGAGTTGTTTCTGTTAGTAATTTTATTTTCAATTTGTTTCTGAAAGATGGTAAAGTTTGGCAGTCTCTGACATAGGGTGAAGTGAATTCCATGTTCTAGCAAGAGAAACTGTAAAAGATTTCGAATAATAGGTAGTGTGATGAGGAGGGATATAAAGGACACTGTGCTCAAGGGATCGTGGAGACAAAGAAAGTTATTGGCACATTAAATTCTATTTTATGGAGTAAGCATATAATCAAGAGCACTAAATTATTAATATATAACACAATTGTGAAGAGTATTTACCCTCAGGGGTCCTCATCTAGGGGATATGTGGATAGCGACCACAAGGTGCCCAAGCTGAGCAAAACATTGCTTCCACTTACTTGTGTTTTGCTCCTTACTTTTATCTTTAACCGATCTGGTATTTCTTCCTTTTTTCCACTTACTTATAGCAGACTCTTTTAACTTTACTATCTAACCTCTCTTGGTTAACTCTTGTTTTTTCGACCTCTGACGCTATTGGGGCATCCGTGGACTAGGGAGTATTTCCTTTCTTCCATTTCTTCTTTCTTCATTTTCTTAGCTTCTCCAGAAAAGCCTGACCAGAGGCTATAAGATGGCAGCCTTCCTTTGGGCAGCAACCAATCGAAGAGACTATTATTAAGTCTTATACGAGAAACACCATCTTGAAAGAATGAGTTCAAATAGGATCCCCAAAGCTGTTTATAATTATATACCAAGAGGACGAAGATCTCTGGGCCGTCCTATGAAACTCTGGAGGGAAAATTTTCTATAGGATCGCAACAGGCCTTGGCCTAATATTTGGAAGGAAGAAGAAGAAGAAGAGAAGAGTATTTTATTATATGGTGCGGGACGTTGAAGCAAAATCACAGAAATAAATTATTAGTCACAGAAATGTACTTTTTAAGAAGATCGGCAAGAATATCAAAATTAGACAAAGTAAAAAAATAATACAATAAGAGAAATAATGAATGTAGAAAAGGATATTGTACAAGAGATTGAAGAAATCCAACTAAGATGGTTTGGACATATAATGAGAAGAAGGGACACAGAAACAAACAAAGAAGTATTGAAATGGATACCTCCTGGAAAAGTGAAACATGGTAGAACAAAGACAACGTGGATAAAGGGAATTCAAGACAACACGAAGAAGAGAAGCAGACACACAAGACCGGGGAAGTGTGGAAGAAAGAAAATGTATATTTTGGGTGAGGATACCTGTGTAAATAACAAAAACAATCCTAAAATAAAAAGAAAAAACATAGCTCCAACAATAGTGACACAAACGTAACGGTGTTGTTGCCAACTCTTGGAATGGAAGTACCGCTAAAATAAGCATTCTATTAGAAACATAAGGTCGATATGACGGAGTCGATTACGAACTTCAAATCGAATCGGCCTGCGGTATTAATTGGACTAAAGTTTACAACATGTGATATGGCTTTTTAAATTACTTCATAAACACCTGCCAAATTTTATTCTAGGGTTTTAATTTTTTTTAATTATTTCCTACTATTTACTATGATTTTTACATGTTTTTCTAACGATTATTTCAATATATTTTTTCGTGATATTGAACTACATGAAGATGAGGCAGCCATATTGATTTTAACTAATATTCTGTGTTCCAGTGCAGCCAACGTAGAGTCTGTAATAATTAACTTACAATAATAAAATCAGCGTGCATTCTTTCACAGGTTAGAGTTCTTAATTTGCGTTAGGTTAGCTTTTAGTTTCGTTGGCAACGCGAGTTCAAATATTGTGTTTATGTTAGCTGCATCCCTGGATTCCATAGTACAAACGCGTCATTTGGCGCATGCGCATGGTTGGAACTAAGACTTTTGTTATATTGTAAAGTATTTCCTTTAATTGATTAATAATACATTGTATATTGGAATGGGCAGTTAATGACAAGTGAGGGAAATTTTGAAGAAGTGGCTGAATTAAAATACCTAGGAACAATAATAACAAACAGGAATGATATATAGAAATAAATTAAACATAGGCTCGATTCTGGAAACGCACAAACAATTGAACGCTAAACTAATCTGGTGTAGTATTATAACTAGTCTATTTTCTCACCCTAACTTGCCCAAACTGACACTAATTTTCCCATCTAATGCTAACTTGCTCATTTCCTCACTCTATCTTGCCCAAACTGACACTAATTTTCCCATCTAATGCTAACTTGCTCATTTTCTCACTCTATCTTGCCCAAACTGACACTAATTTTCCCATCTAATGCTAACTTGCTCATTTCCTCACTCTATCTTGCCCAAACTGACACTAATTTTCCCATCTAATGCTAACTTGCTCATTTTCTCACTCTATCTTGCCCAAACTGACACTAATTTTCCCATCTAATGCTAACTTGCTCATTTCCTCACTCTATCTTGCCCAAACTGACACTAATTTTCCCATCTAATGCTAACTTGCTCATTTTCTCACTCTATCTTGCCCAAACTGACACTAATTTTCCCATCTAATGCTAACTTGCTCATTTTCTCACTCTATCTTGCCCAAACTGACACTAATTTCCCATCTAATGCTAACTTGCTCATTTTCTCACTCTATCTTGCCCAAACTGACACTAATTTTCCCATCTAATGCTAACTTGCTCATTTTCTCACTCTATCTTGCCCAAACTGACACTAATTTTCCCATCTAATGCTAACTTGCTCATTTTCTCACTCTATCTTGCCCAAACTGACACTAATTTTCCCATCTAATGCTAACTTGCTCATTTTCTCACTCTATCTTGCCCAAACTGACACTAATTTTCCCATCTAATGCTAACTTGCTCATTTTCTCACTCTATCTTGCCCAAACTGACACTAATTTTCCCATCTAATGCTAACTTGCTCATTTTCTCACTCTATCTTGCCCAAACTGACACTAATTTTCCCATCTAATGCTAACTTGCTCATTTTCTCACTCTATCTTGCCCAAACTGACACTAATTTTCCCATCTAATGCTAACTTGCTCATTTTCTCACTCTATCTTGCCCAAACTGACACTAATTTTCCCATCTAATGCTAACTTGCTCATTTCCTCACTCTATCTTGCCCAAACTGACACTAATTTTCCCATCTAATGCTAACTTGCTCATTTACTCACTCTATCTTGCCCAAACTGACACTAATTTTCCCATCTAATGCTAACTTGCTCATTTTCTCACTCTATCTTGCCCAAACTGACACTAATTTTCCCATCTAATGCTAACTTGCTCATTTTCTCACTCTGACTTGCCCAAACTGACACTAATTTCCCATCTAATGCTAACTTGCTCATTTTCTCACTCTGACTTGCCCAAACTGACACTAATTTACCCATCTAATACTAACTTGCTAATTTTCTCACCCTAACTTGCCCAAACTGCACTAATTTTCCCATCTAATGCTAACTTGCTCATTTCTCACTCTAACTTGCCCAAACTGACACTAATTTTCCCATCTAATGCTAACTTGCTCATTTTCTCACTCTATCTTGCCCAAACTTACACTAATTTCCCATCTAATGCTAACTTGCTCATTTCTCACTCTGACTTGCCCAAACTGACACTAATTTACCCATCTAATACTAACTTGCTCATTTTCTCACCTAACTTGCCCAAACTGCACTAATTTTCCCATCTAATGCTAACTTGCTCATTTTCTCACTCTATGTTGCCTAAACTGACACTAATTTTCCCATCTAATGCTAACTTGCTCATTTTCTCACTCTGACTTGCCCAAACTCACACTAATTTACCCATCTAATACAATATTGAGGACGACGGCACCTACCAACAGGTACAATTTAATTTTTCGTATGATGGAGTTAAGACCATAAGGTCTTCTCTTCCACTTCACCAGGTTAAATTATACATATAAAAACAATTATGAATTATCTACATGTTGATATCACTTGGAGGTGTGATAAGAGATACAGACGATGTTACGCATCAACCGGCTAAGCGCCATTTTAAAATTGAGATTTGATGAAATTCCTCTGACCAATAGCAGGATATCCAAGAACAGACAAAAAACACAACACAGAAGTAAGACAGCAACTAAAAATAGAGAAATTAAACACAACAATAGTGAAATTAAGAACAAACTGGAAAGAACACTTGGCAAGGTTAACTGAGAACAGAATACCAAAAGCAGCATACAGCTATTCACCAAGAGGAAGAAAAAGTTTGGGAAGATCTAAGAAAAGATGGAAAGAGCAGCAATTTGGAGCCGGAACAGGTTAGAATTACATTTGTTAGGACTATTTAACGAATAAATTTAAGCTGTTTACTCACAAATCATTATTTAACTATAGTTATTTTAAAATATTTATATATTTAATGTAAATGGCGATGTTTGAAAACAAATGAGAAACGATTGGTACGCTTCATTTCCTTCCTTTGTTCATCACTCCAACCAGATCATATTATTTATTGCCAAAGGATCACAATATTGTAATAAATCACTTGTGGCATTACTTATGAATATCCTATACTTCAGAATTGTGATTGAAACATTATGGAGAGTAAATTATAAGTCAATAAATGTCGGTGACTTCTTGAGACCAGATGTCGTTTAGTTGGCTTACGTTTTAAACAGTTTTGCAGCCCGAGTTAAGGAAGTTTGTGCTGATAAAAAATAAATGGCTTTTTGAAGGTCTTTACTATATCTAAGGATTACCCGATGCCACTTTCCCTGCCAAGAAAATTAATTAATCCAGCCCTTTTCATAGCAAAGCGTAAGATCTCATCTCCGTGAACGTGTCTCCCTCTTCGCTAATAAAATATAGAGTGGGCTCATAATTTACGAGTGCCGCTACATATTCCAAATCTTTAAGATGTAATCGTTTTGCGTTTTGTGGTCCCCCCCCCTCTCGCAGGGAGTCGGGAAGGAAATATAAAAAGTGTTGATCTCTAAAACTACGCAACTGCATTCCTCCCTTTGCCCTTAAATTGACAATGTATCCCATAGGACACATCAATTGGTTTAATTTATCAGTGATTTCCATATCATCGATAAATACTAGATGTCACGAAGTGAGCAGTGAATTTATCTAGAGAATTTGGAAATCAAGAGTGGCATTTGTTAGGACTATTTAACGAATAAAATTAAGTTGTTTACTCACAAATCAGTATTTAAATATATTTATTTTAAAATATTTATATATTTAATGTAAACGGCGATGTTTGAAAACAAATAGAAATGTGTGATTATGTTTCATTTGTTTATCCACTGCAGCTTGATCATATTATTTATTGCCAAATAGGATCGCAATATTGTAAGAATGCACCCTAGTTGAAAAAGAAAAAAAACACGTCAAACTGTATATTATAACCAATATTATATGTTATTAATTTATTTATTTTTAGTAAACAACTTAGTAAATTCATTATTTAAAAACGCAATTATTGAACATTCAATTATCAAATGTGTAGGTCGAAGGAATCTGTTCATTATTTGCTATATTCAACGTATTTGTTAGAGAGTAAGTCACTGCAAAAAAAAAATGCTCTGACCTGTTCAGAATATTAAAAAGGAGGAGCTTTCTTTATTTTGGTAAATAGAATTAATTAATTATTGAGGTTGAAAACACGTCCGTGATTGGTTGTAAAAACAAAATTCATTGAAACCTGATTGGTCAGTGACTCCCATTTGGGGCATGAGTTAAATAGCCTAATATTTTTAACAAAACAGAAGAAAACGAACGAGTACACATTACTCAAATGTGTGTAGAATTACACAATATACTTAATAGTAACAGTTATATATGACTTCGTTTTCACTGCGGTCCGCCACATTTAAATAACTGACTCAAGAAATTTGTGTTTTGCCAATATAAGGATTAAATGTTTTTTTGTGTCTTAGTACCAGCTTTTTGATAGAAACTTCCAAGATTCATTGTATAAATGTCATCATGAACAAATCTGTTTTAGGCCATGTGGCCTGTGACGGTAAACCTAACGAAGATGGTCTTGATCTTTTCACCGATGTTTTGGTCTTCCTTGGTCCCTATATCCAGTTGGAGTATATTGGAGCGCCAATTTTGGAAGTCTATTTCATTCAATTCCTCTCAGATGACTTTTCCATTCTTGTTGGTATCTTTCAATTCCTTCATTTAAACTTGGTGCTCCAAGTTTTTCTCTGATAACAGTGCTCCTTTGGCGATCCAGTCTATTAATCCTAACAGTGAACGTAAGAAGCGCTGATTGTAAAATAAATGCAATAAAGAATATGGCACGCGTAGGCAAAAATCTTACGGATACTTTCGAATTTCGAGGAGATGCACTAACTTCTCTACTATTCGATTTTGTACTAGAGAATGCCATCAAATATTTAGAAGGTGAAGAAAGGGTACAACTCAATGGTATTAATAAGCTGTTAGTTTATGCTGTTGATATAGTATTATTGGGCGATGACGCGGATATATTAAGAGCCAACACGCACACACTATTGAGTAACACCAAGAAATTGCGACTGGAAACAAATATCAATGTTCTATGTTCACACATACAAATATATTATATCATAGAAATGGTTAGTTAATGACAAATGAGGGAAATTTTGAAGAAGGTGGCTGAATTCAAATACCCAGGAATAACACTAGTCTGCATGGTGTCAGATGACTGAAAACTAATATGTTGTATTAGTTCATTTTTTATGCTGATTCCAGAACTGTTCATAGTTTCTTGTATCACGTACAGTTTTTTTCAGAGTGGACCTAATCTGTATTCAAATATTTATTGGTGAGAGCATAATATGATGCCAGACGGTAATGAGTATTGTTGGAGGGAAATTTTTCAATTCAAGGCTCTAAGCCTTTAGGTTGGCACAACTGCCGAGGTTGTTATTGGGCGACCTTTGACGTGTTGTTCATCTCAGAAACTTGCATTATGAATTCTGTTCTCATTTTATCTCTCCAGTGTGACAGTAAGTATGTGAACAATCCTAACGTTTTCTGTTTTATTTGTGGAAATTATACAATGCTTAAGCAAAGAACGGATATTACAGAATATGTGAAAAAAGCTTTCTATGCTTATTTTCAAGTGAAACTTGGTGACCAAGATAAAGCGTGGACGCCGAACAAAGTTTGCCGCTATTGCGTTGAGAGATTAAGATTGTGGACAAAAGGGAAGAAAACATGCATGTCGTTTGCGATTCCTATGGTGTAGAAGTAGCCTGAAGACCACCTTAATGACTGTTACTTCTGTTTTCTTAATGCTCAGGGGTGTAATTGAAAAAAAAATAAGAACCAAATTATACATCCAAGCATCCTTTCAGCCATTAGGCCAGTTCCACATGGAGAAAGCTGCCCTTTCCTCTTCCTCCATCTGTTTTAGAGAACCTGACAGACGATGATGTTGAAAGTGAACTTGATGCAATCTCTGATGATGTATATCAGCCTGAAGACGGCTTTGCTCCACAATCGTTCTCGCAAAGTGACATTAATGATCTAGTTCGTGATCTGAATTTGCCAAAGGAATCTACAGAAGAACGTGGCTATAGCAGGATTTTAATATCATAATAAGTATGGAAGTTAAAGTTAATAATCTTGTATTTTAAAATTCATTTAATATTTAAATATAACTTAAATAAAGAAAAACATCTAAATAATTCATTGTTGTTTGTTGTTGAATAAAAATGTCTCAGTAACAATTAAAGAAATTGTATTACATAACAGTCTTTCTAAAGAATGCTTTTAAAATTGTTTTAAGTCATTGTTGTCAGAATTATAAAGCTTTCTGTTATAACTGTAATAAGAACACCTGCTTAACTTCATATTTTTAAATGAAAGTATACTAAGTTCTGATTGGATGTTAAAACAATTAACTTTTTGATTTAACAAATCAAATTTAAACCTGGTATTTAATGGACCATTAACCAATAAAATTTAAAATATAACATAATGTGATGTAATAATGTTCTTTAAAATTATAAAAAAAATTACACTAGTCATTCTGCATACAACTTTCAAGAAAGATAGAAGCAAGAAAAGCTCTCCTGATAAAATGTGATATTTAATACAAGAAGAATAATTGATTCAAGAAAAGAAAAGAAATTAATTTTAATTGACAGTAGTGAAGAATAATACCACCTACATTTACTTAATCTGCTGGGAACTTTACAAAGTGAATAAATGTGTCATTGTGAAGTGTTTTCCTATTCAGTGTGTACCAACTTCCGACCCTAAGAATAGAATCCAGCTCTACCGAAAATAAACCCAACCTGAACCAGTAATTCTTTTTGGGACACCAATCCTTCGAAATGTTACTACAACATCGGGCATGAAGAGAGCTAGCTACTTCAAAACATCGCCACAACATGGGAAAAGAATTACTTCTTCGTGGCTCATGGCTTAAAAGTAAGAATATTCTGGAACCAGGAACACATTACTCATGGTGCAGACACAGAGAAAAATAACTAGTTCCTTCATTCTGACAGTAGCAACATTCAGACTGTTAACAGGACATGACTACCTGGCAGCAAACCTCCATAAAATTGGAATCTTCAACTCTCCAAATTGTATCCTGTGCCAAGACAATAACACTACCATGAACAAAGACCATCTTGCTTGCTGTGAGGCTCTGAAGATGTCACCTACAAGAACTCTGGCAGGACTCTATTGGGAAGCAAGAAAGCAAATGGAACACATCCAAGCTAATGGGCATTACACTACTACTACTCATTCTCACAGAATGATTGCTTTGTTTACAGTGACTATTTAACTTATGCCCCAAATGGGACTCAATGGCCAATCACGTTTCAATGATTTCTGTTTTACAACCAATCAGAGTCGTGTTTCACGAAATATTTATCAGTGTTATAATTACCATATTAAAGAAAGCTCCTCCTTTTTAATATTCTGAACAGGTCTGACCATTATTTTGCAGTGACAGAACCTATAAGAAATACGGCTACCAGATTGTATATATAGTGCATGAATGGCAACACATGCTGCATGCGGGAGTTAATATAAAAACATTTGTAGCAATTGATTATACCACCAAAAAAAGAAACCACTGTTTGCACTTTCTTAAATGTATTTTTTCCCAGGTAACAATCCAGAAAAATATAATTGTCATATTTACATCATACGACATCAGAAATGAATTAATATACAGTTTGATGTGTTTAATTTTTTCTCCACTAGAGAGCATTCTTACAATATTGCGTTCCTTTGGCAATAAATAGTATGATCTGGTTGCAGTGATAAACAAAAGAAGCAGATGAAGCGTGCCTATCGCTTCTCATTTGTTTTCAAACATCGCCGTTTACATTAAATATATAAATATTTTAAAATAACTATAGTTAAATAATGATTTGTGAGTAAACAGCTTAATTTTATTCGTTAAATAGTCCTAACAAATACCACTCTTGATTTCCAAATTCTCTAGATAAATTCACTCGTGGCATTACTTATGATAACATAAACGAGTTACTGCACTTCTATGACATTGAGCATGATTCTAATCAGTGGATAATTTTGATAGATTCATCGAAGAGAA
This sequence comes from Diploptera punctata, assembly GCA_030220185.1. Classification (NCBI taxonomy): domain Eukaryota; kingdom Metazoa; phylum Arthropoda; class Insecta; order Blattodea; family Blaberidae; genus Diploptera; species Diploptera punctata. The sequence goes on along the minus strand of JASPKZ010004202.1, from coordinate 213,280 downwards.
GTCTCAAAGGTGTGTTACTGCATAATGGGAATGTATATGGGTTCATTCCTGTTGTCATTCAGTTCAGACGAAGCAGACATTCGAGAATATGGAGTTGCTAGTAACAAATATCCAGTATGGGGAATACAGTTGGCTACTCTGCGGTGACTTCAATGTTATAGGGATACTATTAGGACAACAAGCTGGTTTCACAAAAATGTCATGCTTTCTATGTGAATGGGGCAGTCGGGAAAAGCAAAAACATTGGGGGTGTGAAAGTGTGGCCAGAGTGGAGAAATGTTGCGCCTGGAACTAAAAACATCCAACATGAACCACTTGTAGACTCCCAAAAAGTCCTGCTTCCACCACTGCACATCAAATTGGGCTTGATGAAGCAGTTTGTAAGGGCTCTACCAAAGGATGGGCTTCTTTCAAGTACCTTTGTAAGAAATTTCCGTCCATCACACAAGAAAAATTGAAAGCTGCAAGTCAAAGAAGAGAAGGTTTCAAAATTAATGGAACACAATTTATTATCTGTTTCTGTTACAACGTAGTCACGGAATTATTAGGACAGTTCTCTACAGTATTTTTAACAAAAATGTATCTTGTGTGAATATATTTGTGCTTGTAGTATCTAAAACGTGAAAATGTAAATTCTTATTTTGTGCAAAAACTGACGCGATAGACAAAAATGGAAATCATTTCTGGAATCAGTATAAAAAATTGATGATTTTAAATAAATCATCTGAGAAAAAGTTTTAAAATGCAGACTTGTGTAATAATCACAAACAGGAATGAGATGCATAATGAAATTAAACATAGGCTCAATTCTGGAAATGCGTGCTATTATGTTTTACAGGGTCTCTTGTCATCCCAACTTCTCTAAAAGAAAACATTAGCTCAGGATAGGGATGTGTGGACAGATTATGCCCGCGCGGCCATGAACCTACATGGCCAATGAGAGGTGGTAGGGATCCTCATTTAGGTTGAGAACAACATGGCCAATGAGAGTTAGTTAGTTAGTTAACAATAAATGGATCTGAATCTTGGGTACTTACAAAAAAAGATATCTCACACATTCAAGCCACTGAAATGAAATTTTTAAGATCCGTAAAAGATTGTAAACGCGTGGATAGATTACACAATGAATCAATAAGAAATGAACTGGAGATATTTTCAATAGTTGATAAACTAGAAGAGCACAAATACCGATGGAAAGAACATTTAGACAGAATGTACAATACAAGATTACTCAAAAAGATCAACACCTACAAACCACATGGAAAGAATCTTTGGGACGGCCAAGGAAACGATGGGCGTGAGACCGGAAAAGGTCGCATTGACCTAATCCTGGAAAGAAGAAGAAGAAGAAGACGAAGAAGAATAATAATAATAATAATAATAATAATAATAATAATAATAATAATAATAATAGCTGTGTTAAGGTGGTAGGGATCCTCATTTAGGTTGAGAACAAGATAGAGTCACGGCTCAATAATAGAAAACACAGATTGATGTGACAGCCAGCTTCTTCCCCCTGCGTTCTGCTACATTTCCAAATCTCGGTTTGTCGTCGGAGGAAGAAAACAGAATAAGAACGAGCAAGAAGAAGGAGACAGAAAAATCTGTGTTCCCATTTCGACTCAAGTCGGTTATTATATGTTTGTATGTATGTAGAGAACGTATATAATGGTTTTATATATAATTTAGCACACCACCGAATGTCGACCATTATTCGTTATCTCTAGGCGCGAAAATACAGAGCTCCGGCCGTTTCGCTAGACGTTCCACATTAAATGGAACCAGTCAAACAAAAAACTATGAAGTTCATCAAAGTTATGATAGGCCACGCGTTGCTGTGGCTAAGGTATACGTTTAAAAATATAAATTATGTTGCTGTCTTTCAGCCAGATTACTTAAAACTAATACTTACACGCGAAATTAATAATATTGAAAATAAAATAAAACACTGAAACACACTTAAATTATGAAATAATCAATATTTGTAATTCAATTGAAATTCGCGGTTGCAACAAAAAGTACACAGCCATCTGGATCTCTATTTGTTAAATAATAAACCAATTACCTTGCCAAATTATAGCTCGGGACCCAGCTCCGTGTGTCTGAAAGAAATTTGCTGACTCAGCTGTCAGTACTATGCGAAGCAGAGAAGTGTACCTCCTCCACACTTCCCCCACGCAAACACACAGTGCTTGGTCCCGAGCTGTACCTTACACCGCCATCTGTCAGAATCGTATGGAACTCACAGATCATTATAACTCTTTGTTAAATAATAAACAAATAATGTGTAATAAAAAAATAATGCGACTATAAATTTAGTTATAAACTACCCTAGGTCTCAAGTTGGATCAAACTGCACACAGTGTGCAACATTTTATTAAAGTCGGTTCAGTAGTTTAGGTTTCCATCGCGGACAAACAACGTGACACGAAATTTTTATATATTAAGATATATATATATATATATATATAATGCAAAATATTGATAATTTTAATCTATTCTTATTCTTCTTAACCCCAATTCTTTCCAAGTTAATTTAGTTACGTTCATTTACCCATAGATGTCAGCGAGTGATAGGGGGTCAGCCTGGCGCCTCTTTGAGATATCTAGAGTTCGACCTAGATTTAAATGGATGGATGATGTAAGAAGAGGTATGAGGGTGCTAGGTCTGGAAGAATTGGAATGGGAAGGTAGAGAGAGTGAGTGGAGAAAGAAGATAAAAATTTTAAAAGTTTAGGGCACAGGAAGATGTTTTATTACATTGTAAACCCGTTTATAAATAAATATCTTGCAGGGTACATTTCCAATTTAAATGTTAACAAAATGTAATTGTAGTTAAAATTTACGGATTTATATTGGTAACTGACGTAACCATATATCATGCGTTACAGAGTGAGAGTAAAATAATAACACTGGTCGACAAAAATTTACATTTTTCTTTCACAAGAATAAAAACATGAGATTTTAGAAGCATTTTTCATCTTGAATTTAAATATCATTTCAGTTTTTTCCTATCAGGCAAGAGTTTTCTGTGATATTCATTTACATGTATTATAATTTTTATTAAAATCCATCTAACTCTAACTCATTCTGACTTACCTAGAAAGTGGTAGACAGTGATTTTCGGGCATATTTTGCATCTGGAACATCTGTCTTCTTGGCCCAACAGTAGTCAGCCAGCATATTAGAACTCCACTTGCCTTGGTACCTCTTTTCCATTGTGGAAATTTGCTGATGAAAACGCTCACCGTGCTCATCAGGGACAGCCCTTAAATACAGCTTCAATAAAATCGCTACATATAAGGTAAAGGTTCCTATGACAGGTCAAAGAGAATGCTAGAATCTATTTAAAAAAAAAGTAGCTGTCACAAAAAAAAAAAAAAAAAAAACTGTGCCCGATGGAAAAATTCTGACTACATATCTGAATTCAGTATGAAAAATGTACTAGATTCACTAATCAGATTTCTTGTGACGAAAACCTTGTCGGCCTGTGTAATCTCTGTGAAGTTTTCAATTCTGTTCAACACAAACAATTGTGAATGTAGTATATAGTTGGTAGACCAAGAATGAGGTGGGAGAACAACATTAACTATGATTTGAGGGAAGAAGTAGATTATACAGGGAATGACTGGAAAGCATTAGCTCAGGATAGGGATGTATGGAGAGCTTATGTCCGTGCGGCCATGAACCTACGGGTTCGATAGTGCCAGTGAGTGAGTAAGTAAGTAAGTATATATAGAGGAGTTACAAAATATGTGTTTTGAGTTTTATGTTCTAATAAACTTTACTCACTAATTATACAAAATAAAGGTAACTGACGTAACAAGTAACGCTTCTGCGTGATATAAGAGTTTAATGAAGGTAAATAATTCTTCATTATGTGTCAGTTTGTTGATATTCTACAGTATTTTGGGATGTAAGAACATGAAAATGTTTTTAATAGAGGAAGTTCGAGTAATGTGGTCCTCTATTTTGAATTTGTTGTTTTTCCTCTTTTAATTAAGGGATTTCAAATTTGTTTAATTACAGTGATTACCATTAGTGTTGTAACTATGAAATAGCATCGTTATTTTATTCAAATATGGAAACATCTTCATAATTTATAAACTTTTTTACATTACAAGAAAGGTCCACTTTAACCTCCATATTCGGGTAAAGTGGACCCCAGAGTCAACCTTAGATTTTAGTCTATTTTTAAGTATATTTACTCTATTAATTTATACAGACAGACACAGATTAATCTGAAAATATTTATGACTGATCGTAATTAAAAAGCGTTGATATTTATTTAATGTTTTGAAAAAAAAAATTGTTGATTATAAGGTTCACATGTCATTCAACCACAGAAAACGACGGTCTTTGGGTTTCGTAAAATTACAACGATATTAAATAAAATTAATTAAGTGAATGGTTCTACAGATAGCAACCCAATTGATAAAATATACGTATTCGTCTAAAGTGGACCCAGGTCTAGTTTAACCGCATCGTGGAGGGCCCACATTAACCTATTTCCTTTGTTATGTTTAATTATTTTATACAGCCACCATGTGACATAATATGAAACCAAACCCGTCAGTATATTAAAACAGCATCTACATAATATAATATATTTAGGAGTTTTTTTTTCAACGTTTGTAATATTCAGTAGCAGAAATTATGAATTAATTCTTTGCTTGGAAAAACTTTAAAGTGGTCATTTTCATAAATAATAGAAATAAACACTTCTTCACACAAAGGATAAAAGAAATTGGCCTTAAAGAGGTGAAAGTTGATGAGGGGAAGAAGTTAAAATATTTTCTGTTCGAGGGCAGCACCGATTAAAGAAGATATTAACAGGGTCCATTCAAACAGAAGGGTCCACATTACCCGAACTTCATCTAGTCCATATTGCACATTGGAAAGGAGGGAAGAGACTTAAATTTTCTTGTGTTATGTCTAATTTTGCGCCATATTGATAAATAAAACTTATAACTATTTCACTGAGTCTTCTAGGTTTAAAAAACTACAGGGAATTTTATCTGCCAACAGTGAGTTTGGTGACAATTTAACTCATGCCCCAAATGGGAGTCAATGGCCAATCACATTTCAATGATTTTTTATTTACAACCAATCACAGTCGTGTTTCACCTCGAATTTATCAAAAGAAGTTCATAATATTAAAGAAAGCACCAGCTTTTTAACATTCTGAATAGGTCATAGCATTATTTTGCAGTGACTGACTCTCTAAGAAATACGGCTACCAGATTGTATATATAGTGCATGAATGTCAGTAGATAGCGCATCCAGGATATAATATAAAACATTTCTAACAATCGATTATACCACAAAAAAAAAAACACTTTTTGCATTTTCTTAAACGAATTATTTTCCAGGAAATGACGTTGCAGAAAAAATATAATTGAAATATTTATATCATAGGACATCAGAAACCTATAACGTTGGTTATAAATTTCTCCACTAGGGTGCATTCTTGCAACATTGCGTTCCTTTGGCAATAAATAATATTATGATCTGGTTGCAGTGTTGAACAAAAGAAGTAAATGAAGCGTGCCAATCGTTTCTCATTTGTTTTCAAACATCGCCGTTTACATTAAATATATAAATATTTTAAAATAACTATAGTTAAATAATGATTTGTGAGTAAACAGCTTAATTTAATTCGTTAAATAGTTCTAACAAATGCCACTCTTGATTTCAAAATTCTCTAGATAAATTGGAAATCACTCGTGGCGTTACTTATGATAAACTATTTGTAAAAATCTCGGCCTCGATGTAAATAATGTATTTCCATGTGTGACCATATATTTAGTTTTATTGATGTTTACTTGCAGTTCAAGAATTCAAATACCTGGGAACAATAATTACAAATAGGAATGGGGTGCAGAAAAAAAAAAAACAACATAGGCAAAATTCTGTTTAGGATACAGGGCTATTCAGAGAGAAGGAACAGAATTCAAACATTTATTTCTACCAAACTACAAAAAATAAATACACAATTCCAACGTTCCTAGAAAGAGAAAAGTTTGAAGTTCCGATCACGACACACATTGGCACTGTTGGATTGGAAGATGAGGATAACTTTATCACCGGCGACCTCGCAGGTTACCACACCTAATCACGTGTGATTTTTCTCTGTGAAGTTACATAAATGACTGTGATTGTATCCCTCCCTATGCCTGTCACTCTTGAAAATCTGCGACATCGAATTGTTGAAACTGTAAATTCGATAATTTGAAACCAGCTGATTCGTGTGTGGCAAGAAATGAGCCACCGTTTTCATATTTGTTTTGTAACACATCGGCTCATATTGAATGCATAAAATAGAGAAATTTGAATTTTTCTCTTATCAGGAACGTTGAAATTGTTCCTAATGTTTGTACTTTGGGAAAAATAAATGTTTGAAATCTGTTCCTATTTTCTTTCTAGCTCTGTATATATATCTGCAATTTTTTATATAGGCCTAACGCAAATGTGACATCTATATAGCTATATACTTTCCACATTGACATTGAAAATCCTATAGAGGAATAACAACACTGGTCAACATGATTTTTGTCTCATGTGCACCAATAGTTTTACTTAAAATGGCAGTTTTTTATCGTGTTTTCAAATATGTATTTTGATTTCTTTCTCCCTCACCACACACTCCCAGTTTTTTTTTATTTCAATTTCAATTAATGGATTTAAATAATTATTTCTGCTTAACAAACATTAAAGGGATTACGTCAAAATCAAAACATCCAGTGGTGCACCCTGACTTTCAATCTGCCATGACTCCAGTTCCACACTGCGAAGAATTGTCGCATCACAACCAAAGCCTCCAGAACCTGTGACATTAGATGAAGAGAGCTCAGTTACTTATGGAAGTAAGAAGAAGAAGAAGAAACAGATTTTGTGGTGATACAAAGCTGTTTATCATAGCCTCATTTATTGACTCAAGAAGATCTTAGCGATCTCATACGAGATTTAAAGTTATCCAAAAACCAGTCTGAAATGCTTGGTTCCCGGCTAAAAGGATGGAATCTCTCGGAAACCTTGCGTGATGGAAAAAAACCGATATCATATTTGAATTCAGAAGAAAAAATACTATCGGAATGACATATTTTTCTTTTCTGAGACAAAAAATAATTTATTTTTTTATTGCTCAGTATAATTATATTATGCAGCCAGGAAACTTTCTCGGTCATCTGAGATGTCATTATAGTATATTTAGATATTTTAGAAGATTTAATATTAACCAGACAGTGATCATAATTGTAAATGTCAAGAATCAATACAATCTGTAAAACATGTTTTATTTGATTGTCCTGTGTTCGAAAGACAACGATTCTGCTTAAACTTACTTTTAAATGATGATGAGGCTTCTGTCTCATTGTGTGAAGTGATTTTTACTTACTTACTCACTGGCACTATCGAACCCGTAGGTTCATGGCCGCACGGACATAAGCTCTCCATACATCCCTATCCTGAGCTAATGCTATCCAATCATTCCCTGTATAATCTACTTCCCTCAAATCATAGTTAATGTTGTTCTCCCACCTCATTCTTGGTCTACCAACTGGGCGTTTTCCTTCTGGCTTTCCTACAAGAAGTTTCCATGCACGTCTTTCATTCCCCATACGCGCAACATGTCCTGCCCATCGCAGTCTACGGGACTTAACTGTTCTTATTATATCTGGCCTCCTATAAAGACCATGTAGTTCATTGTTATGCAGTCTTCTCCATTCACCTGTCTGTTCATCTCTCTTTGGTCCAAAAATTTTCCTAAGAACTTTATTCTCAAATACTTGTAATCTCCTTTCCTCCCTTAAAGTAAGAGTCCATGTTTCGCACCCATATAATATAACTGGTAGAATAATAGTTTTAAGAACCAAAATTATTATAAACATTTTATGAACTTCATAACAATATTTTGCTTTATATTATATGGATGCGAAACATTGGACTCTTACTGTAAGGGAGGAAAGAAGATTACGTGTATTTGAGAATAAAGTCCTCGGAAAATGTTTGGACCAAAGAGAGATGAACAGACAATGAATGGAGAAGACTACATAACAATGAACTACATGGTCTTTATAGGAAGCCAGATATAATAAGAACAGTTAAGTCTCGTAGACTGCGATGAGCAGGACATGTGGCGCGAATGGGGAATGAAAGACGTGCATGGAAGCTACTTGTAGGAAAACCAGAGAGAAAACGCCCAGTTGGTAAACCAAGAATGAGGTGGGAGAATAACATTAACAATGATTTGAGGGAACTAGATTAGATAGGGAATGATTGGAAAACATTAGCTCAGGATAGGGATGTATGGAGAGCTTATGTCCGCGCGGCCATGAACCTATGGGTTCGATACTGCCAGTGAGTAACTAAGTTGCTAAGGCACTTATAGACAATTTATGTAATTTAAAACCGTAAGTTAGAATTTCTGTTTTAGGATACCTTTATGTCCACCGCTGTGGTCTCGAGGTAGCGTGCTGCCTTGTCACGCAGCGGGCCCGGGTTCGATCCCCGGTCGGGCAGTTTTTCTGGGTGAGGTTTTTATTGGGGATTTTCTTCACCTGTAAGACAAATTTCAGGTAAACTTTAAGGGCCAAACGGTCCCCGAAATCATATAGTCACCATCACCATTATCATCATCATCCTTCACCGGTGTGGAAAGCAACGGGAAGCTACCACACCTATAATTCCCTAGTAAAGGTGCAAGCATAGCATGAAAATGCTGTGATTACAGTGAAAGACCTGCCCTCGGGCATAATTACTATTATATATATATATATGTATGTATGTATATATTACACAGGTTGAGGAACCAGCTATAACGGTTGGGGGACTCGACATGCTAACCACATGTCACCCCTATACTGGCTGTTGATCATCTACCTCTGTGATTGACACATGTGGATGTGAAGGGCCAGCAGCCGGCTGGTAAAAGGGCAACCGCTGAAAAGTGGAAAGACCCTCAATCGGATATACCAGAACATATATTGTTGTTTATGTACAGATTGTAATCTGGACACGTCCTAAAGCATCTATCATACTCTAATGGATGTTGAAATAAAATAAATAAAATCTTGTATCTTGTAAGCCCATGTTTCCCTTAACAGAAATTTAGGCGCTCTCCCTCCACAGGGACAAATCTGAACCATAATTTAGTTACACTTGTTTTCGTATAGATGTCATTTGACTGGCCCGTGGTCAGCGTTCCGCCTCATACTGACATCTAGGAAACCAAGATAGTACTAGGACGGGAAAATTAGGTAAACTTTGCTTAGAGGCCTTTTAATTCAGGCTTAAGGATCTTTTACGAGCCTGAAAATCTTCAGACTCGGGACCCACGGTCTGAAGTCCCTCTCAAAAAAATCCATCGACCCCAGCCGGGTTTGAAACCGCGACCCTCGGGACCAGAGGCAAGGAGCATAATCACTAGTACACGCGGATGTTAAAATAAAATAAATAAATAAATACATAAAATAAATAAATAATAAAAGTAATATACTATATTGGCAGCCATAATGTTTGATAAACAACATTATAAAATGTAATAAGATAAAATAAAGATGGAGTATAGTTAATAAATGTGTGCAGGAACACAGCAGAAACTCTTGGCTGCTCCTTGCTTGTGGAAATGCCGCTATAATTCATCTATCCTATAAGATTACTGATCTTTAATCCTCTCCGACCCTCCTAAAAGTTAAGATTTACTGCTGTCTTGGAATTATATTGTTGCCTTTCGCCTTCGCTCCGTATCCAAGCGCTGCGCTACTTTGTGGTTAAGGGAAAATTATTATGATATATCTAGACGGAATCGCTACCCAGCAGCCAAGCAAGCACCCCCACCCCCTCGCTCTCACCCTCGCCTGGCGCCTTTTCCACCGAGGTACCTCCTGTATTGTTCTCTACCATACATACATGCATCGGCAGTATTAGTAACACCTACGTAATAAATTTGCCTACGTGCTTAGGGGACCTGCAACCACTGACTAACTAACTCACTGGCACTATCGAACCCGTAGGTTCATGGCCGCGCGGACATATGCTTTCCATACATCCCTATCCTGAGATGTTTTCCAACCATCCCCTGTATAATCTACTTTCATGAAATCATAGTTAATGTTATTCTGGAACCTCATTCTTGGTCTACCAACTGGGCGTTTTCCCCTCTGGTTTTCCTACAAGAAGCTTCCATGCACGTCTTTCATTGCCCATTCGTGCCACATGTCCTGGCCATCGCAGTCTACGAGACTTAACTGTTCTCATTATAGTAGTAGATAATGGAATTTATTGCCTTTTTTTCAGAATAAAGAAAATACACATGCATTTATATTGCGCATGGGCCTGCATTATTTTTCCATGAATAAAAAATAAAACTAATCATAATATAAACAAATACCTACAAATACACCTGTATCAAAAAACAATAACAGGTTACATATAAGTAAAATCTATGTCTACACTACATCACAATAATACATATCTACATTCATCCACATTCCGTACATTAATATTAAAAAAAGCTAGAAAACAAATTAAAAAAACACACACACATACACCCACACACCCTCACACATATACACACCGCACGCTCATACCCCCCTCCCCCGTCCCTGCAGATGCACTATCAGACTATTCAACTTATCAGACCTACTTATTATATAACATAATTAAAGATCGAAAACAAAGACCATATTGAGATTCTTCTTATTGTTAATACATATATCCTTAACCTACAATTTTGTTATATCTCAATTTCCTTACTGTACCCAAAAATTTGCATGTTTTTGATTCTCTCTCGATCCGTCCTAAAAGATCCCAACACGCCACTCTCCCTCGATCCGACCTGAGAAATCTCTCCGGCAGCATCTGTAATTATATCTGGCTTCCTATAAAGACCATGTAATTCACTGTTATGCAGTCTTCTCCATTCACCTGTCTGTTCAACTCTCTTTGGTCCAAAAATTTTCCTAAGAACTTTGTCCTCAAATACTCGAATTCTCCTTTCCTCCCTTCAACTAAGAGTCCATGTTTCGCATCCATATAATATAACCGGTAGAATTACAGTTTTACATATTTTCAGTTTAACGTTTTTTGAAAGGAGTTGGGACGTCAAGAGTCTCTGTAAAAATTGATAATTAATCACTGTTTAATTAACCGAATCTATACTTCTTGGGATGACAATCCCAGGAAGTTATTGGCCTACCACCCGGCTGCTGGCCTCACATCCACATGTGTTACTCCCAGATATGGATTGACATTCAGATGGTTTTAACTTGACATCTGGTCAACATATCAGGTCCATCGACAGTTTTGGAAGGTTTTTTATTTATTGTTCCATTCTATTTTATTTATCTTCATCATCATCATCATCATCCGGTATCATGACACCTGCCATTGTCTTCCGGAAACCAAACGACATTCCTCTCTGTCTATCCATTGATCTTCCTCCAATCCTCTGACAAACATAGCCGCTTGCACACCTTCTATCCAGATTTTGTCTGGTCTTCCTTTCCATTGGGATCCAGACCATAACACTTTTAGGCAATCAATGCTCTGGGATTCTTTTGATATGGCCATACCACTGTAATATTTTTTTCCCCACAATGTCTATTATGTCCGGCTCCTTTTGTACACCATTTTATTAATTTCCTTTAAACTCTCACTTTACAGCTACTTTAACGTGCCACGCACCACCCGGGTCCTACAATGACACGACCTGTCGGGAGAGGGATCACACACATAAGTTACTTTTTTGACCTCACAAGGTCATGGAGGGTCTTCCTGAATAAGTAAAGTAATGTAAAGTGATCCCACAACAGGCCTGAGGTGGCCCTTGGGGTAGTAGGTGGTTAAGGCTCCCACTTTTTCTAGACAATCGGCACTTGATGTCAGCCGGGTTGTCAGCCCTGCGTGACGGCCGCCTTTACCCCAGAACAAGCGTCTGGTAGTCATTTCCGTTAGAGGCTGGGTCGACCCCACGGGGCTCAAACCCTCGACCTTCCGGCTTGTAGCGCAGTGCTTTAACCACTACGCTACGGCTAGTCCCCTCCTGAATGAGTGATCAGCTCAATGTCAGGGCCACCTCCGAGACAACACAACATTAAGATTAAACACACCATTCACACGCACATTCATACTAAACATGGTGATTATGGTGATGATGATTATGCTGACACGGTGTTCAGGGACCGTTTGGGCCTTAAAATTTCCTGACATTTGTCTTACAGGTGAGGAAAAACCTCGTAAAAAAAAAACATCACCCAGGAAACTTGTCCCGACCGAGAATCGAACTCCGAACCCACTGCAACGCTATCCGGGCACCACAGCGCTGAACTTTCTGCTTGTTGTAGTTACGCAGATTCCTCAAAATGGCCACCGGTCACATACTATCAGGTTTCAGAACCCCTTCCTGACCCCATGAGTTAATGTATTGTCATTCTCTTCCACATCTCTTTGTCATTCCAATCTCTTTGTCATTCCAATCTCCATCGTCCAATACTTTTCCCTCATGCTGCAAAATACACCACCAATGCTTATTATTTTTGGCTGCCCTCTTCTTCTTCTACCAACTGACACCTGTTCTAATATTCTTCTTCAGAATCTGTCTTCCGTCATTCATTTTATATGACCACACCATTTTATTTATTTTTTATGATATTGAAAATTGGGCGATGTTATGTATGTGGCTCATCCAGAAAGTAAGTTTCCATTTTTTTAAATTAAAGAAAACGCAGTTGCCTGAACAATTTTATTGGCACCAGGTACAGTAATGTTTAAGCTATTTTTCAACATAGGTACCACCAGAATTTATACACTTGTCATATCGTGGGTTCAACTTTTGTATCCTTGGTTCGTAGAAGTCTGCCGCCTGTGAATGGAACCTGTGTGTGGCAGTCGTCTTCAACCCTCCGTCGTTGTCAAAATGCTGACCGGAGGACAGGAATTTCTGAATTTCTTTAGATGCAAGAACAGATGGAAATCACTGGGAGCAAGATCAGGGTGGATGATCAAACAGCTCCCAGCCGAACTCCCGCAGAACAGTTTCTTTAACACTATATATATTCACTCTAACTATTTCACAGTAATGTTTTATATACGTAATCGATAGATCTCGACGAGAGCAGACGATTGAATCTCGAACGAACATCGTAACTTCTCCGAGTCAAAATGTATAATAAACGAAAATCATGTGACAAGACATAGGGATTGGAAGAGCAGTGACACCCTTTATGTACCCATACCCATTGTCCCCCGGTCCGCCGAGCGCACACTCAAGATTGATCCGGGTGCAAACTCGGCAGCCAGGAGGAATCAACGTGCAGGGCCCGTGGCCTGTCTCTTCCGGCTGCTTTAGGGTCTTAAATGTCGTATTCAGCCCGTTGATATTGTTTTCCAGTTGATGATTGAGCGATGATCCAGCCGCCAGACATAACCAACCGTAGATCAGGAGACAAGGATCAAGTCGTTGAGCATTAACAAGCCTGTTTTCAGTTGTTGTCATCCTAGAACGCCAAGAGGAAGACCCCGACCGCCACGGGCGACCCCAACGCTCCGAAGAGGTGAGGGAGGGCCGACACCGCAAACCCACCAGAAACAACCCTTCTCAGGCTAAGCTGATCATTTGCGAAACTTTGAATTTTGAAAATAAAATTTAGGGATTTATAATTTACTGGTGGAAATTAGGGGACCACTCCAACATTTGTTTAGCGCTAAGGAAAACCTCCGACAACCTTAGCAGAGTGGTTTGAATTTAATAAAGTAAATAGTAAAATAAAATTTGGAAAATAAAATGATAGAAAAACGCAACGAAACGACCCCAAAATATCGTTAAAGTACAATACATTCTTCTTCTTCTTCTTCTTCTTCTTTTTCATCTTCTTCTTCTTCGGCTTTCCCCCACTTATAGGTTTGCCGTCTTCAGTTTCCATTTATCTCTATCATTCCAATCTCCCTCTTCCAAATTCCGATCATCAATTATAGTTCTGACGTAGGTTTTCCATTTCCATCTTGGTCTGCCACGTTTATTTCTTCCAGGGGGTGACCATTGGTATATATTTTTTGGCCATCTTTCATTTTCCATTCTTTGTACATGGCCATACCATTTAAGTGTTTGATTTTCAATCCTCTTAACAACAGATGTGGTGACATTCATTTCTCTCCAAAGGAATTCATTTCTTATTTTATCCTGTCTTGTTTTTTGGAGGCTTCTTCTAAAATAATCAAATTCAACTGTTCTAATCTTAATAATGTAGCCAACAAATGTTTTCGATTCGAAGAAAAAACTCAAATTCCACAAAAAAGTTAATACATAAATAAAAAGGTATTAACATTAACAATGGTTCTAATAATTTAAGTAAAAAATTGGTCTTGTAAACCAAAAATAAGGTACCTTTTAGAACTTCAAAGAGGAAATATATCCCTTCATAAGTCTCCAAAACTTATAATTTAAATAAACTACTCCTTGAAATAGTTAAATTAATTCTTTTAATTTCCAGCTCTAATTATTATATTTATTTTGACCCAAATGAATCACCTATTAGCAATAGGACTAACGTAATAAAGTAAATAGAAAAATAAAATGTGGGAAATAAAATGATAGAAAAAACGCAACGAACTACTACTACTACTACTACTACTACTACTATTGCGTGACGGTCACGTGGCACCGTCTAAGGCTCTGCATACTGATGCACATGGTGCGTCTTGGCAGTTAATTCCTTCGTGGCTATCATTATAGGATTGTGGTTCATTTAATCCTAGCCATCATGATAAGATGGTTTCTTTTTGGTCTATGTATCTGGATGATAGATTGTGGATATATCCACATAGTATATTGATATCAAGTCGCACTATTGAGTACAACTAGCTATCACACTCCATGCGAACACCTCGCACAATCTATTTATTGGTTCTCTTTAACTTTAACCTATATTACACAGGTTAAAAATCCTGTGCAAGAAGAGGAATCTCTCCATAGGAGAGGGTAATTCAGCCAATAATGGCCGAAGACCCTGGAGATATTCATCAACTTGCTGCCCTAGTTGTTATGTTGGCAATTGCTGGCCCTGACCTTGAAAATTGCTGTTCACCGTTTTGTTTTGGGAAGAGATGCCTTTCTTTAAGGATTGAGAGAAGGATACATTGGGTTGGGCTTTCACCGAAGTGAAAGTCCTTGGTTGAGATATATTTGGTTTGGGTTGGGCAACGCAACGAAACGACCCCAAAATGTCGGTGATTCCCTCACCGCCGTGCGCGATGCGTCACAGTCCACACTCAACTAACGAATTCTTTGAACCTTTATCTATCGAGTGGTGTAATTAAATTATGGATGTAGATGATAGATATGTATCTGCAGCACCAAACTGTATCCCCCGATTTTGTTATCAATAGTTTTCTGAATTGCCTCCCACTATGGACACAAATTTAAACACCTATTCACGCCAAAAAGAATCTCGAATTAAACACTTGCCTAGATCTGAACCAAACCTTGCCCCTCAGTGAAGCGCCACATAAAGTTGAAATCCAAAATAATGAATGACAATAGACTTCAAACAGTGGCCAGAAACAAAAAAATTGGAATGCATAACAAACAAATATTGACATATTAGACTTACCAAGGAAAACAAAAGTAGCACATTTTAGAATAACGTGCCACGACTGTCTGCCAAACATCTTCACAAAATCATTGTTCTGCCTTCACCGAAATAAATTTTATGCAATCATCCAGATGAAGAAATGAACGAAGCTATCTGCATCGCTGTTAAATATGAAGCTTCTAAGATCTCAAAGTACGTACTGGAGAGCAAGACTGCTAAAGACTTCAATGTTAGATGCAGCACAGTAGAAATAAATAATAGTTTAAAAAACTAAAACAACACGCTTTAATAGAAAACCGAACTAAAAAATGAAAAATAATTTTAATTTCCAACTCGCATGGGATTAAATTTAAGTGGTCAACAAAAAAATAATCTCCAACACATTTAGAATAAAACTAGAGTTAATTACAAAAAAAAAATAATTTTACCATCAAAAGCGTGTGGTGCTCTACTGTATATCAATTAATTTCACAATAAACAGATATTGGTGAATGTAAAGTCTCTAAGAAGAAAATGTAAAAACCATAAAAAGCACCCCACGCTTTTGATGGTAAAATTATTTTTTTTGACTATTTAACTCATGCCCCAAATGGGAGTCAATGACCAATCACGTTTCAATGATTTCTGTTTTACAACCAATCAGAATCGTGTTTCACCAAATATTTATCAGTGTTATGATTACCATATTAAAGAAAGCTCCTCCTTACAATATTGCGTTCCTTTGGCAATAAATAGTATGATCTGGTTGCAGTGATAAACAAATGAAGCAGTAGAAGCGTACCTATCGTTTCTCATTTGTTTTCAAACATCGCCGTTTACATTAAATATATAAATATTTTAAAATAACTATAGTTAAATAATGATTTGTGAGTAAACAGCTTACTTTTATTCGTTAAATAGTCCTAACAAATGCCACTCTTGATTTCCAAATTCTCTAGATAAATTCACTCCTCACTTCGTGAGTCGTGAATTTATCGATAATTTGGAAATCACTTGTGGCATTACTTATGAAGATAACTCTAGTTTTATTCTAAATATGTTGGAGATGATTTTTTTTGTTGGCCACTTTAATTTTATCCCAAACGTGTTGGAAATTAAAATTATTTTTCTTTTTTACTTCAGTTTTCTAATAAAGCGTGTTGTTTTAGTTTTTAAACTATTATTTATTTTTTTTTATTTTTAGTTTAATTGATTTTCATAAACCGGAAACCCATGAAAATTTAATTGCTTACGATATACTTAGTGTCTAGGCACGAATATAATTATATATTTTTAAAATTATTATTATTATCTAACATTAT
Organism: Diploptera punctata; assembly: GCA_030220185.1. Lineage (NCBI taxonomy): Eukaryota > Metazoa > Arthropoda > Insecta > Blattodea > Blaberidae > Diploptera > Diploptera punctata. Next base: position 196,389 of record JASPKZ010004202.1, on the reverse strand, counting down.
TATAATATTTTTGAATATTTTAATAAAGATAAATAGTTACACTTAATCGTATCCTTCTCATATATTTTTGGATAAATTAGAATATGGCGAGTTTACAAAATCATTGGCTCAGGATAGGGATGTATGGAGAGCTTATGTCCGTGCGGCCATGAACCTACAGGTTCGATAGTGCCAGTGAGTAAGTAAGAGTTTACAAAATTGTCATTAATATTTTACAGAATAAGATAAAAATGTAAATATCTTTAAATTCGATACTATTGTAGTATGAGCTAAAAGTAATACTCTTCTAAAAAAAATCCTCCGGGCCGGATTTGAACCAGCGACCTATGCATTACTGAAAGTATATACCACTAGAGTCCACCGCTCTACCAACTGAGGATATAATATTAATATTAATTTCTTACAACGATGGACTAAAAAGTCGATAAGTCCGGAACCTATTATCTTCTTGTACCTTGTAAGCCCATGTTTCCCTTAATAGAGATTTAGGTGCTCTCTCCCTATAGGGAAAAATTTGAACCATACTATTATATATTATTTATGAAATTATCGTATTGTATTGTCATTGGTCCTTTACAAGTACACAAAGTTTCACGTCGATCCAATATTTTTAAGTGGGTGAAAATCGAGTTGAAAAATTCCGTTACATAGATAGATACAGGTCAAGCCAATATAAAGAGTGTAAAAATGCTGATGATGAAACATGTTTCTCAAATTTCTATATTGTTTAACGAAGATTTGAAATATAAGTTTATAACGACTGATGTAACACGTACGGATTTTAAAAGTTTAACATTTTATTACACACTTTATATTAGCTTGACCTGTATCTATCTATCTATCTATCTATCTATCTATCTATGTAACTGAATCTTTCAACGCGATTTTCACCCACTTAAAATCATTGGACCGACTTGAAACTTTGTATACTTGTAGAGGACCCGTGACAATACAATAATTTCATATTTATTTTCTAAAATCCTGCCCATAATCATCAGAAATTCAAAAAAAGTTTTTTGTATCAATGTAACGGAATCTTTCAACGCGATTTTCACCCACTTAGAAATATTGGATCGACTTGAAACTTTACATACTTGTAGAGGACTCGTGACAATACAATAATTTCATATTTATTTTCTAAAATCCTGTCCATAATCATCAGAAAATCAAAAAAAGTGTTTTTGTATCAATGTAACGGAATCTTTCAACGCGATTTTCACCCACTTAGAAACATTGGATCGACTTGAAACTTTGTATACGTGTAGAGGACCCGTGACAATACAATAATTTCATATTTTGTTTCTAAAATCCTGGCCAGAATCATCAGAAAATCAAACAAATGAAAACTGGTATAATAGGTTGCGGACTTGTCGACTTTTAGTCAATCATTGTAAGAGCTCAGTTGGTAGAGCAGTGAACTGTTAGTGGTGTATAATTTCAGTAATCCATACGTCGCTGGTTCAAATCCGGCTAGGAGGGTTTTTTTATAGAAGAGTATTACTTTTAGCTCATACTACAATAGTATCGAATTTAAATATATTTACATTTTTATCCTATTCTGTAAAATATTAAAAACTAAAAAATAAAAAATAAATAATAGTTTTAAAAAACTAAAAGAACACGCTTTATTAGAAAACTAAAAAATGAAAAATAATTTTAATTTCCAATACGCTTGGGATAAATTTAAAGTGGTCAACAAAAAAATCATCTCCAACACATATAGAATAAAACTAGAGTTATCATCAAAAAGAAAATAATTTTACCATGAAAAGCGTGGGGTGCTTTTATGACTTTTACATTTTCTTCTTAGAGAGCTTACTTTTGCCAATATCTGTTTATTATCAAATATATTAATTGATATAGAGCACCCCACGCTTTTGATGGTAAAATTATTTTCTTTTTGTTGATAACTCTAGTTTTATTCTATATATGTGTTGAAGATGCTTTTTTTGTTGACCACTTTAAATTTATCCCAAGCGTGTTGGAAATTAAAATTATTTTTCATTTTTTAGTTTTCTAATAAAGCGGTGTTCTTTTAGTTTTTTTAAAACTATTATTTATCTTTATATACGTCTATATATAATTCTTCTATACGTATGTTTTGTACCGAACTCCTCCTAAACTACTGGACAAATTTTGATGAAATTTTGTGTGTATGTCTAATTGGGTCCCTCGATGATCTAGATTCACAATTGGCCCCTCTAAAACCATTAGATGTAGGAGTTAACCTGAAGTGAAAATTTAAAAATCGCTCTAGCGGTCACATTTTTAACATTTTTTTTTTTCCATGTTTCACAACGAAACTCAGTATACATCATATTAAAATAAACCGATGTAGTGTATTATCAAAAACTGAACGACATCCAACAATTAGAAGTGCAGGTGTAACCTTGAAATTCCTTAAATAAAAAACTGTCTGAACGACCGGACCGATTTTGATGAAAGTCTTTCGTGGCTATTTGAGGGTGGTCCGCAGATGGTTTAGATTCACAGTTGGAACACGGTTGGTGTCGCTGTGATCGGGTTATACGACTTTTTTATGTGAGATGTGTAGTCATCTGCATTACCGACATATTCCGCGCTGCAAGAATGTAACCTCATCATGCAAGCTTCTCGAGTGCCAATAGATGACAGTGAGGAGTTTTCTTGAGAATTTATTTAATATATCTAATTACGTCTTAATAAGTGAATTTAATTGAAAAAAAATAACACATTTTTATCGTCCGGCCATGATACGAGAATTGAATGTTTGAGCAGGACAACATCTGCAAGGTTCGCTAGTTTTATATAAATTCTGGAACAAAGTAATTTGTTATAAAAGTAGGCAAGTAGAAGAAGATATTATTTAAATTGACTATTAACTCGTGCCCCAAATGGCAGTCAATGACCAATCACATTTCAATGAATTTTGATTTACAATCAATCACAGTCTATTTCACCTCGATTTTATCAGTTTCATTTTATAGTTTTCATCCCATCAAGTGGCTTCCAGATTGTATATATAATGCACGAATGTAACCAGATTCTGTTTGCGAGATATAATAGAAAAACATTCGTAGCAATTGATTATGCCATAAAAAAAGAAACCACTGTTTGCACTTTCTTAAACGTATTATTTCCCATGAATTAACGTTGCAGAAAAAAAATATAATGGACGCATTTACATCATAGGGCAACAGAAATTAATTAATAACCCGTAATGATGTGTTTCATTTCTTCTCCACTAGGGTGCATTCTTACAATATTGCGATTCTATTTGGCAATAAATATGATCTGGTTGCAGTGATGAACAAACGAAACATAACGTTTCTCATTTGTTCTCAAACATCGCCGCTTATATTAAATATATAAATATTTTAAAATGACTATATTTAAATAATGTTTTAGAGTAAACAGCTTAATTTTATTCGTTAAAAGTCCTAACAAATGCCACTCTTGATTTCCAAATTCTCTAGATAAGTTTGGAAATCACTTGTGGCATTACTTATGATAAAAAGTGGAACACTTTAATTCATTGTTCAGCATACTTTTTTTATTGCAGAATTGCTTATCGTTTCCACTGGCAACACTTCCGTCACATCCACTATATTAACATATTAAGAATACACTTCATAATACTCATGTACATGCATTTTGAGAGAAGTTGGGACAAGTGATCCTGTAATACGTAATAGCACGCATTCCCAGAATTGAGCCTAGGTCTAATTTTTTGTGCATCTCATTCCTATTTGTAATTATTGTTCCTAATTTTCGGATATTTTTAAATTCACGATGAGTTAAAGCAAGGAGATGCACTATCTCCTCTACTATTCAATTTTGTATTAGAACATGCCATCAAATCTTTGGAGAATGAAGAAGGTCTACAACTCACTGGTATTAATACGCTGTTAGTTTATGCTGATGATGTAGTATTGTTTTTGTTACGGCAGTGAGGCCTGGACAATTCGCAGTGTAAATGAACAAAGACTAACTGCGGCAGAAATAAAATTGATAATGCGTAGTGCAGGTTACTCAAGAACAGACCACAAAAGGAATTCTGAGATTCTCAAATAATTACAAATAAAATCAATCATGGAATATGTGCAAAAATACAGAAACAACTCTGGAAATCTCACGTAAGAAGAAAGAGCAGAAAAAGAATACCACGTCAAATCTTAAATTACCAGCCACCAAGCAAGAGATCTTTGGGCAGACCCTTCAAACATTCGTTTGAGACCGTAATACACCGCTAGGTCTATCACATGAATGGAAGAAGAATAAGAAGAAGGAATAGGTATTAAACTTAAAAGTAATAGCTAAGATTCAAATCGAACTCTGGCCCTCTGAGTGTGAACCGCTCTTCCAACAACAGTAAACGTTGTGAACTAACCTTGAAGGCATACAAGGGAAGGAGGTTTATCTTGTGAAAATGTGTGTGTATGTGAGGTTTACCAAGAAACCTCCTCTTCCTCCTCCGGTAAACGAGGCTTGGTGGATAAAATATAGCGTCCTTTCATGAATCTTATTAAGATATCCAGAAGCAGGGAGGGGGAGGGAGGAATATAAAGTTATGAGAAAGAAGTATATATAATCCGCCACTATATATCACCAATGTACCTCACCACCGCCAGAGAGCTCTGATGTAATCGTGCAGATGCTAACAGTACACTGCATGCACTTTTTATAAAGATATTGGTTCCCATATAAATCATCCCCAATATAATACAAGGTAATACTCTATTATACAGAATAGAACGTCTTAACATAACAAATATCTGCTTTCCATTACTTTCTTTTGGTGGCCGCGGTGGGAAAGTAGTCATGTTCCTTCTTTTCTCTGGTCCCTAGGGTCGCGGGTTTAAACCCTCATGGGTCGATGGATTTTTATCTTCTTCTTCATCGTCCAACCACGTCTTAGGCCTATAGGCCTGTTACCATCTCACTGATGAATTTTGTATCCAGCGTTTCCTTTGACGGCCCAGAGATCTCTTCCCTGTTGGACAATAACGAAGCCTTGGGAACACTATCTGAACTCATTCGTCCCAAATGATTCATCCAATTGTTCTGGTCTCTGTGTATGTATTCATTGACCATTTCTAAACGTAGTTCCTTCAATGTATCATCATTGCGTTGTGATCCCATTTGGTATATCCCGCTGTATATCTCATGAATCTCGTTTCACTGGAAGTTATCCTGCTCTCTTCTCCTTTCCTCAAAGTCCATGCCTCACTGCCGTAGCAAAGTGCAGGTCTTGCTAAGGTTTTGTATAACCGTACTCTGGTATCTCTCTGGACTAGCGAAGGTTACATTACTGAATTTATTAATAGATTTTTATTGAATGAAAACATCAAAAGAGCAAGGCATCCGGGAGGGACTTTAAGCTGTGGATCCCCAGTCCGAAGATTTTCAGGTTCGTAAAAGATCGTTAAGCTTGCATAAAGCCTGGTAAAATGGAAGAGAAGATCTTAGGTCTTAACTCCATCCAACTATGAAACCATAAGGTCTTGGCCGTGCGGTCATGAGCTCTCCATACATCCATATCCTGAGCTAATGTTTTGCAATCATCTCCTGTATAATCTATTTCCTCAAATCATGGATAATGTTATTCTCTCACCTCATTCTTGGTCTACCAACTGGGCGTTCTCACTCTGGTTTTCCTATAAGAAGCTTCCATTCACCTTTCATCCCCCATCGTGCCACATGTCCTCCCCATCGCAGTCTACGAGACTTAACTGTTCTCATTATATCTGGCTTCCTATACATACGTAGCTCATTATTATGTAGTTTTCTCCATTCACCTGTCTGGTCATCTATTTTTTTTTGGCGCAAAAAATCTCGTAAGAACTTTATTCTCAAATACTCGTAATCTCCTTTCCTCCCTTAAAGTAAGAGTCCATGTTTCGCATCCATATAATATAACTGGTAGAATAATAGTTTTATATATTTTCAGTTTAACGTTTTTGAAAGGAGTTGGGACATCAAAAGTCTCTGTAATACATAATAGCACGCATTTCCAGAATTGAGCCTATGTTTAATTTCTTTTTGCATCTCATTCCTATTTGTGATTATTGTTCAGGTATTTGAAATCAGCCACTTCTTAAAAATTCCCCTCATTTGTCATTAATTGTCCATTTCCGTTATATAATACATTCCTTTGTGTGAAAATATTTTTAATTTTATTGATATTTACTTCCAGTCCGAATTTCTTAGTGTTACTCCATGAAGTGTGAGTGTTGGCCTTTAGTATCTTCTCGCTATCTTTCAATAGTACTACATCATCAACATAAACTAACAGCTTATTAATACCATTGAGTTGTAGGCCTTCTTCATTCTCCAAAGTAATTTTTAATTATAGCCTTATTCTTAAACATAATTTGTAGGATTTTAATCCTGTTTATTTCCAAAATCACTCCTCGGAGGAAGACGTATTGGATGTGCATTCACTGTCTATCCATCTCTTGGCTGGTCTTCCTCTTGTTCTTCTCCCGTCCATTGGTCTATCTTCTTTGGCTCTTTTTTCAAGTCGGTTGTCTTCCATTATTTTTATACGACCTTTCCAATATTTCGTCTATATAGCCTCATTTTTTAAAAAAATATAAACGTCATCAATCATATGAGTGAATCTACGTTTTAACAAATGGCTATGAAACCAGATTTTCATAAATGATAATCTATATTTTGCATCATTCAGCTAAGCGTCAAATGTTCCCTCTCTTAGATTGTTGATGCATAACTATCAAATAAGGAAAATAACTTGCAACATCCACTATTGTTGGTTTGTAGCTACAAGAAATGGTGAAGATTGACTTAAACTTGAAACGTATTTTCTCCAAACTTGCGTAATGGCGCATAGCCGGTTGATACATAACGCCGTGCAATTAATGTTCAAGTATGTGAATAATTATCTAAAATGTGAGAAATGCCTTGAAATGAACTGAGAAAGTTACTGAGCTTAAAATAACCTAAAATCGCCATATTTACAATGTAAGAATATGTATTATTATGGTCGACCTTATTTTCGACTTTCCGTATTTTATTCCGCACACCCTCCATTTTTCTTCCCTTTTGTTGTAAAAAAGTAATTTAAAGTCCATATCGTTTAAATAAATATCAATAAAACTAAATATATGGTCACACTTAGAAATACATTATATACCGGTAATGGAAATGGACAGCTAATGAATGACAAATGAAGGAAATTTTGAGGAAGTGGCTGAATTCAAATACCTAGGAACAATAATCACAAATAGGAATGAGATGCACAAAGAAATTAAACATAGGCTCAATTCTGGAAATGCGTGCTATTATGCATTGCAGAGACTCTTGATGTCCCAACTCCTTTCAAAAAACGTTAAACTGAAAATATATAAAACTATTATTCTACCAGTTATATGGATGCGAAACATGAACTCTTACTTTAAGGGAAGAAAGGAGATTACAAGTATTTGAGAATAAGGTACTTAGGAAAATTTTTGGACCAAAGAGAGATGAACAGACAGGTGAATGGAGAAGACTACATAACAATGAACTACATGGTCTTTATAGGAAGCCAGATATAATAAGAACAATTAAGTCTCGTAGACTGCGATGGCAGGGCATGTTGCACGTATGGGGAATGAAAGACTTGCATGGAAGCTTCTGGTAGGAAAGCCAGAGGGAAAACGCCCAGTTGGTAGACCAAGAATGAGGTGGGAGAAAAACATTAACTATGATTTGAGGGAAGTAGACTATACAGGGAATGATTGGAAAGCATTGGCTCAGGATCGGGATGTATGGAGAGCTTATGTCCGCGCGGCCATGAACCTACGGGTTCGATAGTGCCAGTGAGTAAGTAAGTAAGTAACAAAGGCGATTAATTTAAATCAAGTTGTGAATTTAACAGTTTATTACTACTTTTCAATTTATTTATTTCTACAGCCTCCAAAATTTCCAACTTCTAACTCTTATCACAAACATGTAAAATTTCAAAGTTTGGTTCGAAACAATGATGCTGAACACCTATTCCAGTTTAATCATTGTTTCGATCCAATTTTGAAATTTTACATGTTTGTGATAAGGGTAAGAAGTTGGACCTTTTGGAGGCTGTAGAAATAAATAAATTGAAAAGTAGTAATAAACTGTTAAATTCTCAACTTGATTTGAATGAATCGCCTTTGTTACTTACTTACTTACTCACTGGCACTATCGAACCCGTAGGTTCATGGCCGCGCGGACATAAGCTCTCCATACATCCCTATCCTGAGCTAATCCTTTCCAATCATTCCCTGTATAATCTACTTCTCTCAAATCATAGTTAATATTATTCTCCCACCTCATTCTTGGTCTACCAACTGGGCGCCTTCCCTCTGGCTTTCCTACAAGAAGCTTCCATGCAAGTCTTTCATTCCCCATACGCGCAACATGTCCTGCCCATCGCAGTCTACGAGACTTAACTATTCTTATTATATCTGACTTCCTATAAAGACCATGTAGTTCATTGTTAAGTAGTCTTCTCCATTCACCTGTCTGTTCATCTCTCTTTGGTCCAAAAATTTTCCTAAGAACTTATTTCTCCAAAACTCGTAATCTCCTTTCCTTCCTTAAAGTAAGAGTCCATGTTTCGCACCCATATAATATAACTGGTAGAATAATAGTTTTATATATTTTGAGTTTAACGTTTTTTGAAAGGAGTTGAGACATCAAGAGTCTCTGCAATGCATAATAGCACGTATTTCCAGAATTGAGCCTATGTTTAATTTCTTTGTGCATCTCATTCCTATTTGTGATTATTGTTCCTAGGTATTTGAATTCAGCCACTTCCTCAAAATTTCCCTCATTTGTCACTAGCTGTCCATTTCCATGGGTGGACCGCTCGAATGGACCTAATTTCAATTGCTTGTTACTGGCAAACGGTTGAAGATAGAAACTTAAAACAACGTTCATATTACAGAAAAAAACTCACCAAGTTTGATATCCAGATCACCACATCTCTATATGAGCCCCAGCAGTCACTGTGACGATATCAAAGCGATGAACAATTTCTTGCCAAGTACGTTGGAGTATGTCTTCTGGAATGTTCTCAATAGCCTCTATGATGCGCTCACGAAGATCACGAAGGTCTTTGACTGGGGTGGTGTAAACTTTATCTTTGACATAGCCCCAGAGAAAGAAATCCAGTGGTGTTAAATCGGGAGATCTCGGGGCCACGCGATTGGTCCTCCCCTACCAATCCAACGGCCAGGGAAAATGTTGTCCAAAGTCGTACGAACTTCATTGGACCAGTGGGGAGGAGCACCATCTTGCTGGAAAACGATGTTAGGCTGCAGTTGTTCAATTTGTGGAAAGAAGAACTGCTCCAGCATGTCAAGATATGTGGTACCACGAACAGTTTTCTCGGCGAAGAAAAACGGTCCAATGACCTTATTATGTGACAAACTGCACCAAACATTCATCTTCGGACTATCACGAACATGCTCTTGAATAGCGTGAGGATTCTCCGATCCCCAGATCCGCACATTATGCCGGTTTACCTTGCCTGACAAATGGAAAGTGGCTTCGTCCGAGAAGAAAATCTTGGTCATGAAGTCAGGATCAGCGCCGAGACGGTCCAGCATCGTATTGGCGAATTCCACTCGTTTCGGCATGTCATTCGGCTCCAGACGTTGCACTAACTGCACTTTATATGCGTGCAGTTTGAGGCGTTTGTGGACAATCCGTTGTAATGTCGATTTTGGTATTTGAAGTTCCCGCGAAGCTCTTCTTAATGACTTCCGGGGGCTTCGCTCAAATGCGGCTTGAACATTTGCTACCATTTCATCGGATGCTCTGCGACCACCACCATGCTTCTTCAACACAGATCCTGTAGCTAATAATGTATCACGCCACTTCTTTATGCTTCTAGCAGTTGGAGCATCACGGTTTAAACACACGCCGGAACTCCCTTTGAACTCTAATGATTGATTAAACTCCGCATACCACAAAAACAGCTTGCGCTTTCATCTGCGGAGTCGCCATTTTCACAAACAATTAAATCTAAGAACGAGAAACGTATCTTTGTGCCATCTACCGACAGGATTCGAAACTTGGTGAGTTTTTCTGTACTATGAACGTTGTTTTAAGTTTCTATCTTCAACCGTTTGCCAGTAACAAGCAATTGAAATTAGGTCCATTCGAGCGGTCCACCCTGTATAATGTATTTCTAGGTGTGACCATATATTTAGTTTTATTGATATTTACTTCCAGTCCTAATTTCTTAGTGTTACTCAATAGTGTGTGCGTGTTGTCCTTTAGTATCTCCTCGCTATCGGCCAGTAGTACTACATCATCAGCATAAACTAACAGCTTATTAATATCATTGAGTTGTAGGCCTTCCTCATTCTGTAATAACACAATTCGTAATTTGTTAACATGTGTGAAGAAGGTACAGTGTACAGAAACAGCTGTAACTTAATTATATCTTAATAAATATGAAAATCAAATAAAGCTGTAAATTTTATTTTTATTTAATTAATATCCGTTTAACTGTTTTATTTTATTTAATCACTAAAGACTTGTTCGCGCAGTTTACGTCCCTTATAATTCCAAGCCGTGCAGGTAGAATAGGACACTCGGCTTGTGCAAGTTGGTAATTTACTGTTAGAGTTTATTTTAAGACGGGGAAGAAGGAGCTAGTTTGGCTTGCAACAAGTTTTCCTAAGTACTCCACCAATAATGATATGCCTTCCAACAAGTAGTCTACGATAATCTCCGATATCACATAAATATTATCAAGCCCTTGATACAGCCCTCACCTTGTTCCAAACAGACTGTAGGGGAAGTTTACTTAATAGAAAGATTCACTTGCAAGATTAATCAAAGTTTGCTGCAAGTGGGCCTATTCAAAACACCAGATTCTTACCCAAGTTAACGCAACTGGATTCTGTCACATTTAACATAGTTAGAAAGTGCGATCACAAATGTGATAGCGATGTTTTTAGGTAAGTCTATTTATTTAACCATTTAGAGAAGGTATTTTCTGGGATTTATGTCACAGTGCCATCTACTTCTTCTTCTTCCTTCCAAGTATTAGGCCAAGGTCTGTTAGAATAGAATATATTTATTTAGCCTGGTGGAGTTAAGACCATATGGCCTTCTCTTTCACTCACCAGGACAAACATATGTTACATATAAATACAAAAAATTACAATAATAATAATAATAATAATAATAATAATAATAATAATAATAATAATAATAATGATAATAATAATAATGATAATAATAATAATAATGATAATAATAATGATAATAATAATGGTGATAATAATAATAATAATAATAATAATAGCTTTATTTTACCTGGCAGAGTTAAGGCCATGTGTACCACTAAACCAGGTTTTAAAAAATACAAAAAATAGTCTCACATCTAAATTACAATAACATAAACAATTACATGTTATAAATACAATACAATTAATATTTATAATATATTTCGATTTACTCTAAATTGAACGAATTAATATATAATATGTACAAGATATATAAAAACCGAGAAAATTATTAATGACATGGTATAAAATTAAATAAATAGAGAAAAATTAATTATTAGACAACAGGTAACTGTATAAGCGTGACTTAAAAGTACCAAGTGTGCGGCAACTCATGATATCTTGAGGAAGGAGATTCCAGGAGCGGGCAGAGGCTACTGTGAAGGAAGTAGAATAAGAGGAAGTGCTATGAAGAGGAATTGTAAGCAGACTGTTATCTTGTGACCTAGTGTCAATATTGTGGTAAGAAGATAACTTCTCAAATCTGGACGCCAGGTAAATAGGAGTGTAGGAATTCAAGAGCTAGTCATACTAAACAATTAATTGTCTTTCAAATTGAATAATAATGGGAATAATGTCTAATAATATAATAAAATTAAATACAAATTAAATTAATGATAGAATGAATACAGAAAGGAATAACAGCTCGAATATACTATACATAAAAAGAAAAGAAAAAAATTACAAAGAAAGTAATAAACTATAATGAATTAATCTATCGCTTTTTATACAAGGCATCAGGTAAATATATTAACAAATCTTAAAACAATTTTTATTAAATAATGAAAAAACATTTTATTAATTTTTAAAAAGTAATATTAGTGAGTTGTTTCTGTTAATAATTGTATTTTCAATTTGTTTCTGAAAGATTGTAAAGTTTGGCAGTCTCTGACATAGGGTGGAAGGGAATTCCATTTTCTAGCAAGAGAAATTGTAAAATATTTCGAATAATAGGTAGTGTGATGAGGAGGGATATAAAGGACACTGTGCTCAAGGGATCGGGTATCTGTTACGATCCTATAGAACATTTTCCCTCCAGCGTTTCATAGGACGGCCCAGAGATCTTTGTCCTCTTGGTATATAATTATAAAACATCTTTGGGGATCCGATTTGAACTCATTCTTTCAAGATGGTGTTTCCAATTTAGTGGTACTGTTTAATATATTCCAAAATTGGCGTAGTCTTCAATTCTTTTAAGATATCGGTGTTCCTTTTCCGATCCCATCTGGTGTAACCCGCTGTTCTGCGCATGAATCTAATTTCACAAGCCGTTATTCTGCTTTCATGTTGTCTTTTTAGTGTCCATGCTTCACTACCATAGGTCAACACTGTCTAGCCAAAGTGTTATATAAACGTAATCTGGTGTTTTTTGTACAAGGGATGGTTTCATAACTTGATTAATAATTCCCAAACTTTTATTATAACTAGTAATTTTTTCACGGATATCCTTTTCATCCCAGATAGAGAGATAATATCCAAGATATTTAAATTGATTAGATCTCTCTGAAATTTTATTCTGGTGACAGATTTTACTTTTATGGGGTCCTTCCCATGAAATGCCATAATTTTAGTTTTGTTAGTTGATATTTCCATCTACGGTATATAAAATCAAATTTAAGAAAAACTGAAAGCAATGAATGTATTAATACATTAAGTGAGTCTGTTGCACCTTGCGTTATAAAAGTTGAGTTCTAATAGTCCGTTGCGCCCTATTTATTAAGAGAAATCTCATAATTTTACTTTCTATTGTTATTTTATAATATACAACTAGCTAATACCCGGTTTGCGTTGCTACGCCTAAATAAATCTTTTTTTTTTCAGTGCCACAGGTTGCCATTTCGACATTTCTGGTGTTCTCTCCTGGCATTGCCTTAATTGTAACCTACTTCTGAAGTTGGGGCGCCTGGAAGGCGGAGTTACGTTACCCCGATGATATGATGGGTGATAAATGATAATGAAGCGCCAGGAGAGTTCTTAACCTAAACTTAATCTAAATTCCAGACCCTGGGCAACCACAGAAATAATTCTCTTCAAGGAAAAATTTCTATGGTTTGACCGGGAATCGAATCTGGGAATTCACTAACAGTGGTCAGAAACGCTGACCACTAGACCATGAGATTAGTCATAAATTATATATTAAAAGTTAATTAAATTGTGTGGTATTGCTGAGTCGAATTAAACATGGCGGTTGCTAGTCAGTTTTTAATTCGGATTTCAGGTAAATCTCCACTTGTAATTCTCGGATTACGCACATGTTGGATAATAGGTACTTCGATTTATTTTAATAGGATATGCTGAGTTTCGTTGTGAAACATCGAAGATTCTAACCGCTAGAGCGATTTATAAATCTTTACTTCAGGTAAACTCCTACATCTACTGGTTTTAGAGGGTCCAATTGTGAATCTAAACCATCCAGGGACCCACTAAAACACACACAAAAAACCATCAAAAACGGTCCAGTCGTTTAGGCAGTTTTTAATTTCGGATTTCAGGATTGTCTCCAATCTGGTATAGAAACAGCCATAGCAAACCGTGGAGGAAAGCTACATGCTATATTTATTGACTACTCCAAGGCGTTCGATACAATAAATAGAACCATCCTAATGAAGATATTGGAAAACGCTATAGGTCTAAAACACTACCTACTACCGCCTATTAGAGACCTCCTCACCAACAACTGGGTGGAAATAGGTGACGGTATAGACAAATCGAACCTGATACAGTAAACTGTGGATGTTCTGCAGGGGGACCCGTTAAGCCCCTTGCTGTTCATTTTAGCTACAGACATCATCAAGGCAACGTAAATCTGGTTATGTACGCAGATGACATGGTATTGACCTCAACTTCGGATAGTGATCTGCAGAAAGCCTTCAACCAATTACTGGACTGGGAAAAAGAAATTGAACTGACACTAAATGAAGAGAAAACAGTCTCCATGACCTTTAGAAAAGGGGACAGACGAGGCATTTTCTACATTGATGGAAAAGCACTAAAATCAGTACCTAGCTTCACGTATCTGGGAGTCACTTTCCAAACACAGGGAAGTGTGTTTACACACCATGTAAATGACAGAGTAAATGCTGCGATAAGAGCTATAAGCGACATTAAGTCAATAAACAAACTCTCATTAGAAACAGCCCTACAAATTTTTGAACTTAAAGTTGATCCGGTTGCAACATATGGGTTAGAGAACATATGGGTCCATTTAAAGAAAACGATCCTAGAAAAATTAGAGAAACTAAAAGCAACATACCTAAAAAGGGTGCTCTGTCTCTCCAAATACACACCCTCATGAATTGTTTGTGAACTCTCCAGAGAACCATTCTACATAGAAGAGCTGAGGCTAAAGTTCCTACTACCAGTGACACAAGCTTACCAGGACCTCCTGCAAGAACTCCACGAAAAGAAGCGCAAAATATAGGAAGAATTCTACATTACTGACGCCATGACAAACCGTGAATGGACTCAGGGAGAATATGAATTGCGCCACACAGTGACCAGACTCGCTGTGCATGGATTTCACCACAAGCTGTGTAGCAACCAGAGCCCGGCCCAGACTGCATGTGTGCAAGATGTGGCGAACTGTGCGAGAAATATCATGTGTTAAACTGTAGGATGAGATCAGAATCGTTGTTGAAACTCTGCAGTGACTGAGAACAATCTTCTTTGCACGTTGTGCGCATTTCTTATTTTATTATTTTAATATGATATACTGAGTTTCGTTATGAAACATTGAAAATTGCGACTGCTAGAGCGATTTTTATTTTTTGTTTCAGGTGAACTCCCACACCTAATGGTTTTAGAGGGCCCATCTGTGAATCTAAAGCATCCAGGGATCCACTCAAACACACACACAAAATTCTTCAATATCGGTCCAGTCATTTAGGCAGTTTTTTAATTTAGGTTTTTCAAATAAACTTCCATTCCTAATTGTCGGATTTCGCTCATTTATGGACCATACCTACCTCGGTTTATTTTAAAGGGTATATTGAGTTTCGTTGTGAAACATCGAAAATTGTGACCGCTAGAGTGATTTTTACCCTCCATGGTATCTTTACCTTGTCGTGGTGGAGTGGCTTGTGTGCTTAAATGATCCTGAGAGCTATGCCGGCGGTAGCATTGCTGCCGATAGGGTTACCCATGCCGGACTGGTCGAAGGTGATAAGCCAGACGAAATAAGTACCTTGGTCGAAAGAGTGACGATCTTTCACCGTAAAAATACAACCGTCAAGAAATGCGGACATGGGTTCTACTGAGGTAAAATTTTCCGGAGGTCAAATAGTCCCCCATTCGGTTCTCCGGGCGGGGACTACTTCAGGGAACCCATGCCAAAGGCTCAAACACAGGGACATGTTCCTAGGAACATGGAATGTTAGGACTTTATACAATAGCGGGGCACTAGAGATATTAACGCGGGAATTGGATAAATCGCCCTTGGATATAGTCGCTTTACAGGAAGTTAGGTGGCCAGGAGAAGGTAGTCAGGAATCAGGAAGCTTTGCATTATACTATGGGGGTGCAGAAAGACCTGCATTTGGAACGGGTTTTTTAGTCAGAAGGAGGATCCTATCCGCTATCCGAGATATTAAGTTTGTTAGTGATAGGATATCATACATAATTCTAAAGGGTAAACGACATGATTTTATAATTGTAAATGTACATGCCCCCACAGAAGATAAAGATGACAAGATCAAGGATGAGTTCTATGAAGAATTAGAATGCTTATTTGATAGCCTTTCACGATATCATATGAAAATTGTCTTAGGAGATTTTAATGCAAAAGTGGGGCGGGAAGATATATTCAAACCAACAATAGGCAAATTCAGTCTTCATGAAGATAGTAACGACAACGGGGTTAGATTAGTCACATTTGCCACATCAAAGAATCTCATTGTTAAGAGCACAACATTTCAGCATAAGGATATTCATAAATACACCTGGACGTCCCCAGATGGAGAAACTCGGAACCAGATAGATCATGTATTAGTGGATAAACGCTGGCACAGTAGCATCATTGATGTTAGATCAGTTAGAGGGACAGACTGCAATTCAGATCATCATCTGGTCAGGGTGAAAATCAGACAACGGCTATCGCTTATGAGAGGAACAAACGCTAAAGATGATTCTGTAAAATATGAATTAAAAAACTTGAAAAATGATGAAATGCGGCAAGAATACCAAATCAAAATTGCTAATAGATTTGAAGTACTGGAATCTTCAGATGACAATGTGGCAAACGAAGAAGAAACTGACATAAATAAAGAATGGGAGGCTATAAGAGATACTATTAAATTGTCAGCATCAGAAAGCATTGGTTGTTTAAAAAAGAGGCAAAACAAGAAATGGTTTGATGAGGAATGTGCCGACATTGTAAAGAAAAGAAAGCTAGCAAAAATGAAATGGTTACACGAGCCAAATGAGGTAAATTTAGAGCAATTGGGTAGTGTTAGACGGGAAACCACCAAGTTACTAAAGAGTAAAAAGAGGGAATATTTGAGAGAGAAGATTAATGATCTTGAAATGAATGCAAAAAATAGGAACATTAGAGAATTATATCAGGGAATTAGTATAGAGAAGAAAGGGTTTCAGGCTAGAACAAACATAATTCGGAATGAAAATGGGGATATGATTGCAGATTCCAAGAGTATATTAAATAGATGGAAAAGTTATTTTAATCAGCTATTAAATGTACATACAGAACAGGACATTGAGGAGGATAAGTTACAGACAGCAGAAATGCTAGTCGCAGAGCCAAGTGCATTAGAGGTTGAAATGGCAATTGAAAAATTGAAGATGTATAAAGCATCAGGTTCAGATGAGATCCCAGCAGAACTGATAAAATCAGGGGGAGAAAAATTGATGGACAAGATACGCTGTTTGCTTAGTATGATTTGGGAAAAAGAAGCTCTTCCAGATGAATGGAAGGAATCAATTATCGTACCAATTTATAAGAAAGGAGATAAAACTGATTGCAACAACTATAGGGGCATCTCATTACTTTCAACTTCGTACAAAATTCTAACAAATATATTAGTAAGCAGACTTACTCCCTATATTGATGACATTCTAGGAGATCATCAATGTGCATTTAGAAGAAACAGGTCTACAACAGATCAGATTTTTAGTATAAGACAGATTTTAGAAAAGAAATGGGAATATAATGGTACTGTACATCAACTATACGTAGACTTCCAAAAAGCATATGATTCAATTAAGAGGGAGAAGTTATATAGTATCCTGCTGGAGTTCGGAATTCCTAAAAAGTTAGTTAGACTTATACGAATGTGTCTAAATGGCTCAACGAGTAGGGTGCGTGTAGGCAAACAGTTTTCAGACACTTTTGAAATCCAGAATGGGTTGAAGCAAGGAGATGCACTATCTCCTCTACTATTTAATTTTGTACTAGAGCATGCCATTAAATCTTTAGAGAATGAGGAAGGCTTACAACTCAATGGTATTAATAAGCTGTTAGTTTATGCTGATGATGTAGTACTACTGGCCGATAGCGAGGAGATACTAAAGGCCAACACGCACACACTATTGAGTAACACTAAGAAATTAGGACTGGAAGTAAATATCAGTAAAACTAAATATATGGTCACACGTAGAAATACATTATATAATGGAAATGGACAGCTAATGACAAATGAGGGAAATTTTGAGGAATTGGCTGAATTCAAATACCTAGGAACAATAATCACAAATAGGAATGAGATGCACAAAGAAATTAAACATAGGCTCAATTCTGGAAATGCATGCTATTATGCATTGCAGAGACTTTTGATGTCCCAACTCCTTTCAAAAAACGTTAAGCTGAAAATATATAAAACTATTATTCTACCAGTTATATTATATGGGTGCGAAACATGGACTCTTACTTTAAGGGAGGAAAGGAGATTACGAGTATTTGAGAATAAAGTTCTTAGGAAAATTTTTGGACCAAAGAGAGATGAACAGACAGGTGAATGGAGAAGACTACATAACAATGAACTACATGGTCTTTATAGGAAGCCAGATATAATAAGAACAGTTAAGTCCCGTAGACTGCGATGGGCAGGACATGTTGCGCGTATGGGGAATGAAAGACGTGCATGGAAACTTCTTGTAGGAAAGCCAGAAGGAAAACGCCCAGTTGGTAGACCAAGAATGAGGTGGGAGAACAACATTAACTATGATTTGAGGGAAGTAGATTATACAGGGAATGATTGGAAAGCATTAGCTCAGGATAGGGATGTATGGAGAGCTTATGTCCGTGCGGCCATGAACCTACGGGTTCGATAGTGCCAGTGAGTAAGTAAGTAAGTAAGTAAGAGTGATTTTTAAATTTTCACTTCAGGTAAAGCCCTACAACTGATGTGTTTAGAGAGTCCAGTTGTGGATCTAAAACATCGAGGGATCTACTCAAACACACACAAAAAAGTTAATCAAAATTGGTCCAGTCGTTTAGGAAGAGTAGAGTGACGAACACACGTACATAATAATTATATATATATATATATATATATATATATAAAGGTAGTTAGGCTGATACGAATGTGTCTAAATGGCACAAAGAGTAGGGTGCGTGTAGGCAAACAATTTTCGGATACTTTTGAAATTAACTATGTATTAAAATAAGCAAATACACTATCTCCTCAACTATTTAATTTTGTACTAGAGCGTGGCATAAAGTCTTTAGAGGATGAAGAAGGCCTAAAACTCGATGGTGTTAACAAGCAGTTAGTTTATGCTGATGATGTAGTATTATTAGGAAATAGCAAGGAGATGCTAAGGGCCAATATATACAATGTATTAACTAACACCAAGAAATTAGGGCTGCAAGTAAACATGAAAATCTTAATATTTGTTCACAATTATAAGTAGATTATATAATGGAAATGGACACTTAATGACAAATGAGGGAAATTTTGAAGAAGTGGCTGAATTGAAATACCTAGGAACAATAATCACAAATAGGAATGAGATGCACAAAGAAATTAAACATAGGCTCAATTCTGGAAATGCGTGCTATTATGCATTGCAGAGACTCTTGTCCCAACTCCTTTCAAAAAACGTTAAACTGAAAATATATAAAACTATTATTCTACCAGTTATATTATATGGATGTGAAACATGGACTCTTACTTTAAGGGAGAAAAGGAGATTAAAAGTATTTGAGAATAAAGTACTTAGAAAAATTTTAAACCAGAGAGAGATGAACAGACAGGTGAATGGAGAAGACTACATAACAGTGAGCTACCTGATCTTTATAGGAAATCAGATGTAATAAGAAGAGTTAAGTCTCGTAAACTGCAAAGGGCAGGACATGTGGCACGAATAGGGAATGAAATAGGGGCATGGTATCTGTAATACATAGTAGCATGCATTTCCAGAATTGAGCCTGTTTAATTTATGGCCTGAGTTCTACGCAACTGATGCGATGATCTACAGGGAATGGACAGCAGCCAGATACGACCTCAGACACACCGTGACGAGAGTCGCGGTCCATGGTTTCCACCACAGGATATGCACAACAGTGAAGCGCCATAACCCAGAAGAAAAGTGCAAGTGCAAACTATGTGGGTCGCACTGCGACCGATATCACCTGTTACATCGACTGTTTAACTCATGTCACAAATGGTAGTCAATGACCAATCACGCTTCAATGAATTCTGTTTTACACCAATGACAGTCGTGTTTCACTTCGCTCTTTATCGATTTCTCTTTATCAGCTCCTGCTTTTATGATAAAGAAAGCTGCTCCTTTTTTAATGTTCTGAACAGGTTAGGCCATTATTTTTCTCCAACAAATACATTGAATATATCAAATAATGAACAGATTCACTGATTTTACTGAGTTGTTTATTCAAAATATAAATGATTAACCTAAATGTTGATTATAATAGTTTGATGTGTTTCATTATTTCTCCACTCGAGTTCATTCTTACAATATTGCAATCCTATATGGCAATAAATAATATCATCGAGTTGCAGTGAATTTACATAACCTCACATTTCTAATTTGTTTTCAAACATCGCCGTTTACATTAACTATATAAATATTTTAAAACACCGGTAACTATATTCAAATAATTATTTTTTAGTAAACAGCTTAATTTTATTCGTTAAATAGTCCTAACAAATGCCACTCTTGATTTCCAAATTATCTACATAAATTAGAAATCACTCGTAGCATTACTTATGATAACAGACTTCTGTAAGACACGAAAACAATTCTTTCTACATGGCCATTGTCTGCAATAATACTTATTATATTATTTATTATTATTATTATTATTATTATTATTATTATTATTATTATTATTATTATTATTATTATTATTTCTTTGTGCATCTCATTCCTATTTGTTATTATTAGATCAATTTCTTTCTATTCTGATCTCATCAATTATGTATATATTTATATCTACAACGGAAAATTGGGAATCTGCAGAAGAATAGAAAAGAGATAAGAAGAAAAAAGTTCGTTTGAGCTCTTAACTTGATATTAAAGTATTTTGAAACGAGTTTATTTTTATCAGCTAAGTACATTTGAAGAGCAGTTCACTTTTAAATTTGTGCCCAACGAAATGAGGTTATGTCGACACAATATGGTTGTTGCGATTAAAGACGGTCTCATTCTTAATCAATAACAGGGAACCTCATCATCATTCTCGAGTTATAAGTTAGAAAGAGACCGCCAACCTTTATTATGGTAATCTATGAACGCGCTCGGTCCGAAATGTAATGTTGCGAGTACTGTATCATGTTTTATTAGCATCTCCAGACACAATCCTTGGTTATGGGCTAAAGCAGAGCGGAGAAACGGCAAGATAACGCAAGCCACAGATAGAAGAAGAAATATGCCCTTCTCCCTCTACACACACCCTTTTTGCTATTATATTCACTGGCAGAATATACCACTTCATGGTCAGAATGATGTAACCGCTTCACAAAACTTCTTTTTAAAAGTTTAAGCTTGTTTCCGAGCCATAATGGCTTTGTCACTTCATAGCTTCTACTTGCAAGTTAAAAATCACATTTAAATTAACGCATATCAGACGCCAAGGTTTATTTACTTATTTCTTCTTCTTTTTCATGGTTTAGGCTTATTTACTAGCCTGTTTCGGCTCCAAATTGCTGCTGTTTCCATCTTTTCTTTGGTCTTCCCAAAGTTCTTCTTCCTCGTGGTGAAAAGCTGTATGCTGCTTTTGATATTCTATTCTCAGTCATCCTTGCCAAGTGTTCTTTCCAGTTTGTTCTGTATTTCACTATTGTTGTGTTTAATTCCTCTACTTTTAGTTGTTGTCTTATTTCTGTGTTATGTTTTTGTATATTGTTTATTTTTTGTATATTATTTACTTATTTAATTAACTGACTGGCACTTCCTCTTATTCTACTTCTTTCACAGTAGCCTCTGCCTGCTCCTGGAATTTCCCTCCCTCAAGATATCAGGAGTTGCCGCACACTTGGCACTTTTAAGTCACGCTTATACAGTTACTTGTTGTTAAGTAATTATTTTTTTCTCTACAACTCAGTTTATTCTATCGTTAATAGCGTTTTTACACGCTTTATATTAGCTTGACCTGCATCTATCTATCTATCTATCTATCTATCTATCTATCTATCTATCTATCTATCTATCTATCTATCTATCTATCTATCTATCTATCTATCTATCTATCTGTCTGTCTGTCTGTCTGTCTGTCTGTCTGTCTGTCTGTCTGTCTGTCTGTCTGTCTGTCTGTCTGTCTGTCTGTCTGTCTGTCTGTCTGTCTGTCTGTCTGTCTGTCTGTCTGTCTATCTATCTATGTAACGGAATTTTTCAACGCGATTTTCACCCACTTAAAATCATTGGATCGACTTGAAACTTTGTATACTTGTAAAGGACCCGTGACAATAGAATAATTTCATAATTTATTTTCTAAAATTCTGGCCAGAATCATCAGAAAATAAAAAAAAACTGTCTTTTTATCTATGTAACGGAATCTTTGAACACGATTTTCATCCACTTAGGAACATTGGATCGACTTGTAACTTTGTATACTTTTAAAGGACCCGTGACAATACAATATTTTCATATTTGTTTCTAAAATTGTGACCAGAATCGTCAGAAAATAAAAAAAAGTATCTTTGTATCTACGTAACGGAAGCTTTGAACACGATTTTCACCCACTTAGAAACATTGGATCGACTTGAAACTTTGTATACGTGTAGAGGACTCGTGACAATACAATAATTTCATATTTTGTGTCTAATATTCTGGCCAGAATCATCAGAAAAAAAACATGAAAACTGGTATAATAGGTTGCGGACTTGTCGACTTTTTAGTCAATCGTTGTAGGAGCTCCGTTGGTAAAGCGGTGAACCCTAGTGGTATATAATTTCAGTAATCCATAGATCGCTGGTTCAAATCCGGCTGGGAGGATTTTTTTAGAAGAGTATTACTTTTAGCTCATACTACAATAGTATCGAATTTAAAGATATTTACACTTTTATCTTATTCTGTAAACTATGAAAACTAAAAAAGAAAAAATAAATAATAGTTTTAAAAAAACTAAAACAACACGCTTTATTAGAAAACCGAACTAAAAAATGAAAAATAACTTTATTTTCAAACACGCTTGGGATAAAATTAAAGTGGTCAACAAAAACATCATCTCCAACACATATAGAATAAAACTAGAGTTATCTCATTCATCATCATCATAGTACATTCACGAATTTAGGCCATTTGTTGACCTGTTTCGGCCTCAAGAGAAACAACCATCCAGAAGTCTTTTGAGTGGACGTCCTGGTCTTCTTCTTCCTGCATTTGTTTGGGTATTCTGTGATCTTCCATTCGATGAACATGTTGCATCCATCTTGACTTATAATCAGAAATTTTGTTTTCTAAAGATTCCATGTGTAATTCTTCTAAGATGTCTTCATATTTTTGTGATCTAGTAGTGTGTATCCTGCAGTTCTCCGAAGGTATCTCATTTCAGCAGATCTAAGTCTCTGTATATCCTTCTGTTTCAACGTCCATACTTCGCTACCATACAAAAGAGTTGGAAGAGCCAGTGTTTTATACACTTTCAGTCTTGAATGCTTTTGGACTAACTGTGGTTTGAAGATAGAATTTATTAATCCTAAAATTCTTAAAAATTTTGATATTTTTGCATTTACATCCTTTTCTTCTTCATATGAGATATTGCATCCTAGATATGTAAAATTATTCACCTGCTCCAAAATTTTATTGTCCAGTACAATTTTACTTCTGACAGGATCTACACCTTGAAATGCCATAATTTTTGTTTTTCTGTAGATATCTTTAATCCATATTCTTCTGTAATTTGTTAAGTTCATACAGACCTTTCTGTAGATTATCTTCGGAATTTGCTATTATTATTGGTCATCTGCAAACAATAGGGTGTTTAATTTTCTATTTTTTGATATTCTTATTCCAAATTTATATGTTTTGTTCTAGCAACATATTACTTCATTGATATAAATTGCAAAGAGTGTTGGGGATAGGGGGCAGCCTTGTCTCACACCACGATTTATAATTCCTTCTTCAGAAAATCTGTTATTTAATTTAATCTTTATGGTGTTGCCTTTGTAAATATTTGTATGTTCTGCCGAAGTAAATTTGGTATATTTCTGTCTTCCAATATATTTAAGAGTTTTGATCTCTTGACTGTGTCGAATGCTTTTTCAAAATCTATGAAAGCAAAATGTGTTTCTAAGTTGAATTCTCTTCTTTTTTCAAGTAATAGTTTAACAGAAAATGCTGAAACAATACAAGATCGTCCTTTCCTAATCCATTTTGACATTCCATAAGGAATTTTTCACTGAAACTTTTCAATTTTCCATTTAAAATGTCTGCATACATTTGTAGCATGTGTTTAACAAACTGATTCCCTATTTATAGTAGAGTTATCTACAAAAAGAAAATAATTTTACCATCAAAAGCGTGGGGTACTTTTTATGATTTTTACATTTTCTTCTTACAGACTTTACTTTCACCAATATCTGTTTATTATCAAATATATTAATTGATAAAGAGCACCCCACGCTTTTGATGGTACAATTATTTATCCCAAGTGTGTTGGAAATTAAATTGTTTTTAATTTTCTAGTTCGGTTTTCTAATAAATCGTGTTGTTTTAGTTTTTAAAACTACTTTTTATTCTAATTTTTGTATCGTATATTTTACATTTCATTCATTAAATTTAGAGTAAATTAAAATGTATTAAATCTACATCAGTTAGGAAAAACCGGGTAAGTCAACTTTTGGTCGAAAATGAGTTATTAACATCTCCCGATAGCTTTTGGTCCGATGCACGTTCGGTAAAAACGGGTAAGTCGTCAAGCGAATAGTGACGGTGTTATTAAGCATTGAATTTTCGATGTCTGCACTCTTTGATGTAAGTCATTGAACTAGTTTTTGCTCTCCTGTAAAAAATTACTTTGAAGACTTATTTAATTATAGAGGTACTATTATTGCAGCAAATCACATGTTAGAGCTTCTGTCTACAGTCCGTGGGGTCCTAGGTTCGATTCCCGATCAAACTGTAGATTGTTTTTTCTTAAAGCGTTATTCTGTTGTCGGTAACATTTCCTACTATTTTGAACGTTTTCTAACGCATCTTAAAACACTGCATACAATTCATAAGTAATGGGAAAAACTTTTATTAGTTTCCAAGAATTGTTTCAAATTCTTTACGTTAGATGGCAGCACATTATCTGTGAAACTAATTCTACGATATATTTGACATAGTCTAAACAAAAACGTAAATGAATTAAAACACATTTATTACCTCCCCAATTAGGGAATCTCTCTCTATTCTCTCTATTCTTATCCATACTAATTTCTTACACGATTAATCACTAGTTGATTTCGTTTTCTTTCTGTTACAAACTGCGCGTAATATGTTCTGACGTCATAATGATGACGAATATGTGACGTATTGTGTATAACGGTTGTATTGTTATATAGCTCCTGTACAACGTTTATTAGTAAGAAAATTATACATGATCTACATAAGGCTTATATATTGTATAACTAAACAACTGACGAAAGCCTGTATTAGAGATTTTTATTAGTAAGACCGTAAGAGTTTAACATTTTTTTAGAGAAGTTGGGACGACAAGAATCATTGTAATACGTAATAGCACGCATTTCCAGAATTGAGCCAATGTTTAATTTCCTTCTGCATCTCATTCCTGTTTGTAATTATTGTTCCTAGGTATCTGAATTCAGCCACTTTTTTTTTCAAAATTTCTCTCATTTATCATTAGCTGTCAATTTCCATTATATAATGTAATTTCTATTTGTGAACATATGTTTAGTTTTGTTGGTGTTAATTCCAGTCCCAATTTCTTAGTGTTACCCAATAGAATGTGTTGGCTTTTAGTATCTCCTCGCTTTCCCCTCTAATAATACTCATTTATAAGGGAATCGTATTTTTTTTTAAATGCCCAGGTTTGTCTTTCGACATTCCTGGTTTCTCTCTTGGCATGGCGTACTTGTAACCCACTTCTGAGGTTGGGGCGCCTGGAAGGCGGGGTTACGTTGCCCCGATGATATGATGGGTGATGATGATGATGATAGTGGTGCGCCAGGAGAGTCCCTAATCCTAAGCTTAACCTAAGATGAATATGAATGATGATGATTGCGATGGCCATATGATTTCGGGGACCGTTTGGGCCTTAAAGTTTTCCTGACGTTTGTCTTACAGGTGAGGAAAAACCCCGATAAAAACCTCACCCAGAAAAATAATAATAATAATAATAACAACAATAACAGCAATAACAGCAATAACAACAATAACAGCAATAACAGCATTAACAGCAATAACAACAATAACAGCAATAACAGCAATAACAACAATAACAGCAATAACAACAATAACAACAATAACAGCAATAACATCAATAACATCAATAACAGCAATAACAACAATAACAACAATAACAACAAAATGGTTTCACTTGAATTGTGCATTGGTTTGAGTTTAGTTTTCTGTTTAGTCTGATATTGATTTTGTTTTATTTAAACACGTTATGATGTGATATTTTCTACACGTTTGTCAACAGTAGACAAGCGAAAGGAGGTATTGTTACGTCATGGGTCAACTGTAGCCACTTTGCAAGGTACCTTCCTAATCAAAAACTGTACATTATTACAGTGGCATTCATTTCTGCCCTGTTGATGCTTTTAATTAACTGATATAAAGGGAAATGAAGGTTTTATATTTGTAAACATCGATTGTTATTATACGAAACATCTCCGGAAAACTTTGTGATGTTGAAAACTCAAAATAAGTGTTGAGACGATGCAGCAGAAAATAAACATCCGCTGTAGAAAGAAAAGAAACAAGATAAATGTGATTGAAAAGGAGGCCGATGCTAGCTTTTTTTTTATTTAACTGCCAATTTAAATTGTCTGGTGAGGACATTCCACGTTTTTAATTTCCTCCTTACTACTTGGTTTTTCTTAAAATGTGAGATAAGGATTTTAGTACGGTGCGGGTTGGCTGTTCGCCCAGACTTATTGTTTTTCAAACAGTGGAGGGGTTGATAAAGAGACGCTTTTGATTGACACGTTAGAAAAGACCAAGAGATAAGACGAATTTCCGCGATGTCTCGTTTCCACGAGGCAGTCGCTTGTTGACAATGGAAAACAGGCTGTCATTTGAACCGTGACCCGACTCAAACGAAAGCGGTCTCCGCTCTATCTGGTTTTCCAATTCTATGAAGTCACTCTTTTTTTTTCTTACAATACGTTTTGTGCTTTTTAGCTAGAAGAAATAAGAAAACCCAAAGAAACTTTTCCGAATTAAAAAAATAAAGTTTTTTTAATTCTTACACCACGAATAGGCAAATGACAAGAAATTCGTTAGTATTTTTAAATAAAGTGCTACTTAAAATTGCTACACCCTATTTACCTTCTCGAAGTTACATTATGTGGATGCGAAACATGGATTCTTACTAGGACGGCGTTATGGATCAACCGGCTATGCGCCAATGTGTAAGTTTCAAGAAAAAATACGTTTAAAGTTCAAGTCAATCTTCACTATTTGTTGTAGCGCCAAACTAACAATACTGGATATTGCAAGTTATTTTCCTTGTTTGACAGTTATGCATCAACAATCTAAGAGTGGAAACATTTGGCGTTTAGCTGCATGATGTAAAATTTAGATTAGCATATATGTAGCTCTAGTTTCATAGCCGTTTGTTGCAAAACATAGAATCTCTGATAGCACTGATGGCGTTTACATTTTTCTTTAATCTTCTTCTTCCTTCCAAGTATTAGGCCAAGGACTGTTACGATCGTATAGAAAATTTTCCCTCCAGCCGTTCATAGGACGGCCCAGAGATCTTCGGCCTCTTGATATATAATTATAAACAGCTATGGGGGATCCGATTTGAACTCATTCTTTCAAGACGGTGTTTCCAATTTAGTTGGTACTGTTTAATATATTCCAAAATTGGTGTAGTTTTATTTTCTTTACAAAATTTTACTTGTTTTTCCAAATAACTTATTTCACAAAATTTTCCTATATTATTGTATGTTAAAAGTGCATTTGCAGAACATAATAGTGGCGTTAATTCAAAACTACAAGACTATAATAAAATGAATGAGGTAATAAGAAGAGATTTTGGTAAACATATGAAGACAGATACAAAACTAAGATTACATAACATCACATCAGAAGCTGCTCTAAAATACGGAAGTGAAATTTGCATTTAAAAGAAAATAAATTATAATAAACTTAGAATAAGTCAAATGCGCTTCTTACGTTCACCGTTAGGAGTTTAACAGACTGGATCAACAAAGGAACGCTGTTATCATAAGTAATACCACAGTGATTTACAAATTATCCATAAATTCACGACTCACGAAGTGAGGAGTGAATTTATCTAGAGAATTTAGAAATCAAGAGTGGCATTTGTTAGGACTATTTAACGAATAAAATTAAGCTGCTTTCTCACAAATCATTATTTAATTATAGTTATTTTAAAATATTTATATATTTAATGTAAACCTCAATGTTTGAAAACAAATGACAAACGTTATGTTTCACTTGTTTATCACTGCAACCAGATCATATTATTTATTGCCAAAGGATCGCAATATTGTAAGACTGCACCCTAGTGGAGAAATTTATAACGAACATTATAGGTTATTAATTAAATTCTGATGTCCTGTGATATAAATTATATTTTTCTGGAACGTTATTACCTGGGAAATAATACGTTTAAGAAAGTGCAAACAGTGGTTTCTTTTTCTTTTTTTGTGATATAATCAATTGCTACAAATGTTTTTATATTATATCACGCAGACACTATTTGGTTATATTCGTGCACTATATATACAATCTGGTACCCATATGCATTGTAGAATTTTTACATCTTATATATTATATATATATATATATATATATATATATATATATATATATAGTCCCGCGCCGTAGCCGAGCGGTTAAGGTAGGAAGCCTTGGCGCAGAGCTACGGGACTTGCGCTGGTTCGAGTCTCCATGGGGGAAGAAATTTTCTCACGGTATTTCGGCCAGTATGGGACCGGTGCCCACCCAGCATCGTGAGGCAATTGGGTAGCTACAATAAGTAGCGGCTCCAGGTTGAGGAAAACAAGCTATAACGGCTGGGGGACTCGACATGCTAACCACATGTCACCCCTACACTGGCTGTTGATCATCTATCTCTGTAATTGACACATATGGATGTGAAGGGCCAGCAGCCGGCTGGTAAAAGGGCAACCGCTGAAAAGTGGAAAGACCCTCAATCGGAATCGGAAAATATATATATATATATATATATATATATATATTCAACGTATTTCTTAGAGAGTCAGTCACTGCAAAATAATGCTATGATCTATTCAGAATGTTAAAAAGGAGGAGCTTGATTATAAAGTGATAAATTAAATTGATAAAATCGAGGTGAAATACGACTGTGATGGCTTGTAAATCAAAATGCATTGAAATGTGATTGGTCATTGACTCCTATTTGGGCCATGAGTTAAATTGTCAGAGAAAAACTTGGAGTACCAGTTTAGATGAAGATATAGAAAGATACCAACAAGAATGGAAAAAAAATCATCTGAGAAGAACGGAAAGAAATAGACTTCTTAAATTAACTGTCCAATATACTCCAACTGGATATAGGGACCAAGGAAGACCAAAACATCGGTGGAAAGATCAAGGCCATCTTCGTTAGGTTTACCGTCACATGTCACGTGGCCTAAAACTGATTTCTTCATCGTGACGATTATGATTGTTTGTTGAAAACGTTCTTAGAATTTTGAATTCTAATTGTGACATTGAGATAACCTTAAGACATAGTTTCCCAACCTGTGGTTCGCCAACCCCCAGGGGGGTTCGTAAAATATTTCAAAGTTCGCCAAAACGTTTTCGTAATCACGGGTTTCGAGGTTATGTCTATTACTGTTTCCTTCATTTGGGCGGCAGTGTCATAATAATAATAATAATAATAATAATAATAATAATAATAATAATAATAATAATAATAATATTTATTATTAGTATTGTTTTTTAAATCAAATTTACCCTATAAAGCCCCTTGTTACATATGTGCAACATCGGGAATTTATCACATTATTTCCACAATAAATTAATATTAACCGGGGAAGCCTGATTAACAGTTATGTAACAACGTTAGGAATGTATTTGATTTCGCTACAACTAGGTCTACACGTTGTTAACCCTTAAATTGGCAAAACACAAATTTCTTCTGTTAGATATTTGAATGTGGCGGACCGCAGTGAAAACGGAATCTTGTATAACTGTTATTACTAAGTATATTGTATAATTAGACACACATTTAAGTGGTTTATTTTTGTTTGTTTTCTTCTGATTTGTTTAAAATATTAAATTAATTGAACCAACTGATGTATCTAAAAGGATACATTACGAATTTAAGGGTTAAGCCGTAACTAGAGTAACTTTAGGTTTTAACCGTTAAGGGTTAAGTTAATTTAAGGTTATTAAACATTTTGCTTGGAATTAAATTTTACCCAAGTCTACTGTATGTATATTTAAAAGTCAGTGGTTCACCCAACTCGGATCCTTGTCGAAGGGTTCGCGAGTCGAAAAGATTGGGAACCGCTGCGTTAAGACACAGTACGAAGACAGTTGAGTGCGCCAAGAATAAGTTGAATACATTTGACTGAGTCGGAGGGATGAAATGAGTAAAGAAGGAGCTGATATGTGGATATACATTTGAGAATAAAATACACTCTGTTTTGGATGTCTGCTTCGCGCGGTTTGAAAGCTTATCAATTTCTTCCCCCCTCTGTGTCGAGCTCCATTTTTGAAACTTAATTTCCTGAGTATTATTCAAAGCGAAACAAAATAAAGAAGAAGAAACCTTCTCTGTCTTAAGAGAGGTGACACTGGCTAGCAAACAGTAGTTACTTAAAAACAGGACCATATTGCTTATACGTGTTAATGCAATACAATGTATTTGTAAACCATACCAACATTAGATGTATTTTTTTCATTAACTAAATACCTCTCTGAAACTATGGAACCCGTAGGTTCATGGCCGCGCAGACATAAGCTCTCCACACATCCCTATGCTGAGCTAATGTTTTCCAATCATACCCTGTAAAATTTACCTCCCTCAAATAATGGTTTGTTATTCTCCCAATTAATTCTTGGTCTACCAACTGGGCGTTTCTCCTCTGGTTTTCCTACAAGAAGCTTCCATGCACGTCTTTCATTCCCCATTCGTGCCATATGTTCTATCCATCGCAGTCTACGAGGCTTAACTGTTCTCATTATATATGGCTTCCAAAAAATACATTATTATTATTATTATTATTATTATTATTATTATTATTATTATTATTATTATTATTATTATTATTATTAAAGCAGGATTTTAATATCATAATAAATATGGAAGTTAAAGTTAATAATTTTGTATTTTAAAATTCTTTTAATATTTAAATATAACTTAAATAAAGAAAAACATCTAAATAGTTCATTGTTGAATAAAAATGTCTCAGTAACAATTAAAGAAATTGTATTACATAACAGTCTTTGTAAAGAATGCTTTTAAAAATTGTTTTAAGTCATTGTTGTCAGAATTATAAAGCTTTCTGTCATAACTGTAATAAGAACACCTGCTTAACTTCATATTCTTAAATGAAAGTAAACTAAACTCTGATTGGATGTTAAAACAATTAACTTTTTGATTTAACAAATGAAATTTAAACATTATATTAACCAATAGAATTTAAATATAACATCATGTGATGTCATAATGTTCTTTAAAATTGTAACAGAATTACACTATTCATTCAGCATACAACTTTCCACAAAGATAGAAGCAAGAAGAGTTCTCAAGATAAAATGCAATATTTAATACAAGAAGAATAGTTGATTCCAGAAAATAAAATAATTACATTTTAATTGACAGTGAAGAATAATACCACTTAAATTTACTTAATCTGCTGGGAAATTAAGAAGTGAATAAATGTGAAATTATTTCTACAAGAAACACTTTTTTAATGATTGTGAAGTGTTTTCCTATCCAGTGTACCAACTTCCGACCCTAAGAACAGAATCCAGCTCTACCGAAAATTAAACCCAACCTGAACCAGTAATTCTTTTTGGGACACTAATCCTTCAAAATCTTACTACAACATCGGGCATGAAGAGAGTTAGCTGCTTCAAGATGTCACCACAACTCGGGTGAAGAATTACTTCTTCATTATTATTATTATTATTATTATTATTATTATTATTATTATTATTATTATTATTATTATTATTATTATTATTATTATTATTATTATTATTATTGTTATTACTGTTATTATAATAACTGGAGAATAACAGTTTGTTTAAATTTTATAGAGGAGTTGGAACGTCAAGAGTCTCTGTATTATATAATAGTATGCAAATCCAGAACTGAGTATTATCTATATTAATAAGTTATATTAAATTCTAATATAGGATCCATATTAACAATTAATATAAATATTATATAATTATTCCATTCCATTTCATTAACTTAGTTTAATTTAACTTTCATATAGTTACTTTTTATATGACACGACCCGGGTCTTACACTGACACGACCCGTCGGGACCTTCCGAATAAGTGATCAGCTCAATGTCACGGCCTCCTCCAAGACAACACAACATTAAGACGAAACACACATTCACACACACATTCCTATTAAACATGGTGTATATCATATTTGAAGAGAAAAATTATACGCTCAGACCGGGACCTGAACCCGGGACCCTTGGTTCTCTAGACCAAGTGCTCTACCAACTGAGCTACCTGAGCAAGTACCGATCTAAACGCAAATCTTTCTCTATATACATTGTAATTCCCGTCCACCAAATGCTGTGAAGCCATGCTTCTATCTTGCAAATGGCGGCTCCTTTATTAAGAAGACATATTTGGGAATTATACATTACAGCCAGTACGGCTTTTTCCAAGTTTTTATTATTGATTTCGTACATCTCAATGATGGATAAATCATATTTGAAGAGAAAAATTATACGCTCAGACCGGGACCTGAACCCGGGACCCTTGGTTCTCTAGACCAAGTGCTCTACCAACTGAGCTACCTGAGCAAGTACCGATCTAAACGCAAATCTTTCTCTATATACATAATGGTGTATATGATAATGATGGCCAAATTATGTTTGGCGGTTTTAGGGCTTAATTTTCGTAATATTTTATCTTGCAGATGAGGAGAAACGCGAAGAAAACCATCATCCTGGAAACCTGTTCCGATCGAGGATTGAACCCAGGCCAGCTCCGTACGTTGCAACGACGCTATCCCGAGACCAGAGAAATGGATATACGCTTACGGTATGAAATTTGTTTACAGTTTCATTTCAAACACTCCCGCGCCATAGCCCAGTCCTTAAGGCAAGATACTTTGGCGCTCAGCTACTGGTTCGAGTCTGCATGGGAAAATAAACTTTTTCATACAATTTCGGCCAGTATGGGACCATGCCCAGTCAGCGTCGTGAGGCATTTGGTTAGCTACAATAAGCGGCTCCAGTTTTGAAAAAAACAGCTATAACGATTGTGGGACCCTACATCCTGACCATATCTTACCCGCTAAACTAACTAACTCACTGGCAAATTCAAACCCGTAGGTTCATGGCCGCGCAGATATAAGCTCTCCCTATCCTGAGCTAATGTTTTCCAATCATTCCCTGTATAATCTACTTCCCTCAAATCATAGTTAATATTATACTCCCACCTCATTCTTGATCTACCACCTGAGCGTTTTCCCTCTGGTTTTCCTACAACAAGCTTCCATGCACGTCTATTATTCCTCATTCGTGCCACATGTCCTACCCATCGCAGTCTACGAGACTTAACTGTTCTTATTATACCTGGCTTCCTATAAAGACCATGTAATTCATTGTTATGTAGTCTTTTCCATTCACCTGTCTGTTCATCTCTCTTTGGTCCAAAAATTTTCCTAAGAACTTTACTCTCAAATATTCGTAATCTCCTTTCTTCCCTTAAAGTAAGAGTCCATGTTTCACATCCATATAATATAACTGGTAGAATAACAGATTTTTATATTTTCAGTTTAACGTTTTTTGAAAGGAGTTGGGATGACAAGAGTCCTTGTAATGCATAATAGCAAGCATTTTCAGAATTGAACCTATGTTTAAGAGAGGCGATGGGAGAAAAATTGACCATTTGAGATCAAAATTGGCATTTTTTGTTTTTTGTACTAAAAAAAAATAGCCTGTACTCTAATGTATATGTTGGCAAAGTTTCAGAAGCCTATGGCGCTTCTAAGAGTCCTAAATTACGTCAGTTAAAAGGCTGCACCAGTTAAATACCACCTGCATGCAAATCTTTAAACTTGATTTTCCACACTTTTTTTTCCCACTGCATTTTTGTACATTCAAAATTGAATGGAATTCAGACATTTTGTCTTAGAGGGTTCAAATTTTTACTGCATGTCCTAACAACAATGGGTAACAAAGTAGTGCATGGGTTTCATGATTGAAGTAGTATTTTAAGAAATAAAAAATAAAATGTATGCAATTATTAATTTTTTTTGTAATTCCACGCATGAGGTACAACATTATTTTTTCTCCCTTTGTATTCACATTATAAGAATTCTAATGCACGATGTTTTTCTAAATAATTTAGGGGTCTTGTGAAAAATCAGAAATTTTACTAAAACATTGCGGAACTCATTTAATTATAATATAAGCACATTTTTTTAAATATAATATTTAATAACTCATAAAATAAATGTCTCACAAGAATGAAACATAAACACATCATTATGTATCATGCAGTGAATGTTTTTACAAAACATCAAGCCTCTAGCTAAAAACATGTAGAGAATAGAAATTTCACTCATCACCCCCCTTAATTTCTTTGTGCATCTCATTCCTATTTGTGATTATTGTTCCTAGGTATTTGAATTCAGCCACTTCCTCAAAATTTCCCTCATTTGTCAGTAGCTGTCCATTTCCATTATATAATATATTTGTACGTGTGACCATATATGCCACGAGTGATTTCCAAATTATCAGTAAATTCACGACTCACGAAGTGAGGAGTGAATTTATCTAGACTATTTAACTCATGCCACAAATGCTAGTCAATGACCAATCACGTTTCAATGAATGTTGTTTCACAACCAATGACAGTCGTGTTTCACCTCGCTCTTTATCGATTTCTCTTTATCAGCTCCTGCTTTTGTGATAAAGAAAGTTCCTCCTTTTTAATGTTCTGAACAGGTCAAAGCATTATTTTTCTCCAACAAATACATTGAATATAGCAAATAATGAAAATATTCCTTGATTTTACTGAGTTGTTTACTAAAAAAATAAATGAATAACCCGTAATATTGATTATGATATATAGTTTGATGTGTTTCATTATTTCTCCACTTGGGTGCACTCTTACAATATTGCGATCTTATTTGGCAATAAATGATATGATCAAGCAGCAGTGAATGAACATAACCTCACATTTCTGATTTGTTTTCAAACATCACCGTTTATATTAAATATATAAATATTTTAAAATAACTATAGTTAAAATAATCATTTATGAGTAAACAGCCTAATTTTATTCGTTAAATAGTCCTAACAAATGCCACTCTTGATTTCCAAATTCTCTAGATAAATTGGAAATCACTCGTGGCATTACTTATGAGAATTTGGAAATTAAGAGTGGCATTTGTTAGGACTATTTAACGAATAAAATTAAGTATTTAGTTTTATTGATATTTACTTCCAGACATGTCGCCCCTACACTGGCTAAACGGTCATCTGCCTCTGTGATTAAACATGTGGATGTGAGGCCAGCAGTTGGCTAATAGGCCAAGCACTTTCTAGGTCTGTCGCGCCAAGGAGTTTTGTTATGTCAAAGACAAGCCAGTAGTGATGTGGTTGTTGAACAGGGTGTAGCGCACAAGGTATAATCCAGTTATTTGACTCTTGTTCAGTGAACCTTGCTTACTCTACAGTCCGCTTTATTTTCACTCCAATATTAAATGTTACAAAACATGATAAATAGATGGATGCCTGTTCTTGTGAGTAAGAAATGTTTTCTGAAGGTTTAGCTACTGTGACAAACGCGATCGTTTATTGGAAAACTGCAGGAGAGTAAACATTCCTTTTATAAAGAGGTTTTAAATGTGGAATCTATCTCCGAATTTTACATCATGCATAAATTATTTGGTACAGATGTTACCGAAAAAAGTACAGTTAGAACCAGAGATTATACTAAATTTGAGCCCTTATGTGTTAAAAGTCCACCGCTGTGGTCTCGAGGTAGCGTGCTGCCTTGTCACGCAGCGGGCCCGGGTTCGATCCCCGGTCGGGGCAGTTTTTCTGGGTGAGGTTTTTATCGGGGTTTTTCCTCACCTGTAAGACAAATGTCAGGAAAACTTTAAGGCCCAAACGGTCCCCGAAATCATATGGCCATCATCCTTACCATTATCATCATCATCCTTCACAGGTGTGGAAAACAACGGGAAGCTACCACACCTACACAATTCCCTAGTAAAGCTGCAAGCATAGCATGAAAATGCTATGATTCCAGTGAAGGACCTGCCTTCGGGCAGAATTACTATGGATGGATGTATTAAAATGACGAAATAAATAAATTTAATGTAATGTGTGGCACTATTTAAAAGAACCCTTAAAAACACAAGAAAAGAAACAAAAATTAAATTTTATAAAGTAATGGCTGTTCCTGTATTGAAGTATGGGTCAGAATGTTGGACGATCACTAAAAGACAAGAACAAAGATTGGAAGCAGCTGAGATGAGATTTTTAAGAAATATAGCAGGATATACTCTGCTGGATAAGAAAAGAAATGAAGATATAAGAAAGGAACTAAATATTTTCAAACTTACAGACCGAATAATTAAATATAGGAACGACTGGAAAGAACATATTGATAGAATGCCAGAAAGAAGATTTTCAAAATTATTGCTAAATTATAAACCGCACGGAAGGAGAAATGTTGGTCGCCCACACAGAAGATGGTCTGAACAATTTTAACAATTCTAGCTTTCATGAAACCGGAACGAGCCAACAGGCTTAATCCCTGGATGATGATGTATTAAAATGGGTACAGCCATGTACAAAGAATGGAAAATGAAAGGTGGTCAAAAAAATATATACCAATGCTCATCCCCTGGAAGAAATAAACGTGACAGACCAAGATGGAAATGGAAAACCTATGTCTGAACTATAATGGATGATAGGAATTTGGAAGAAGGAGATTGGAATGATAGAGATAAATGGAAACTGAAGACGGCAAACCTGTAAGTGGGGGAAAGCCGAAAAAAAAGTATTAAAACGGACCATATCGAGAAAACTGAAATTTTCTTCTACATACTATTTTACATTTTATATTGCAAATATTATACAGGGAGGTCCCGTGGCGCAAGCGGTTTGACGCTTGTCTCCCACTGCTAGGGTCCCGAGATCGAGTCTCGGTCACTCCATACGCGCTTCCTGGTGGACGAAACGGAGATGGAAAGGTGTGCTTAATAATTTCTGCAATCACCAGAATTCGTGCAAGAAGATCTTCCTCCGACTCGACAGGTGCAGTACAACCCCTAGAAGTCTGTAATACTTATTCTGAAACACAAGACACCCGATATCAGCCCATTGTGTTTCCATCTTCAAACTTATTTTACTTCGAAATGATACGTTTCCGGATATGGGTTCGTAATCAAAACTTTATCTACTAAGTCCCCTCTACAACTCTTAGAAGTCTGTAATACTTATTCAGAAACACCCTGTATACATTGTTTAATTAATTAGATATAGCGGCTGCTGTAAAAATACTTAGATTGGAAAGGTTGGGTCATGTTTTGAGAATGGAAAACATAAGGATAGTCAAAAACATTTTGAATGAGAAACCAGAAGGAAGATGAAAGAGAGGAAGACCAAGGTTGTAATGGATGGATGATGTGGAGGTGTACTTTATAAGAGGTGCAGAAGTCAGACATCGGATGGACAAGAATGGGCATTTGTGTTAAGGAAGCCAAAGTCAAACTGAAAATACTGTAGTGTTTTAGCCCATTCGCTTCAGGTTTAAATGCTCAATGCATTTTCCCAGAAACCGGATTTAAGTTACCGTAAATTACATTGTTTATTTTCAGACATTTAAAACAAACAAAAATAACGGTACTTGAGATCACAATAAGTGTGAAGGCAAAAACACATGCCTCTAATATTCATAAATGCTAACAAAAGATTACCCCGCCAAGGGATGTACAAAATATATAACAGCAGAGTTAAGCGAATTTTTGGACCAAAGAGAGTTGAAGAGACAGGTGAATGGAGAAGACTGCATAACAGTGAATTACATGGTCTTTATAGGAAGCCTGATATAATGAGAACAGACTTAAGTCTCGTAGATTGCGATGGGCAGGACATGTGGCACGAATGGGGAATGAAAGATGTGCATGGAAGCATCTTGTAGGAAAACCAGAGGGAAAACGTCCAGTTGATAGACCAAGAATGAGGTGGGAGAATAAAATTCACTATGATTTGAGGGAAGTAGATTATACAGGGGCTGATTGGAAAACATTGGCTCAGGATAGGGATATATGGAGAGCTTATGTCCGCGCAGCCATGCGCCTACGGGTTCGATAGTGCTAGTGAGTTAGTTAGAGTTAAGCGAGTGTATCTCGTCTTCTGAGTTGAAGGCCATTTAACTGCTGGCGAGTCTACCTCATCTTTTGAGGCGAACGGATTGAAAAACATTTTGCACCGTTGAGGTTATTGTTAGATATCTAAAACAATAATATTTGTACCTGTTGTGGCAGTCGTCCTCAATAAATTATATTTTTATAAAATATTCAGCCAGGCATTTCTGAACTATTCCATTTTGAAAGCTGTTCATTGGGTACTGGTTGTTTTTAAGGGGACCAACTGCTGAATTTCAATTAGTTTTCATCTGATTGTTTTGAAAATGTTATCACGTACATTATGTGCTTATGGAAGTGTTTCTGTGAAGTTTGGTGTTCATAAGTGGAATAGTTTCACAATTATGATTTTTTATATCTATTTATTATAATATTTTCTAAAATATGCTCCTTAAGATGCATTTTTAAACATTCTGTCATGAAGTTTAAGATTCAGAGTTTTCGTAATTCCACTGAACATATTTTCTGTGCAAATAAATTCATAAAGGGAGGTTACTGCATATTTTTCATTAAAAAAAACATTTATTTTTTTAACCACTCTCATTCATTTCCATCTCAATTTAAAAGAACACACGTGTCTTAGACTAGTAACTGCATAGCAAATTTCAATTAACACATATTGGGGAGTCTAACCACAAAATGACACTTTGATAGCATAAAGAATGCATCGTAAGGAGCATTTTAAGTTCTGAAAAATCTAAAAAAAAATAAGTAAATAAAATGAAAACAGAAAAAGCACATATTATTAACGTTTAGGTAGTAATGCTGACCACACGTGCAAAGGTGTTTAAACTCTTACGTCACGCACTTAATTTTGCTCCTACAATAAACAATTTTACACGAAAATGAGCCTAAACAACCAAAGTTATTAAGAAGCAAATAAACAAAAAATGTATTTTTTGCCATTTTTAAACATTTTCACCATTCGGTGCTCTTAACGAATATATATTATATAGTGGGTTGATCTGGTAGGGCGTGTTCTCGTTCAGCAGGTTATCGTTTCTTGTTTGCTTCATGATTTCTATTTTTTCTAAGATGTTTATTTTTCTGTTATTATTTTCTCTATGCATTATTGAGAGGGTGCTTTCTACTGTGTAAAATTGATGACCTGAGTCATCATCATCGGCCATGAATTAGGCCTTTGTACACCTGTTTTGGCTCCATCTAGCAGTCTTTTAAGAAGTCTTCCTGGTCGACGATGTCCTTTCGGTTTATATTGCATCATGATTTTTGGGATTCTTGAATTATCCACTCTTTTTGCATGGTGTAGCGAGTTTAATTTATATCTGTTGAGTTTTTCTTCTACTGATTCTACTTCTAATTGTTCTAAAATGTCTTCATTTATTTTTTTCGATCTAAAAGAGTGTATCCTCGAAACTTATGAAAAAAGAAATGCTGAAAGTTCTGTAGGGTAAACACAAAGTCAGTTGTTTTTACATTTTTTGTCGTTTTTCTTACAGTTGAGAGAAATTATTTTGTTTTGTGACAAAAGGAATATTGTGTTTGTATGAGACATACTAGAATCGTTTAGAGAGAATACGTAAACTCGAGTGCAGTTCTGAGTTGTACTCAAATCCAGTTTGAGTTTTGGGAGAAAGAAAGTGGTGGCATCAGCCCGGATCATCCAGTTAATGTGTCAAGTTGAGTAAGTCAGGAAGGAACCTGCAAATGCGACAAATGGATTTAAATAGAGTACGGAATATTCTCTTACCTCACGCATCACACTTTACATAAAAAATACATTCTTCTTAAAATTTGATAACGTAAAAACTTATCGTGACTTCGGGTCATATTCAATACATTCAAGATAGATTTATTCCCCATATATTATACTATAGTACATTCGTATACCGAAGTCATAAATTATATCATACAGAAAGACCAGGACATTTACAAAATTTCAAATATTAAGGTTGTGAAATATCTTATCAAAATGAAAAAGGTGTGAACAGGAAAGTAATCAAATCTACACAAATCTTAGGAATAATAAATAATACATTAAAAGCTAAATTACTACAAAAATCCACAAGAATGAAAATAGCACTGCTCTCCCTTTTATACCGAAGTGATATTTGGACATTAAGAAAAAGAGACAGGAGCAGAATCAAAGCAATGGAAATTAAATTTCTCAGAAGGGCAGTAGGATACACTCTTTTAGATCGGATAAAGAATGAAGAAATTTTAAAACAATTACAAATAGAATCAGTAGAAAAAAAACTCAACAGATATAAATTTAACTGGCGAGACCATGTAAAAAGAACGGATAATTAAAAAATCAAAAAAAATAATTATACATCGTCGACCAGGAAGACCTCTTAAAAGACTGCTAGATGGAGCCGAAACAGGTCTACAAAGGTTTAATTCGTAACGGATGATGATGATGGTGAGAAAGACTTTATCCAGAAGGTTACCACTAGCCGGGCGTACAATTATATTTTGTTCTGAAACTACACATATTGTCGTAATAACTAACTAACTCACTCACTGGCACTATCGAACCCGTAGGTTCATGTCCACGAGGACATAAGCTCTCCACACACCCTATCTTCAGCTAATGTTTTCCAATCATCCCCTGTATAATATATTTCTCTCAAATCATATTTAATGTTACTCTCCCACCTCATTCCTGGTCTACCAAATAGGTTTTTTTTTTCAATTTGCTTTTCCTACAAGAAGCTTCCATGCACGTCTTTCATTCTCCATACGTGCTACATGTCCTGCCCATCACAGTCTTTACCACTTACTCTTCTTATTATATCTGGTTTCCCATAAAGATCATGTAGCTCATTGATATGTAGTGTTCTCCATTCACCTGTCTGTTCATCTCTCTTCGGTCCAAAAATTATTTTAAGAACTTAATTCTCAAATACTCTAATATTTTCTCCTCCCTTAAAGTAAGAGTCCATGTTTCACATCCATATAATATAACTGGTACAATGGCCCTCTTACTAATAATCCATATATAACTTTTATACAAGGTTTATACACATCTCAGTAGAATATTCTTACTAATAAACACTGTATTAGCTGTTCAGTGTATAACAGGTGTATAACTTTACATGGGAATCGTTATACATGCCTCCAGCCTTGTTTAAGGATTGTATAACTAGACAAAATGTCGGACTTCAAGATCAACGGATTGTTTTCTTATGGTATTGATGAAAGTTTCCTTAAATTTAACGCAAAATGCAACACTTTAACGACTGTTTGATGGATGCACAGGACATAAATAATATTAATAAAGCTCTGGGTAGGAAAATAAAGGCATCATAAAATGCCTTTTGTTACACTCATTCTCGATTAGGCCTAATAATATATTTAAATTGAACATAGATTCACAAAAGAATATATTCTACAATAATTGCTGTAGACAAGATTTAACCTGAATGTAGTTTAAATGCTTCATAATATTATTTAAAAAAAAACTTTCTTGCATCATTAATATCTAATACACATACCATACACATAAAAATGTATTTAATTATAGAGGCACTATTATTGCAGCAAGCGACATGTTAGCTTGATAGTCTTCTGGATAGAACTTCTGACTACAGTTCGTGAGGTCCTATGTTCGATTCCCGATTAAACTGCAATGATTCTTTTTTCACTTAAAGCGTTATTCTGTTGTCGGTAATATTTCCTACTGTTTTGAACGTTTTATAACGCATCTTAAAACACTGCATATAATGCATAAGTAATGGGAAAAACTGTATTAGTTTCCAAGAATTGTTCGAAATTCTTGACTTTAGATGACAGCACATTATCTGTTAAACTAATTCTACGATATATTTGACACAGCGTAAAGGAAAATGTAAATAAATTAAAACACATTTATTTTTACCGTACCTCCCCAATTAGGGAAGCTCTGTTAATTCTTATCCATATTCATTTCGTACAAAATTAATCACTAGTTGATGTTGTTTTGTTTCTGTTACAAACTGCGCGTAATATTGTTCTGGCGTCATAGTGATGACGGGTATGTGACGTAATGTGTATAACGGTTGTATTGTTATATAGCTCCTGCACAACGTTTATTAGTAAGGAAATTATACATGATCTACATAAGGCTTATACATTGTATAACTAAACAACTGATGAAAGCCTGTATTAGAGATTTTTATTAGTAAAACTGTAACTGCTTTATATATTTTCAGTTTAACGTTTTTTGAAAGGAGTTGGAACATCAAGAGTCTCTGCAATACATAATAGCACGCATTTCCATAATTGAGCCTATGTTTAATTTCTTTGTACATCTCATTCCTATTTGTGATTATTGTTCCCAGGTATTTGAATTCAGCCACTTCATTATTTTATTATTTATCCGACTTGAATTAAGGGGATGTGGGTGACACAATAAATCGGTTTTGAAGCTTCGCGTGTCGAAGATTACTGTATCTAGGAAATACACGTGTTGCGGGCTGCAGCTCTGAGGCTTGCAGGAGATTCAAATCCTGAGTTACGGCCATTGCCAGGCGATCAACATCGCCAATACGCAGGCGAGGAGATTTAGGACGCAGACATCTAACTGCAAGCTGACAACAAGTCACAAATAACAGAGCATCAAACTGCTTCTAAGAAACATTTTGCACCTTTCAAGTTATTGTCAAATATTTAAAAAACAATAACATTTGTATTTCTTTTCTGTGGGTCGTCATATTTCAATTCCTTCTGGATTTCTTCGTGTTGAGATTTGCAAAGATTGAGGTTCCTTAGGAGG
The DNA here is from genome assembly GCA_030220185.1 of Diploptera punctata. NCBI lineage: Eukaryota > Metazoa > Arthropoda > Insecta > Blattodea > Blaberidae > Diploptera > Diploptera punctata. Next base: position 153,215 of record JASPKZ010004202.1, on the reverse strand, counting down.
GGTTACTGGCCCAGTGGTAGGGCTGCTAGCTTTTAGTCTCTGGAGAGATATTAGAATACCGCATTTACTCAGTACCCGATGGAATTGTTATACCACCGTGACTCGGTCCTCAGAGCCTCGGGTTGTACCACGAGAAGGTGAGGATGAAAGTTGGGTAGGAGAGGTTATATACAGATATACAGAGACTTATATCTGCTGAAATGAGATACCTTCGGAGGACTGCAGGATACACACTACTAGATCACAAAAAAATGAAGACATCTTAGAAGAATTACACATGGAACCTTTACTTACTTACTTACTTACTTACTTACTTACTTACTTACTTACTTACTTACTTACTTACTTACTTACTTACGTACTTACTGCATTATCGAACCCGTAGGTTCATGACCGCGCGGACATAAGCTCTCCATACATCGCTATCCTGAGCTAATGCTTTCAAATCATTCCCTGTATAATCTACTTCCCTCAAATCATAGTTAATGTTATTCTCCCACCTCTTTCTTGGTCTACCAACTGGACGTTTTCCCTCTGGCTTTCCTACAAGAAGCTTCCATGCACGTCTTTCATTCCCCATACGCGCAACACGTCCTGCCCATCGCAGTCTACGAGACTTAACTGTTCTTATTATATCTGGCTTCCTATAAAGACCATGTAGTTCATTGTTATGTAGTCTTCTCCATTCGCCTGTCTGTTCATCTCTCTTTGGTCCAAAAATTTGTCTAAGAACTTTATCCTCAAAAACTCGTAATCTCATTTCCTCCCTTAAAGTAAGAGTCCATGTTTCGCACCCATATAATGTAACTAGATGCTTTGTATGGTAGCGAAGTATGGACGTTGAAACAGAAGGATATACAGAGACTTAGATCTGCTGAAATGAGATACCTTCGGAGGACTGCAGGATACACACTACTAGATCACAAAAAAAATGAAGACATCTTAGAAGAATTACACATGGAACCTTTAGAAAACAAAATTTCTGATTATAAGTCAAGATGGATGCAACATGTTCATCGAATGGAAGATCACAGAATACACAAAGAAATGTTAAGATATCAAACTGCAGGAAGAAGAAGGCCAGGACGTCCACTCAAGACTTTGGATGGTGTTTCTCTTGAGGCCGAAACAGGTCAGCAAATGGCCTAAATTCGTGAATGTACAATGATAATGATAAAATTTGTACCTGATGTGGCAGTCGTCCTCATCAAATTATATTTGTATAAAATATTCGGGTAGGTCTTTCGGAACCTGGTTCCATTTTCAAAGCCGTCTTTGGGTACCGGTTGTGTTTAACGAATATTGATTAGTGGGTTGTTTGGTATTAATAAGTTTATGCTGATGATGTAGTACTATTGTGCGATAGCGAGGAGATACTAAAGGACAACACGCACACACTATTGTCATACATAAAAAAACAACATATAATGGAAATGGACAGCTAATGTCAAATGAAGGAAATTTTGAGGAAGTGGCTGAATTCAAATACCTAGGAACAATAATCACAAATAGGAATGAGATGCACAAAGAAATTAAACACAGGCTCAATTCTGGAAATGCGTGCTATTATGCATTGCAGAGACTCTTGTCGTCCCAACTCCTTTAAAAAAACATTAAACTGAAAATATACAAAACTATTATTCTACCAGTTATATTATATGGATGCGAAACATGGACTCTTACTTTAAGGGAGAAAAGGAGATTACACCTATTTGAAAATAAAGTACTTAGGACATTTTTGGACCAAAGAGAGATGAACAGACAGGTGAATGGAGAAGACTCCATAACAGTGAGCTACATAGTCTCTATAGGAACCCAGATATAATAAGAGACTGCGATAGGTAGGACATGAGGGACAAATTCGGAATGAAAGACGTGCATGGAAGTTTCTTGTAGGGAAAAACAGAGGGAAAACGCCCAGTTGGTAGACGAAGAATGAGGTGGGAGAATAACATTAACTATGATTTCAGGGAAGTAGAATATACCGGGAATGATTGGAAAACATAGGTCAGAATTTGGATGTATGGAGAGCTTATGTCCGCGTGGCCATGAACCTACGGGTTCGATAGTGCCAGTGAGTAAGTTAATTACATACAAAATGCTGAATACAGTTGTTATGCGTTAATGTTTTCACTGTGTGGAACTTAAGATATCAGTTAAATTGTATTTAAATAATGATAGTGACTCTAATACCCGGCGTGCATTGCTACGCCTAAATAAATGAAATGCTAAAGATGGTCTGAACAATTTTAACAATTCTAGCTTTTCATTAAACCGGAACGAGCCAACAGGCTTAATCCCTGGATGATGATGATGATGATCACTAATTAACGTATATGGTATAGTCCTACGTTAAGACGAACCTAACATGGCAGTTTTAATTTCGGATTTCAAGGTAAACCTCCACTTCTAATTTTCGGATTTCGCTCATTTTTACATATTACCTACATCTGTTTATTTTAATAGAATATACTGAGTTTCGTTGTGAAACATCGAAAATTGTGACCGCTAGAGCGATTTTTAAATTATCACTCCAGATGAACTCCTACAATTAATGGTTTTAGAGGGTCGAATTATGAATCTAAACCATCCAGGGACTCACCCAAATCAACAAAAAAAATCATCAAATTCATTCCAGTCGTTTAGGCAGTTTTTAATTTCAGGTAAACCTCCACTGCTCTTTGTCGGATTTTGCTTTTTGGATAATACCTAAATTTAACCTAAATTCCGGAGCATGGGCAACCACAGGAATAATTCCCTTTAAGGAAAAATTCCAATGATTTGTCTGGGAATCGAACCCGGGACCTCATGGACAGTAGTCAGGAACGCTGACCACTAGCCCATGAGGCTGGTCGATTGTTATGTATTATTTTTATTTCGATACATTTTTGACTTCATTATTGCATTTAATACACAAGTGATCTTCTTGGTGATATAATATTAAAATATGTATGTAGTCAATATGCCCATTTCACCAATTAATGTTTTAAAAATGGTCAACAAGTTTCTACAGCCAAGCTGTCATTCTCAAGACCAGATATTATCAATATCTGGTCTTGAGAATGACAGCTTGGCTGTAGAAACTTGTTGACCATTTTAAAACATTAATTGGTGAAATGGGCATATTGACTACATATATATTTTAATTTTCATTATTGCATTTTTTTTAAATTGCGTAATATAATGAGAAGTTAGACTTCTGACTGTCTCTTGTTTTTTGTGTCGCATACAAACAGTTGAATAGTATAATGAGAAGTTATCCACAGTTGAATAATATACAGACTTTTCAAAAAGAAAGGACAGACGTCAAACATTTATATCTTCCAAACTAGAAAAAATAGAAACACAATTCAAACTTTCCTGGAAATATAAAAGCTTGTATTAAAATGGCGACACAACAGGACGTTGGTTTGGAAGAGGAGGAGCAGAAGATCAACTTCATTACCGGTGGCCTCCCAGGTCACCCGACATAATCCTGTGTGATTTTTATCTGCGGGGTTATGTAAAAGACCATGTTTTTACCCCCCTATGCCTAACACTCTTGAAAATCTGTGACGTTGTTGAAGCTGTGAATTCGATAACCAGAGACCAGCTCATTCGTGTGTGGCAAGAAAAGAACCACCGTTTTGATATCTGCCTTGTAACACATGCTGCTCATATTGAAATATGAACTTTTCTCTTTCCAGGAATGTTGGATTTGTGTTTCTATTTTTTATAGTTAGGAAGAAATATTTGCCGTTATGGCCATATTTCCGAACACTTTATTAACCTCTCTTGGCTCCGTCTTAATGACAGACGTAAATTACACTCTCTTTCACTTCTCTTCAAGCTTCTGAATACCTACACTCCTAGTTACCTGGCGTCCAGATTTGACAAGTTATCTTCTTACCTCAATATTGATTGACAATTGGTCTGCTGACAATCTCTCTTCATAGCACTTCTCTTATTCTCCTTCCTTCACAGTAGCCTCTGCCCGCTCCTGAAATTTCCTTCCTCAAGATATCAGGGGTTGCCGCACACTTGGCACTTTTAAGTCACGCTTATACAGTTACCTGTTGTCTAAAATTAATTTTTCTCTATTTATTTAAATTTATACTATGTCAATAATTTTTTCCTCGTTTTTTATATCTTCTTCTTCTTCTTCTTCCTTCCAAGTATTAGGCCAAGGCCTGTTACGATCCTATAGAACGGCCCAGAGATCTTCGTCCTCTTGGTGTATAAACAGCTTTGGGGATCCGATTTGAACTCATTCTTTCAAGATGGTGTTTCCAATTTAGTTGGCACTGTTTATACGTATATTCCAAAATTGGCGTAGTCTTCAATTCTTTTAAGATATCGGTGTTCCTTTTCCGATCCCATCTGGTGTAACCCGCTGTTCTGCACATGAATCTCATTTCACAAGCCGTTATTCTGCTTTCATGTTGTTTTTTTAGTGTCCATGCTTCACTACCATAGGTCAACACTGGTCTAGCCAAAGTGTTATATAAACGTAATCTGGTGTTTTTTTGTACAAGGGATGATTTCATAACTTGATTAATAATTCCCAAACTTTTATTATAACTAGTAATTTTTTCATGGATATCCTTTTCATCCCAGATAGAGAGATAATATCCAAGATATTTAAATTGATTAGATCTCTCTAAAATTTTATTCTGGAGACAGATTTTACTTTGTATGGGGTCCTTCCCATGAAATGCCATAATTTTAGTTTTGTTAATTGATATTTCCATATTAAATTTGGCAGCTATTTTCTGTAAATTATAAATTGATCGTTGCAAATCATTTTCGGAAAGTGCCAAAAGAGCTAAATCGTCTGCAAAAAGAATAGCATCGAGTTTGAGGTTCCTATTGATGGGTATATATATATCCTCATTGTGTTTTCCTCCATTCGTTTATTAGTTTTTTATATACTTGTACATACTATATTTTATTCTTTAAATCTAGAGTAAATCAAAACACATTGTAAATAATTGTATTGTATTTATAACATGTAATCGTTTATGTTTATTGTAATTTAGATGTAAGACTATTTTATTGTACTTTTTAAAACCTTTTTGAGTGGCAGACAAGATCTTCAGGCCTTAGCTCTGCCAGGTAAAATAAAACCATTATTATTAAATATCCCGCGCCGTAGCCGAGCGGTTAAGGTAGGAAGCCTTGGCGCAGAGCTACGGGACTTGCGCTGGTTCGAGTCTCCATGGGGGAAGAGATTTTCTCATGGTATTTCGGCCAGTATGGGACCGGTGCCCACCCAGCATCGTGAGGCAATTGGGTAGCTACAATAAGTAGCGGCTCCAGGTTGAGGAACTAGCTATAACGGCTGGGGGACTCGACATGCTAACCACATGTCACCCCTACACTGGCTGTTGATCATCTACCTCTGTGATTGACACATGTGGATGTGAAGGGCCAGCAGCCGGCTGGTAAAAGGGCAACCGCTGAAAAGTGGAAAAGACCCTCAATCGGATCGGATTATTAAATAAATGTTTAAAGTCTGATCCTTCTTTCTGAATAGGCCCATATACTGTCTCTATTGCAATCGTATCTTTCACTACATAAAAATGCAGTTTCTGAAACAAGTTATGTTAGCAAGTAATTACTTCCATATCAGTGGATTTTAACATAAGTTTAACGCTTATATCTAAGCTCCGCATGTCCTCAGCCCTATCCAAATGGAAGTAAAAAAAAAAAAGATCTGGTTTTATAAGCGAATAAAGATAAAAAGGAATCTAAAATTAAGTAAACAATTGTGTGGGGGATGTTTATGGAGGCGGTGGCCGTAACAAGGGTTGCAGCTAACCGACTGCTAATACATCACGTCCTGCCCGCGCAACAGGTTGCAGATCCCGTGAATCTGGCGGCTCATCCCCACCAACCCCCAGATTTCCTTTATTATTCTTCCGTTGACTTACACAACGCGCCGCGAGGGGAGGCTTAAAAAAACGTAGTCTAGTCCATGTATTCCGGAACCATCTCACAAACACGTTAATATACTTCTTTATATCCTATATCTCATGTTGTACATTAATCGGCTAAGCGTCATTAAAAATATATTCTGATGCCATCTGTCGTGAAATAACTGTACGCACACTTTTAGCACCAAATTTTTAAATATAATTAACTAACTAACTAAACTCACTGGCACTGTCGAACCCGTAGGTTCATGCAGCCCCGACATAAGCTCTCCATACATCCCTATCCTGAGCTAATGTTTTCCAATCATTCCCTGTATAATCTACTTCCCTCAAATCATAGTTAATCTTATTATCCACCTCATTCTTGGTCTATCAACTGGGCGTTTTCCCTCTGGTTTTCCTACAACAAAGCTTTCATGCATGTCTTTCATTCTCCATTCGTGCCACATGTCCTGTCCATCGTAGTCTGACAAGACTTAACTGTTCTCATTATATCTGGCTTCCTATAAAGACCATGTAGTTCACTGTTATGTAGTCTTCTCCATTCACCTGTATGTTCATCTCTCTTTGGTCCAAAAATGTTCCTAAGAACTTTATTCTCAAATACTCGTAATCTCCTTTTCTCCCTTAAAGTAAGAGTCCATGTTTCGCACCCATATAATATAACTGGTAGAATAACAGTTTTATATATTTTCGGTTTAGTGTTTTTTGAAAGGAGTTGGAACGACAAGAGTCTCTGTAATGCGTAATTAGAATATAAATTTATAATTATTTTTGCTTTTAATCAATTGAGTTGGTGTTTACGTGGTGAAAATCCATATTCATTAATTGAATAAAAATAAAGCTTAGTTTTATTTGATTTTCATATTTATTAAGATATAATTCAGTGGCAGCTGTTTCGGTACACTGTACCTTCTTCAGACATGTTAACAAATTATGAATTGTGTTATTATAGTACATATCAGCTGATCTAAGCAACAATACAACAATAATTTAATTTAATTTTTTAATTTAACAAAGGCGATTCATTCAAATCAAGTTGAGAATTTAACATTTTATTACTACTTTTCAATTTATTTATTTCCACAGCCTCCAAAAGGTCCAACTTCTTACCCTTATCATAAACAAAATTTAAATAAATTATTGTTGTATTGTTGCTTAGATCAGTTGATATGTACTATAATAACACAATTCACAATTTGTTAACATGTCTGAAGAAGGTACAGTGTACCGAAACAGCTGTTACTGAATTATATCTTAATAAATATGTAAATCAAATAAAACTAAGCTTTATTTTTATCTAATTAATTTTTGCTTTTACTTATCCACCTAGTAACACTAAGGAATTAGGACTGTAAGTAAATATCAATAAAACTAAATATATGGCCACACATAGAAATGCATTATATAAAGGAAATGGACACCTAATGACAAATGTGGGAAATTTTGAGGAAGTGGCTGAATTCAAATACCTAGGAACAATAATCACAAATAGGAATGAGACGCACAAAGAAATTAAACATAGGCTCAATTCTGGAAATGCGTGCTATTATGCATTGCAGAGACTTTTGATATCTCAACTCATTTCAAAAAAACGTTAAACTGAAAATATATAAAACTATTATTCTACCATTTATATTATATGGATGCGAAACATGGACTCTTACTTTAAGGGAGAAAAGGAGATTACCAGTATTTGGGAGTAAAGTACTTAGGAAATTTTTTGGACCAAAGAGAGATGAACAGACAGGTGAATGTAGAAGACTACATAACAATGAACTACATGGTCTTTATAGGAAGCCAGATATAATAAGAATAGTTAAGTCTCGTAGACTGCGATGGGCAGGACATGTTGGACGTATGGGGAATGAGAGACTTGCATGGAAACTTCTTGTAGGAAAGCCAGAGGGAAAACGTCCAGTTGGTAGACCAAGAATGAGGTGGGAGAATAACATTAACTATGATTTGAGGGAAGTAGATTATACAGGAAATGATTGGAAAGCATTAGCTCAGGATAGGGATGTATGGAGAGCTTATGTCCGTGCGGCCATGAATCAGTGAGTAAGTAAGTAAGTTATCCAACTAAACATAAAAAAAACACATTAATTTTGATTTATTTAGGCGTAGCAGCGCACTCTGGGTTATAAAAAATGATTTGTCTTAGTGTTAGCGTCTCTTGTGTTTGTCATTCTGATTGGTTAAGGTCATTGCTTTAATATAGACCTCCTCAGGTAGAATGACACAGCACATAGGTATATATCAAGCTTATTGTATTTCAAAATGAGAATTAATTAGTTCCTTACAATAACGCAGGAAGATACATTCTAACCTACCAATAAATCTGCAAAACAAACATTTCACGGCTCAATATGTAATTTGGGAAGCTTGTGTATAAATCAAGACTTACAAACCGAGATTGCTTTTACATAATTTCAGTTTTCTTTAATAATCTAGTGTACAGCAACAAACAAGTGCCATCAATATTAATTTAGCTGTTATTAGAATATGGACACTTCATTTATTAAACTGAAAATATATTAAACTGTTATTCTCCCACACTCTATTGAGTAACACTAAGAAATTGGGGCTGAAAGTAAAATCATTAAAAATAAATACATGTTCACACATATAAATACATTATATGATGGAAATGGACAGTTAATGAAATTAATTACAAACAGAAATGAGATGCATAAAAGAAATTAAACTCGGATAAAAGACGGAGACAAAATATTATATAACAATATTTATTATTATTATTATTATTATTATTATTATTATTATTATTATTATTATTATTATTATTATTATTAGTCGGCAGCGGTGGGCTAGTGGTTATGCTCTTTGCCTCTGGTCCCGAGGGTCGCGGGTTCAAATCCGGCCGGGGTCGATGGATTTTTTAGGACGGAAAAATCCAAGGAGCAAGTCCTCTGGGAGGGATTTTAAGCCATGGGTCCCGAGTGTGAAGATTTTCAGGCTCGTAAAAAATCCTTAAGCCTGAATGAAAAGGCCTCTAAGCAAAATTTACCGAATTTTCCCGTCCTAGTACTACCTTGGTTTCCTAGATGTCAGTATGAGGCGGAACGCTGACCACGGACCACTCAAAATGACATCTATACGGAAGCAAGTGTAACTAAATTAGTATGGTTCAAATTCTTCCCTGTAGGGGGAGAGCGCCTAAATCTCTGTTAAGGGAACATGGGCTTACAAGACAAGATTATTATTATTATTATTATTATTATATTATTATTATTATTATTATTATTATTATCAATTGCTTTATATCTCTCTCTTTGAGACGATTATCTAACAATCTGTCACTCGCTAACATCTGTCACTCGCTAACATCTTAAGGGAAATAAGCGTAACTAAATTAGCCTTGGTTAAGTAAGTCCCGCAGGGGAGTACCTTTATTTCATATGGGGATGTACGTGTAGAAAGATATACAGTACAGAAAGACACGTAATCCATTAGACTACGTACAGTAAATTAATTCCTGACACATTCAAGGCCGAGTGAGGTGTTTTGTTTCTATTTATAGAAGAGATAAAACAAGAAACTGTCTAATTAAACAAAAGACGAACGTTCAAACTTCAATTGTGGATTCCATAAACAACAAGCAATTAAAATGGTGGGATAGTGTAAAAAGAATGACAGAATACAGACTTCCAAGAAGAATACTATACTAATTCCGAGTTACGTTCCAATTGTACTCTAAACAAACTTGCATAAGATATTACTCCGCCGACTCTATCTGTTGGGAGAACCGTGGTGCTGTTCTAACCGCCATTTGAGTGAATTGTGTGAGATAGAAACGTTGTTCTTAGGTAACATATTTTACGGGAAATAAGACTGAATACAAGGTAAGATGGTACCAATAACACTGGTCAACATGATTTTTGTCTCATGAGTACCAGTAGTTGTACATAATGCAGTTTTCTTTATCGTGTTTTCAAATATGTATTCAGAATTTCTCCATCACCCACAATTTTTTATATTTCAATTTCAATTAATGGATTTAAATAATTATTTCTGCTTAACAAACATTACGTCAAAATCAAAACATACAGTGGTGCACCCTGACTTGAAATCTGCAATGAGACCAGTTCCACACTGCGAAGAATTGTCCATACCAAAGCCTCCAGAACATGTGACATTAGATGAAGAGAGCTCAGATTCTGATGGAAGTAAGGAAGAAGAAGAAACAGATTTTGGTGATACAACTTTTGAACAAAGCTGTTCATCTGAGCCTCATTTATTGACTCAAGAAGATCTTAACGATCTCATACGAGATTTAGGGTCGAATGTTTGAACGCATTAGGCAGTAAAAGGCGTTCTCTGCTGAGAAAGTTTTATCCAAATACATTTTGCTTACTCAGAAATCTATTCATGCGATAATAATTGTAAGCTACCTGACGAGGTACCTTAAGATCATAGCTCAAGATATAAACTTATCGTGAAAATCCCGAAGGGAACCGATGATAACCGATGTAGTTTGAAACCTTTGCAGCTTTATCCAAGATGTCGGACCTTGAAGACTTCGATCATGCTTTCGGTATACGCGGAGAAGAGGAATTTGATAGTCTACCAAATAATTCAACTGGAAGAACAGGAGAATCGGCGTAATATTGGGCGACGCAGACGTCGTTGTATACGGTATTATTTGCGGGACGCAAGCGTAAATACGTTCCTCTATAGCAGACGAAAATAACGGAAGTGGTTTTATCGCTGAGAATTCTGGATAATTCGTTGCCAATATTACGAAAACGTTAAGTCGGCCGTTAATTCGATCTCAGCAATTGCTCACAGTGAGTCAGCTCACCAGTGATTGGAAGTAATTTGAGTAGAGACTAATGTATTTGCATGCGGCCCTTAAAGTTATCCGAAAACCAGTCTGAAATGCTTGGTTCCCTGCTAAAATGATGGAATCTTTCGGAAACCTTGTGTGATGGAGAAAAACCGATATCATATTTGAATTCAGGAGAAAAATAGTATCAGAATCACATCTTTTTCTTTCTGAGACTAAAAAAAGTTTAGTTTTTGTTGCTCAATGTAATTAGAAACTTCCGCCATTTCTTTATTTATGACAATATATATATATTAGCTTATCTATTGAGACATTTAAGATTTTTCCATGATAATATTTTTTTTTACCGATACAATTTCATTATGAGCTTCATTTATGTTCTATGCTGACTCACTTGTAAATTCTGCTGTTTTTTCACCACATCCTCAATGGCTAATGTGGGATATTTTTCACTAAACGTTTTGAAAACTTTCAAAATAATTTGTTTCTTTCCGCTTTTCATATGCTTTGCTTTTCAATATTTAACAAATTCTATACAAATATTGCCATTTTGAAACAATTGAAATTCCAAGTATTTTCATTGCGCATGCGTAAGAATAAAATACACAATTTCTTATTTACTTAACCTATTAAAATTGGAATTATATGCTTTAAGATTCTCCAATATAACTTATAGACATGTGCTGGATAACACTGAGCAACAAAAAAGAAACTTTTTTTGTCTTAGAAAAAAAATGTGATTGTGATAGTATTTGTCCCCCTGAATTCAAATATGGTATCGGTTTTTGTCCATCGCGCAAGGTTTCCGAGAGACAGGCATTTATAATTTCAAACACTTCAATATTTTCTACATTCGTAACTACACAATATTCGAACATTCGGACTCACCTAGAAAGTAAGAAATTACGATTTTCTGCTATATTTCGCCTATGGAGCATCCCTCTTGATGGTTCAACAATAATCGGCCAGCATATTAGGATTCCATTTGCCTTGATATCTCTTTTCCATAGCAGAAACCATTTGAGTTAGCTCATTTGGTTTTATTTTACAATGAACAAATGGACGAAAAAACTTTATTAAAAGTAATTATTTAAATCCATTAATTTAAATTGAAATAAAAAACTGTGGGTGATGGAGAAATTCCGAATACATATTTGAAAACACGATAAATAACTGCATGAAGTACAATTATTGGTACTCATGAGACAAAAATCATGTTGACCACTGTAATATATATTTTTATTATTTTTATTTATATTAATTATATTTTTTATTTATATTATTTTATTTCGACCAGCATCATGGGCTCGTGTCACTGTTTCTAACTACAGTTCATGGGGTCCCGTGTTCGATTCCTGTTCAGAACAAGGAATTTTTCCTTAAAGGGAATTATACCTGTCGTTGCCCATGGTTTGGAATTTAGGTTAAGTTTAGGTAAAGAACTCTCCTGGCGCTTCATTATCATTTATCACACATCATACAGTATAATCGGGGTAAAGTAACATCGCCTTCCAAGTGACCCAACCTAAGAAATGGATTACTATTCCTCCAAAGCCAGAGGAGAAAGCAAGAAATGTCATAAAGTACAACCTGGTTGCATTGTACAAAAAATATATTTTCTATTAATTAAATAAAAATAAAACTTAGTTTTATTTGATTTCTATATTTATTAAGATATAATTCAAGAGTATATTAAATAGATGGAAAAGTTACTTTAATCAGCTATTAAATGTACATACAGAACAGGACATTGAGGAGGATAAGTTACAGACAGCAGAAATGCTAGTCGCAGAGCCAAGTGCATTAGAGGTTGAAATGGCAATTGAAAAATTGAAGATGTATAAAGCATCAGGTTCAGATGAGATCCCAGCAGAACTGATAAAATCAGGGGGAGAAAAATTGATGGACAAGATACGTTGGTTGTTTAGTATGATTTGGGAAAAAGAAGCTCTCCCAGATGAATGGAAGGAATCAATTATCTTACCAATTTATAAGAAAGGAGATAAAACTGATTGCAACAACTACAGGGGCATCTCATTACTTTCAACTTCGTACAAAATTCTAACAAATATATTAGTAAGCAGACTTACTCCCTATATTGATGACATTCTAGGAGGTCATCAATGTGCATTTAGAAGAAACAGGTCTACAACAGATCAGATTTTTAGTATAAGACAGATTTTAGAAAAGAAATGGGAATATAATGATACTGTACATCAACTATATGTAGACTTCAAAAAAACATATGATTCAATTAAGAGGGAGAAGTTATATAGTATCCTGCTGGAGTTCGGAATTCCTAAAAAGTTAGTTAGACTAATACGAATGTGTCTAAATGGCTCAAAGAGTAAGGTGCGTGTAGGCAAACAGTTTTCAGACACTTTTGAAATCCAGAATGGGTTGAAGCAAGGAGATGCACTATCTCCTCTACTATTTAATTTTGTACTAGAGCATGCCATTAAATCTTTAGAGAATGAGGAAGGCTTACAACTCAATGGTATTAATAAGCTGTTAGTTTATGCTGATGATGTAGTACTACTGGCCGATAGCGAGGAGATACTAAAGACCAACACGCACACACTATTGAGTAACACTAAGAAATTGGGACTGGAAGTAAATATCAATAAAACTAAATTTATGGTCACACGTAGAAATTCAGTATATAATGGAAATGGACAGCTAAGGACAAATGAGGGAAATTTTGAGGAAGTGGCTGAATTCAAATACCTAGGAACAATAATCACAAATAGGAATGAGATGCACAAAGAAATTAAACATAGGCTCAATTCTGGAAATGCGTGCTATTATGCATTACAGAGACTTTTGATGTCCCAACTCCTTTCAAAAAACGTTAAGCTGAAAATATATAAAACTATTATTCTACCAGTTATATTATATGGGTGCGAAACATGGAGTCTTACTTTAAGGGAGGAAAGGAGATTGCAAGTAATTGAGAATAAAGTTCTTAGGAAAATTTTTGGACCAAAGAGAGATGAACAGACAGGTGAATGGAGAAGACTACATAACAATGAACTACATGGTCTTTATAGGAAGCCAGATATAATAAGAACAGTTAAGTCTCGTAGACTGCGATGGGCAGGACATGTTGCGCGTATGGGGAATGAAAGACGTGCATGGAAACTTCTTGTAGGAAAGCCAGAAGGAAAACGCCCAGTTGGTAGACCTAGAATGAGGTGGGAGAACAACATTAACTATGATTTGAGGGAAGTAGATTATACAGGGAGTGATTGGAAAGCATTAGCTCAGGATAGGGATGTATGGAGAGCTTATGTCCGTGCGGCCATGAACCTACGGGTTCGATAGTGCCAGTGAGTAAGTAAGTAAGTATTAAGATATAATTCAGTGACAGCTGTTTTGGTACACTGTACCTTCTTCAGACATGTTAACAAATTATGAATTGTGTTATTATAGTACATATCAACTGATCTAAGCAACAGTACAACAATATTTAATTTTTTTTAACTTAAACAAAGACGATTCATTCAAATCAAGTTGAGAATTTAACAGTTTATTACTACTTTTCAATTTATTTATTTCTACAGCTTCCATTCCTGTGATTATTGTTCCTAGGTATTTGAATTCAGTCTCATTTGTCATTAGCTGTCCATTTCCATTAGGCCTATATAATGTATTTCTATGTGTGACCATATATTTAGTTTTATTGATATCGGCACAACACTATATTTTTTTATGTTTAAACAATGATTTGTGAGTAAACAGCTTAATTTTATTCGTTAAATAGTCCTAACAAATGCCACTCTTGATTTCCAAATTCTCTAGATAAATTGGAAATCACTTGTGACGTCACCTGTGAAAAATGTGTTGAAATAATCGTCAGAATAGATATAAAAATCATTGTAAAGGGTGGGAAATAATTCGAAAAATGAAACCCTAAGAATAAAATTTGACAGGAGTTTATGAAGAAATTAAAAATTGCGTGTTCACAGGTTGTAAAGTTAAGCCCAAGATGATAAACTGGTTGCAACTGTTATTTTGTGAGTTAGTGTACAGGAGAACGTGCGTTATTTGAACAAGTATTACAAGAGCGAAAGCTATAAAGCATAGAGGATCACAAATTCTAAACCTAACCTATAAATTCATAGATGATGTTCTCGCTTCTACTGTTATTTGTTGTTAGTTTCACCTCCATTTCTTAGTAAAGCAGCCACACTTTTCCAACCTGCGAACCTATCTTTTGATTTATTTCTCTATAAACAATCTGCTGTCTCTATCTTTCTTGCAGAATAAAGTCAATTCTAAGTTTACGCAACCCTAAGATCATATTTGAACAGACATCAGGTAAATAAGAGTCGTATGGAATTGTGAATGAGTGGTTATAAATTGAGATATGTAGCTGTTTTTAATTCAGTCTAGTGCTAGACTCGCAACAGTGGTTCTAGCATACACACAGTGTCTTATATTGACTTGAAAAAGTAAGTTTTATTTATAATTTCCATTAATTGTCTGTTAAATCATCTATTTGTGTTTTTAGCGAATTCTGAAGGGATGTAACTATCAAAGAATACCTAACTAACTCACTCCCTGGCACTACGGAACCCGTAGGTTCATGGCCGCGCGGACATAAGCTCTCCATACATCCCTATCCTGCACTAATGTTTTCAAATCATCCCCTGTATAAACTACTTGCCTGAAATCATAGTTAATGTTATTCTTCCACCTCATTCTTGGTCTACCAACTGGGCGTTTTTCCTCTGGTTTTCCTACAAGAAGCTTGCATGCACGTATTTTATTCCCCATTCGTGACACATGTCCTGCCCATCGCAGTCTACGAGACTTAACTGTTCTTATTATATCTGGCTTCCTATAAAGACCATGTAGTTCATTGTTCTGAAGTCTTCTCCATTCAACTGTCTGTTCATCTCTGTTATCGAGGAATACCTAGGGAAAATAATCACAAACAGGAATGAGATGCACAAGGAAATTAAACATAGGTTCAACACTGGAAATGCGCGCTATTACGCATTGCAGAGACTCTTGACTTCCTAACTCCTCTTAAAAACAAGTTAAACTGAAAATATATAAAACTGTTATTCTACCAGTTATATTATATGGATGTGAAACATGGACTCTTGCTTTAAGGAGGGAAAGGAGATTACGAGTATTTGAGAATAAAGTTCTTAGGAAAATATTTGGACCAAAGAGAGATGAACAGACAGGTGAATGGAGAAGACTGCATAAGAGTGAGCTAGATGATCTTCATGGGAAACCAGATATAATGAGAACAGTTTCTCGTAGACTGCAATGGCTAGGATTTGTGGCACGAATGGGGAATGAAAGAGGGGCTTGGAAACTTCTTGTAGGAAAACCAGAGGGAAAACAAGGTGGGACAAGAATGATGTGGGAGAATAACATTAACCATGTTTTTAGGGAAGTAGATTATACAGGGGATGATTGGAAAACACTATCTTAGGATAGGATAGTATGGGAGCTTATTTCTGCGCGTCCATGAACCTATGGGTTCGATAGTGTCAGTAAATTCTATTTTTTTCCATTCCATGAACTTGGTTTAACCTCTCGCCTTACAGGTACTTTTACGTACCACACGTCACCTGGACTTTACAGTGGTACGACCTGTCGGGACAGGGATTTTAAACTGTGGTCACACACAAGGACAAGTAGAGCCTCCCCGTATGACTGATCAGCTCAATGTCAAGGCCTCCTCCGAGACAACACAACATTAAAACCAAACACACAATTTACACACACATTCACACTAAACATGGCGAATATGTTAATCGTAATGACCAGATGATGTTCGGAGATTATTTTGGTCTTCGTTTCCTGATATGTTTTTAACATGTAAGGAAAATCTATCTATCTAAAATTCCCTGTATAATCTACTTCCCTCAAATCATGGTTAATGTTATTCTCCCACCTCATTCTTGGTCTACCAATTGGGTGTTTACACTATGGTTTTCCTACAAGAAGCAGCCATGCACGTCTTTCATTCCCCATTCCTGTCACATGTCCTGCCCATTGCAGCCTACGAGACTTAACTGTTCTCATTATATCTGGCTTCCTGTATAGGCTATATCATGTAGGTCACTACCGTGTAGTTTTCTCCATTCATCTCTCTGTTCATCTCTTATTCGCCCAAATTTTTTCCTGAGAACTTTATTCTCAAATACTCGTAATCATTTTTACTCCCTTAACCCATTCGCCTCATAAGACCAGGTGCACTCGCTTTAACTCTGGCTGTTATAAATTTTGTACATCGACCCTCCTTTTGATCTCAAGTGCCGTTATCTTTTGTTTGTTTTGAATGTCTGAAAATAGAAATATAATTTACGGTAACATAAATCCCGTTTCTGGAGAAATGCATTGAGCATTTAAACCTGAAGTGAATGGGTTAAAGTAAGAGTCCACGTTTCGTTCCCATATAATTAGTTAGATGGTGTAATAAAATATGAAGTTCAAAGCAGACGTTGATATTTCAAGTTAACAGCGCATGGAATATAGATTTGCAAGTGGAGTGGTTGTCCATCGATAAGCCTGCTCAACTGTCTCCACTCTGATGATTGTAAAACAGACGTATACAGACTTAGGCTTAAGAATTAGAGTCCGCTAGGAGAGTTGAAAAAGTTGAGACTTTGCAAAATAACAGCAAGTAGGAAAGTCAATGGCCAATATAGATTTTCTGCATCATTTATAATGTAAAGGGGGGGGGATGAGCACGTAAAACTGAAATCAAGAGGATATTAAATAAAGTCGATTCTTCCACAAACCTACATCTGGGAAGCTTTTCATTCCATCTTAACTGACAGAAAAATTTCAACTTGGATTACTTTAAGTTTAATAATTTGAGTGGAAGAAAAGACCTTATGGTCTTAAATTAAACATTATTATTATTATTATTATTGTTATTATTATTATTATTATTGTTATTATTATTATTATTATTATTGTTATTATTATTGTTATTATTATTGTTATTATTATTATTATTGGTATTATTATTGTTATTATTATTATTAGTATTATTGGTATTATTAGTATTGCTATTATTATTATTATTATTATATTATTATTATTATTATTATTGATATTATTATTATTATTATTATTGTTATTATTATTGGTATTATTATTGTTATTATTATTGTTATAGTTGTTATTATATTATTATTATTATTATTATTATTAATATTATCATTGCTATTGTTATTGTTATTCATATTTATTATTAACTTTTATAAGATTCATGATGTGTTCCGTTGAGGTTTATTCAAAATTAATATAAAATTATGGAATATTCACCTGAAAGGTCCGTCTCCTCAACTTAATTAATCATTTAACTGTAGCGCTTTCGGGACTTGTCCCATCATCGGCAGGATTCAAAACTGGTGTTTCACTGAAGATCTGGTAGAGGGGGTTGCATGTAAGGACTGCAAGAAATTTTATATAGGAAGGACAAACAGGAGTTTTAACATCAGATTCAAAGAACATTTTCGAGACTTCATTCACGCAGAAGGGAAATCAAGCTATGCAAAACACGTTATCCATGAAGGACATCGCATGTTAAATATTGAAAACACCCTAACAGTAATGCACAGAGAAAATAATCCAGCGAAGATAAACGTACTCGAAGAGATGGAAATCATGAAAGCAGCTCACAACAACGACAGCCTGATAAACGAAAACGAACCCAATACATGCAACCCCCTCTACCAGATCTTCAGTGAAACACCAGTTTTGAATCCTGCCGATGATGGGACAAGTCTCGAAAGCGCTACAGTTAAATGATTAATTAAGTTGAGGAGACGGACCTTTCAGGTGAATATTCCATAATTTTACATTAATATTTATTATTATTATTATTATTATTATTTTTATTATTATTATTGTTAGGCCTATTTATTTTTATTCGTACTTTTATTATTATTATTATTATTATTATTATTATTATTAATATTATTATTGTTGTTTGTTGTTCTTAATATTGTATTAATAGTTTATTATACTATTATTTTTTTATTTTTACATCCATTTTTATTCTTATTATTAATGTTATTGTTGTTTATTATATATTAATTATATTATTATTGCTATTATTATTGTTATTCATATTTTTTTATTATTATTGTTACTTTTATTTGTTTTTATTCGTACTATTATTTTATTTTTATTACTATTATTATTGTTATTATTATTTACTTTTATTTTTAATTTTACTTTTATTATTATTATTATTATTATTATTATTATTATTATTATTATTATTATTATTATTATTATTATTATTATATTCATTGTAAAAGCCGGAATAATAAAATACAAATTATTATTATTATTATTATTATTATTATTATTATTATTATTATTATTATCATTATTAAGGATTTTCTCTACATTACAGTAGTTATCCTTCAGCCCAAATGTATTTTGCTCCGCCACAGATTTCTGTCCTCAGCATCTTCTTCTTTGAGGTCTCTGCTGATCATGTTTCTTCTCACTTCATCCATCCACTGTTCCCTGGGTTTCCCCCTCCTCCTCCTGCCTTCAGCATTCCAATCCAGCATCATTCTTGGGATTATAAAATTCTCCACCCTTTTCAGATGTCCATACCATTTCAATCACCGCTCTTCTGTTACTTCTATAATATTATGTTTAACATTAATATTGTTACTCCATGTCACTGAATTTAACATCCCAATTACTTTTCTTGCTTCGCTAATTCTTTTCTTAATTTCACTACAACTTTTCCCATCTGATTCTAAAATCGGTCCTAAATATTTGCATTCTTCAACTTTCTTAATTTCCACATTTTCACATTGTAATTTTTCTTCATTCTCTCGTTCTGTCATCAGATGTTCGGTTTTCTTAATGTTTATATTTAATCCCCATTTCTTGTATTTCCTTGTCATGTCGTATTCTGAATAATCACCACCTGGTCGTCTGCAAATATTAGATGGTGAAATACACATAACAAACTAACTACCTTAATGACTTATCGAACCCGTAGGTTTTAAGGACGTAAGCTCTCCATACATCCCTATCCTGAGCTGTTGTTTTCAAATCATTCCCTGTATATTCTACTTCCCTCAAATCATAGTTAATGTTATTCTCCCACCTCATTCTTGGTCTACCAATTGGGCGTTTACACTATGGTTTTCCTACAAGAAGCTTCCATGCACGTATTTCATTCCCCATTCGTGCCACATGTCCTGCCTATCGCAGTTTACGACACTTAACTGTTCTCATTATATCTGGCTTCCTATGAACACCATGTAATTCACTGTAATGTAGTCTTCTCCATTCACCTGTCTGTTCATTTCTCTTTGGTCCAAAAATTATCCCAAGAACTTTATTCTCAAATACTTGTAATCTCCTTTCCTCCCTTAAAGCAAGAGTCCATGTTTCGCATCCATATAATATAACTGGTAGAATAATAGTTTTATATATTTTCAGTTTAACGTTTTTTGAAAGGAGTTGGGACATCAAAAGTCTCTGCATTGCATAATAGCATGCATTTCCAGAATTGAGCCTATGTTTAATTTGTTTGTGCATCTCATTCCTATTTGTGATTATTGTTCCTAGGTATTTGGATTCAGCCACTTCCTCAAAATTTCGCTAATTAGCCATTAGCAGTCTATTTCCATCATGTAATGTAACAATATTATTATTTAATAATAATATAATAACAATAATAATATTAATAATAAGAAATAATAGTAAAAATAAATACAATAATAATAATAATAATAATAGTAATAATACAAACAGTTGAATAGTATAATGAGAAGTTAGACTTCTGACTGTTATTTTGTCTTGGTTTCACACACAAACAGTTGAATAGTATAATGAGAAGTTAGACTTATGACTGCCTTTTATTTTGGTTTTACACACAAAGAGTTGAATAATATACACTGTCTGTATTACAATCTTATCTTATATTACCTGACTGTAATGATGAGCCATGAGAGTTCATTGTGTATAGAGGTAGGGCTCGTAAATATATATATATATATATATATATATATATTTTTAAACATTTATAGTTCGCCGAGGGATTCGGTTCTCTTAAGAAAGACATGGGACAATTTCCAGTCGAGATGGTCAGATGGATTTGATCAAAAGGAGATTTGAGACGAGGGACCGGTCAGCTCTTCTAAGCCCCTCCGCATGCACACTCAGCATAAGGATAAGGACCTCTCCACATATTCAACCAACAAAATTGATAAAATTCGATACTTTTTATTCATTCATTTAAAACATATTACAATGTATATTTATAATATTCCATAAATTAACTCAGTTACTGCCCTTATCTAACCAGTAATTATATGACCGCATGATCTTAAGCTCTCCATACAACCCTATCCTGAGCAAATGTTTTTAATCATCCCCTGTATAATCTAATTCTCACAAAACATGATTAATGTTATTCTCTCACCTCATTCTTGGTCTACCAACTGGGAGTTTTTCCTCTGGATTTCCTACAAGAAGCTTCCATGCAAGTCTTTCATTCCCCATACGTGCAACATGTCCTGCCCATCGCAGTCTACGATACTTAACTGTTCTTATTATATCTGGCTTCCTATAAAGACCATGTAGTTCATTGTTATGTAGTGTTCTCCATTCACCTGTCTGTTTATCTCTCTTTGGTCCAAAAATTTTCCTAAGTACTTTATTCTCAAATAATTGCAATCTCCTTTCCTCCCTTAAAGTAAGAGCCCATGTTTCACATCCATATAATATAACTGCTAGAATAATAGTTTTATATATTTTAAAATACACAAGGAATACAAATCTGAAATTTCGCACAGTGTTTTATTAACTTAATCAATATATAATGTATTTATATGGTCACACATAGAAATACATTATATAATGCAAATGGACAGCTAATGACAAATGAAATAAATTTTGAAGAACTTACTCAATTCAAATACCTAGGAACAATAATCACAAACAGGAATGAGATGTAAAAAGAAATTAAACATAGGCTCAATTCTGGAAATGCGTGCTATTATGCATTGCAAAGACTCTTGTCCCAACTCCTTTCAAAAAACGTTAAACTGAAAATATATAAAACTATTATTGTACCAGTTATATTATATGCGTGCGAAACATGGACTCTTACTTTAAGGGAGGAAAGGAGATTACAAGTATTTGAGAATAAAGTACTTAGGGAAATTTTTGGGCCAAAGAGAGAAGAACAAACAGGTGAATGGAGAAGACTACATAACAGTGAACTACATGAGTTTTATAAGAAACCAGATGTAATAAGAACAGTTAAGTCTCGTTTATAGAATGCGGAAGGCTTACAACTCAATGGTATTAATAAGCTGTTAGTTTATGCTGATGATGTAGTACTATTGGGCGATAGCGAAGAGATACTAAAGGCCAACACAAACCACACTACTCACTAACACTAAGAAATTGGCACAGGAAGCAAATATCAATAAAACTAAATATATGTTCACACATAGAAATACATTATATAATGGAAATGGGCAGCTAATTACAAATGAGGGAAATTTTGAGGAAGTGGCTGAATTCAAATACCTAGGAACAATAATCACAAATAGGAATGAGATGCACAAAGAAGTTAAACATAGGTTCAATTCTGGAAATGCGTGCTATTATACGTTACAGAGACTCTGGACGTCGCAATTCCTTTAAAAAAAACGTTAAACTGAAAATATATAAAACTATTATTCTACCAGTTATATTATATGGATGCGAAACATTGACTCTTACTTTAAGGGAGGAAAGGTGATTACGAGTATTTGAGAATAAAGTTCTTAGGAACATTTTTAGACCAAAGAGAGATGAAGAGACAGGTGAATGGAGAAGACTGCATAACAATGAACTACATGGTCTTTATAGGAAGCCAGATATAATAAGAACGGTTAAGTCTCGTAGACTGCCATGGGCAGGACATGTGGGACGAATTGGGAATGAAAGACGTGCGTGGAAGCTTCTTGAAGGAAAACCAGATGGAAAACGCTCAGTTGGTAAACCAAGAATGAGGTGGGAGAATAACATTAACAATGATTTGATGGAAGTAGATTATTCAGGGGATGATTGGAAAACATTAGCTCAGGATAGGGGTGTACGGAGAGCTTATGTCCGCGCGACCATGAACCTACGGGTTCGATAGTGCTAGTGAGTTAGTCAGACAGCGATAGCCAGGACATGTGGCACGGATGGGGAATTAAAGAGGTGCATGGAAGCTTCATGTAGGAAAACCAGAAAGAAAATACCCAGTTGGTAGACCAAGAATGAGGTGGGAGAATAACATTAACTATGATTTGAAGTAAGTAGATTATACAGGGAATTATGTGGAGAGGTTATGTCCGCGCAGCCATGAACCCATGAGTTCGATAGTTCCAGTGAGTTATTTTTCTTATACTGATATTAGTGAAAGTTGACAAGTGGGGCGGACGAGAGTTAAGGAACACTACCTATAGACGTGCTGAAAGGAATGAAGTTAGGAAGTTAGACCATGAGTGGTGCTTTGAATTCGGTTTCTCTGTGAACCAACCAAACTGTACAACTAGTAGCCTGTTAGTTAAGTCCACCCCTTGAAGTGGTGAGGAGCTGCCTGCTCTGTCAGGTGATGGCTTTTTGATACATTCCTCAACCAGAATTATAAGCTTCCATTCAACAACCGCCCAAGTTCAACTTCCTTCCAGTTAGCAGATAAAGTTTCCCCCAAATGTTATTTTAACAATAATAATTTATTCGTTTATCATAAGAAATGCTACGAGTGATTTCCAAATTATCGATAAATTCACGACTCACGAAGTAAGGAGTGAATTTATCTAGAGAATTTGGAAATCAAGAGTAGCATTTGTTAGGACTATTTAACGAATAAAATTAAGCTGTTTACTCACAAATCATTATTTAACTATAGTTATTTTAAAATATTTATATATTTAATGTAAACGGCGATGTTTGAAAACAAATGAGAAACGATTGGTACGCTTAATTTCCTTCTTTTGTTCATCACTGCAACCAGATCATAATATGATTTGTTGCCAAAGGATCGCAATATTGTAAGATTGCACCCTAGTGGAGAAATGTATAACCAACGTTATAGGTATTAATTATTTCTGATGTCCTATGATGTAAATATGTCAATTACATTTTTCTGGAACGTCATTTCCTGGAAAATAATTCGTTTAAGAATGTGCAAACAGTGTTTTTTTTTGTGGTATAATCAATTGTTACAAATGTTTTTATATTAACTCCCGCGTGCGGTATGTGTTGACATTCATGCACTATATATACAATCTGGTAGCCGTATTTCTTGCAGCGTCAGTCACTGCAAAATAATGCTATGACCTATACAGACTGTTAGAAAAGAAGGTGCTTTCTTTATATGACTATTTAACTCATGCCCCAAATGGGAGTCAATGACCAATCACGTTTCAATGATTTCTGTATTACAACCAATCAGAGACGTGTTTTTCACGAAATAATTATCAACGTTTAGGATTATCATATATAAGCAAAGCTCCTCCTTACAATATTGCGTTCCTTTGGCAATAAATAGTATGATCTGGTTGCAGTGATAAACAAAAGAAGCAGTAGAAGCGTACCTATCGTTTCTCATTTGTTTTCAAACATCGCCGTTTACATTAAATATATACATATTTTAAAATAACTATAGTTAAATAATGGTATGTGAGTAAACAGCTTAATTTTATTCGTTAAATAGTCCTAACAAATGCCACTCTTGATTTCCAAATTCTCTAGATAAATTCACTCCTCACTTCGTGAGTCGTGAATTTATCGATAATTTGGAAATCACTCGTGGCATTACTTATGATAAACTTTAGTTGGTAAATTTTAGGCGAAACACGACTGTGATTGGTTGTAAATCAAAAATCATTGAAATGTGATTAGCCATTGACTCCCATTTGGAACATGAGTTAAATAGTCTGTGATATCGTTTTCAGTGCGGTCCGCAACACTCAAATAACTGACATGAGACATGAGTGATTTGCCTATTTAAGGGTTAAATATAGATAATAAATGTTTACACATCTCTCTGTGCCTAAAGTTTTGTTTTTCTTCTCCACTCCATGTCCTCCAGTCCTCTTGTTCTAATTCCAGTTCTTATTTCTTACATCCATGTGTTACAAGGTACTCATTCTTTCTTCCTCCAGTTGGACACCTTTCCAATGTTTTTTCTGGGTAACATTTATTCTTACATTCGTCAATAATAATAATAATAATGATGATGATGATGATGATGATGATGATGATGATGATGATGATGATGACGACGACGATGATGACGACGACGATGATGACAATGATGATGACAATGATGATGATAATGATGATGATGATGATGATAATGATAATGATGATGATAATGATGATAATGATAATGATAATGATGATGATGATGATAATGATGATAATGAAGTTATTTATTTATAAACAGTTTTACAATGTAATAAAACGTCTTCCTGTGCCCTAAGCGTTTTAAATTTTTTATCTTCTTCCTCCATTCTTCTCTACCTTCCCAATTCTTCCAGACTTGTATATCTTAGACCTCATCTTACGTCATCCATCCATTTAAATCTAGGTCGACCTCTCTTTCCTTCCCAGATGGAATCCATTCCAAAGCTTGTCTGGGTATTTCTCTCTGTCTGTATACCAAATCATTCTAGTCGTCTGTATATCACAAAATCCTAAATTGAATTTTGGACTTTCATTAGTTGTCTGATGATTGTATTTCTGATGTTTTATAATTTAGAATGTCTTAAATTTTAATAATAATAATAATAATAATAATAATAATAATAATAATAATAATAATAATAATAATAATAATAATAAAATTGTTATTATTATTATTTATATACAGATTTTCAATGTTTATACATCTTTCTGTGCACAAAGTTTTATTTTTCTCCTCCACTAGTCCCTATCCATCCACTCCATGTTCTACAGTCTTCGTCTTCTCATTTCAGTTCTTATTTCTTGCATCTTTCTTCTTCCGAGTGGACCCATTCCAATGTTTTTCTGGGTAACCTTTCTTCATGCATTCGTCGTACATGCCCAAGATAATAATAATAATAATAATAATAATAATAATAATAATAATAATAATAATAATAATAATTAATAATAATAATAGCAGCAGCAATGCAACAGCAATACAGCAGAAATACAGCAGCAATTCAACAGCAATACAACAGCAATACAGAAGCAATACAACAGCAATACAGCAGAAATACAACAACATTACAACAGCAATACAGAAGCAATACAACAGCAATACAGAAGCAATACAACAGCAATACAACAGCAATACAGAAGCAATACAGAAGCAATACAGAAGCAATACAGAAGCAATACAACAGCAATACAGAAGCAATACAACAGCAATACAACAGCAATACAGAAGCAATACAGAAGCAATACAGAAGCAATACAACAGCAATACAGAAGCAATACACCAGCAATACAACAGCAATACAACAGCAATACAACAGGAATACAGAAGCAATACAACAGGAATACAGCAGCAGTATATCAGCGATGCAGCAGCGACACAGCAGGAACACAGCAGCAACAACAATAATAATAATACTTTTATTTTTACCTGACAGAGTTAGGCCTTTAGGCTTTGTCTACCATTCAACCAGGTTAAAAAAAAAAACGAAAAATTCTGTTACACCAAAATTACAATAATCAAAATGAATACATTGTATACTTGCAATAAAATTATTATATTATATATTATATATTTTGATTTACTGTAGATTTGCAAATGAAATATAATAAAATATACATTTGTAACCATTTTTTCTAACAGATAGTAGTCTTAACTCTGCATTATGCCCTGTTCTTCCCAAGGTGCGATACGAGTTCTTAGGTGCGGTATTTAGACGGTTTTTGTCGCAAAGCGGTGATCTAGTGTTTGATTGCTCATTAGTACATATATCAAGATCAACATTTGGACACAAGGACTTGCACTTGGTAAATTGATTCGCAACGGTCGGTGTTACAGATGCTTTGAAGACGTCGCTTGCGTCTCATCAAATAATTGCTCTAACTTAACTGTTGGTAGAGTAGCTTACAACTTACTTTGTCAAGTTGAAAGGTCACCTGCTAAATTAATTAGTGCTCTCCTCCAGTTTTCTGCAACTCAATGATGTGTGTGTGACGTGTCTTAATTCTAAATGTCATTCATTATTTATTAATATTATTATTATTATTATTACTAACTAACTAACTCACTGGCACTATCGAACCCTTAGGTTCATGGCCGCGCGGACAAACTCTCCATATATCCCTATCCTGAGGCAATGTTTTCCAATCATCCCCTGTATAAGATGCTTCCCTCAAATCATACTTAATCTTATTCTCCAATCTCATTCTTGGTCTACCAACTGGGCGTTTTCCCTCTGGTTTTCCAACAAGAAGCTTCCAAACACGTCTTTCATTCTCCATTCGTGCAACATGTCCTGCCCATCGCAGTCTACAAGACTTAACTATTCTCATTATATCTGGCTTCCTATAAAGACCATGTAATTCACTGTTATGCAGTCTTCTCCATTCACCTGTCTGTTCATCTCTCTTTGGACCAAAAAATGTTCCTAAGAACTTTATTCTCAAATATTCTTAATTTCCTATCCTCCCTTAAAATAAGAGTCCATGTTTCGCACCCATATAATATAACTGGTAGAATAACAGTTTTATATATTTTCAGTTTAACGTTTTTTGAAATGAGTTGGGAAGTCAAGAGTCTCTGTAATGCATAATAGCACGCATTTCCAGAATTGAGCCTATGTTTAATTTCTTTGTGCATCTCATTCCTATTTGTGATTATTATTCCTAGGTATTTGAATTCAGCCACTTCCTCAAAATTTCCCTCATTTGTCATTAGCTGCCCATTTTCATTATATAATGTATTTTTATGTGTGACCAAATATTTAGTTTTATTATTATTATTATTATTATTATTATTATTATTATTATTATTATTATTATTATGTGGTTTTCGTTTCATAATGACACGAGAGAAAATTGTTTTCACCACTCACATCACACACATAAATATGTTCATTTGTTCCCCATTGTTTAAGGGGGGTGATGGGTGAAATTTCTATTTTCTACATTTGTTAAGCTACGTACTTGATGTTTTGTACACACATTTACGCCATAATAGGTAATATTATATTAAAGTTTCATCCTTCTAGGCTTAAAGGTTTTTTTGAGTTATTGAAGAAAATCCATTTAAAAAGTGCATATTAAAATTTTTAATAAGTCCCATAATTTTTTTGTAAAATTTTTGAATTTTTTTCTATACGACCACTGACTTATTTAGAACAACACCATGTATTAACTTTTCTATGTCATTATAATAAAGGAAGAAAAAAATATATACATCCTCTGCATATGATTTTTAAAAATTACTACACATATTTATTTTTTTTATTTCATAAACTATCAACGTTGTTTCAACATCCGTGCACAGAATTATTAGACATAGTGTGTGGGACATGCAGTTAAAATTTCGTGCTTCTATCATTAAACTTGTCAATGTTATGTTGATTTGAATGTATTGAAATGCAATGAAAATAAAAGTGTGGAAAAGCCAATTTGAAAGTTTGCATGCAGTTACAATTTGAATTTTTTTAAATGTATTTACAAAATGCATTTCATCAATTCCAAAAATTAATTGTCTGTATCACTTTGTCCTTGAGGCAATTCTCTTATGAGGAAAGTTGTTTATAATAAAAGTAGAAAGCAGCATACATGGCCTCCTACAGTAATTAGGGAGACTTACAAGCGCCACAGGACACTGAAACTTCACCAATTTATACTGTAAGGTACTTAGTATCCTTTAATACAAAAAAAAAGCTAAATTTGAAAAAAAAAATATCGAAAATTTCACCCATCGCCCCCCATAAATATCTTAATCATCGTCTTGCAGACAGAAGTTCATTACACGCTGTCCTGTGCTTCAATGAGACTGCAGTGCTCTCTAGTGTGAACGGTTGGAAATGATTCCAAGTGGATGTTGGTATCTATGTCTATGTCGATACAACAGAGATCCCAATAATTTCTTGAATAATCCCTACGAATACTAACCTTTTTGTTATTATCCCCAATTCATTTTTTATCCTGAAAGTATATTTTTATTTCTCGGATATGTATCATAATCGTGAACAAATCCGTTTTAGGCCATGTGATCTGTGATGGTAAACGTAATGAAGATGGTGTTGATCTTTCCACCGATGTTTTGGTCTTCCTTGGTCCCTATGTCCAGTTGGAGTATATTGGAACGTTAATTTTAAAAGTATATTTCTTTCCATTCTTGTTGGTATCTTTCTATATCATTATCTAAACTTGATGCTCCAAATGATTCTCTGACCATTTAACTCTTACACCAAATGACAGTCAATGATCAATCAATCACATTTCAATGAATTTTGACTTACAATCAATCAGTCGTTTTTCACCTCGATTTTATCACTTTAATTTTATCAAGTGGCTCCCAGATAGTAATATATATATATATATATATATATATATATATATATAGTGCACGAATGTAACCAGATTCTGCTTGCGTGATATAATAGAAAAACTTTCGTAGCAATTGAATATATCATAAAAAAATAAATCATTGTTTGCACTTTCTTAAACGTATTATTTCCCAGGAATTAACGTTGCAGAAAAATATAATTGACATATTTACATCATAGGACATCAGAAATTAATTAATAACCTGTAATTATTTGTTTCATTTTTTCCTCCATTGGCGCATTCTTACAATATTGCGATTCTGTTTGGCAATAAATATGATCTGGTTGCAGTGATGAACAAATGAAACATAACGTTTCTCATTTGTTTCCAAACATCGCCGTTTACATTAAATATATAAATATTTTAAAATAACTATATTTAAATAATGATATGTGAGTAAACAGCTTAATTTTATTCGTTTAATAGTACTAACAAATGCCACTCTTGATTTCCAAATTCTCTAGATAAATTCACTCCTCACTTCGTGAGTCCTGAATTTATCGATAATTTGGAAATCACTCGTGGCATTACTTATGATAACAGTGTTCCTTTGTTGATCCAGTCTGTTAACTGCTAACAGTGAATGTAAGAAGCGCATTTGACTTACTTTAAATTTATGAGAATTTATTTTATTTAAAATCCAAATTTCACTTCCGTATTTTAGAGCTGCTCTTGATGTGATGTTATATAATCTTAGTTATATATATATATATATCACATCATTATCCGGTATCATGGCAGCTGCCGCCGTCTTCCGGAAACCAAACGCCATTCCTCTCTGTCCATCCATTGATCTTCCTCCAATCCTCTGTTATTCATAGCTGCTTCTACCCCTTCTATCCAAGTTTTCTTCGGTCTTCCTCTCTTCCTCCTTTCCATTGGGATCGATTCCATAACAATTTTAGGCAATCTTTGCTCTGGCATTCTTTTGACATGGCCATACCACTGTAATATTTTCTTTTCTATAATGTCTATGATGTCCGGCTCCTCTTCTACACCCATAATTTCCCTCATTTCTTTATCTCATGTTCTATCCATTCTAGATTTTCCAGCTGATCTTCTTAAAACAACCATTTCTGTACTAAAATTCTTTTCGTTTCCCTGGCAGGAATTTTCCAGACTTCAGCACCATATGTTAAAATGCTCTGAATTATGGTTTGATATATTTGTAATTTTCTATTTTTTGTAATATTTTTGCTCCACCAAACGGAGTTTAAAGCATTTATTGCTTGTTTTTTCTAAGCTATTCTATTTTTAATTTCCACTGTCTTATCACCTCAGTGGTCTAATTTTGTTCCTAATAAGTGCATTCAATACTAGGTTTTAGTTCTTCTCCATTGTTGAAATTTATATTTTCCATTTCTTCTCCTATACACAGATATTTAGTTTTTCATATTCTTTTTTAGTTTTTTAGCCTATATAGGCCCTATATATATATATATATATTATATATATATATATATATATAATTCCTCCAACAACATGGCGCAATACGGCTAGATGTATCAAACGGCTGCTGTCCTCACATCCATATGCGTTAATCAAAGGGATGGATGATCATCCGGCCATTTAGGGATGACATGTTGTCAGCATGTCGTATCCCTCAACCTTATAGATGGTTTTCTCAACCTGGAGCCTCCGTTGTACCTTGACCATCCTAGTGATCAGCGTGTCTGACTAGTTCCTCAGAAACCGGGTTCGATTTCCGGTCAGATCACAGGAATGTTTCTTTATAGGGAATTATTCCTGTGGTCGCCTATGTCTGGAAAATAGGTTAAGTTTAGGTTAAGAACTCTCCTGGCGCTTCATTATCATTTATCATCCATCATATCATCGGGGCAACGTACCGGTAACTCCGCCTTCCAGATGCCCAAACCTGAGAAATGATTTGCAATTCTGTCAGTGTCAGGGAAGAAAGCCTGAAATGTCATAAAAGACAACCTGATGGCATTGGACAAAAGAAGAAATATGTACATGGAACCACACTTGTAGTACATCCCCTAAAAGTCTTCAATACTTATTCTGAAACACAAGACACGCGAAATCAGCCCAATATGTTTCGATCTTCAAACTTATTTTACATCAAAATGGTACGTTTCCGGACATGGGTTCCTTATGAAAACTTTATCTACTAAGT
Source organism: Diploptera punctata (assembly GCA_030220185.1). Taxonomy (NCBI): domain Eukaryota; kingdom Metazoa; phylum Arthropoda; class Insecta; order Blattodea; family Blaberidae; genus Diploptera; species Diploptera punctata. Next base: position 121,810 of record JASPKZ010004202.1, on the reverse strand, counting down.
TCCCTCTACAACTCCTAGAAGTTTGTAATTGGAATTATGAATCACCCTGTAAAATAGAATGTTTGGCATGAAGTCGGCACGGTTTGTCATGATCCAATCGCAGTATTATTTATCATCATCATCATCATCATCCTGCCAGGTATTAGTCCCAGAAGAACTGTTACGGCCTGAGAAAGCGGTTTTCGTGCCATCTTTTCATAGGTCGACCAAGTGACCGTTTCCCATTTGGACAGTAGTTCATTATTGCCTTGGGGATCCTGGATCTAGCCATTCTTAAGACATGTTCCTTCCAGTTTAGCTGATATCTGGAGATGTAGTCCAGTATTGGTGACACATTAAGTTCTTGAAGGATTTCTACATTTTTCTTTCGATCCCATTTGGTGTAGCCAGCTGTTCGGCGCATAAATTTCATCTCACAAGCTGTTAGTCTGCTTTCATCTCTCGTCCTTATAGTCCACGCTTCACTCCCATAACATAGGACTGGTCGAGCCATTATTTGATAAAGACGAGTACGAGTTGATTTTTGCACTAATGAAGGTTTTAAAACTCTATTAATGATTCCCATTGATTTGTTGAATTTCACAATTTTCTCTGGTTAATCCAAATTTTCAACAAAAGAGAGTTTATATCCTAAATAAGTAAACTCATTAACTCTCTCTAAAATTTTGTTATTTACAAATTTTGCTTGGTATTTGGGGATTTTCCACAAAAGGCCATTATTTTAGTTTTATTGGTAGATATTTCCATTGAATATTTCTGGGCTATCAAATTTAAATTATGTACTGACCATTGTTAATCATCTTCAGATGTTGCTAGTAAAACAAGATCATCTGCAAACATTATTATATCTAATTTTAAATTTCTATTAAGAGTGATACTTCCATGTTTTGTTTCTGTAAAGTCTTTTACAATGGCATTCATATATATGTTAAAAAGTAGAGGGGAGAGGCCACAACCTTGTCTGACTCCTGAGTTTATTTATTTCCACTGAGTTATTTTTTCTTTTATTTTTATTGCAATGAGAGTTGACTTATAAATGTTATAAATATTATATATGATCTGCTTTGGGATCTGATCTTTCATCAAAATTTCAAATAACAGACTTCTGTTCAGTTATTTGAGTTATTAAGGTCAGCCAGAAATAAAATAGAGGGTATGCGTATTTGATTTTGCGAGAGAAAGCCTGCTTTCTGTGCTGGGACACCCTAATGAACAGGTATTGGTCTCTATGGTGGCCGTGATAGTAAAGGAAATGAGCTATTGTGTAGGCCACGACCTTCTTAACCTATTAAGATAATTTAGTAACGCGAAGGACAGAAGAAGATCAGAAGCGTCCTCACTCTTATTTAACTGAAACAAGCTACTTTTTTTTTTAAAGGAGAAGGTAAGGATTGTTGTTTGTGGCCATCTTTATTGGAATTTTTATTTCTTCAGTGCACTTAATAACTTATATCGGATCCAACAAATTTTACAGCGAATCAGTAATGAATCAATCGATTAATATGGTGTTTGCTTGATCAAAATTCATTATATTTTAATAAATGAAACTATCAAAGTTTTATGTGTTTTTCATAAATACAGAGTGAAGCAAATATAGATACATTTGAAGTTGTTTATAGACACGATACTGGACAAGGTGTATTCTATAGTTAGCAAATTACCTGAAGCAGTAGTGTAATCGGGGCACGCCGTAGCGTAGTGGTTAAGGCACTGCGCTACAAGCCAGAAGGTCGCGGGTTCAAGTCCCGGTGGGGTCAGGATTTTTAAACTGACCCAAACTTTCTGGCGGCACTATGGCCCTGGGGTCGACTCAGCCTCTAACTGAAACGAGTACCAGATGCTTGTTCTGGGGTAAAGGCGGCCGTCACGCAGGGCTGATAACCAGGCTGACATCAAGTGCCGACTGTCCAGAAAGAAGTGGGAGCCTTAACATCCTACTACCCCAAGGGCCTCCTAAGGCCTGTCGTGGGATCACTTTACTTTACTCTTAGTAGTGTCATCATTATCATCATCATCATCATCATCATCATCATCACCATCTTTAAGGTATGTACCTGTTGGCCCGTTCTGCTCCCCGCTGCACAATATGCTACAGGTCGTCCTTCCAACGACGTTTTGGTCTTCTTACATTTCTTCGGCCTTGAGGTCTATAATAAATCATCTGTTTTGATAAATGATTATTTGACATTCTATGTACATGTTAAAACCATTTATATTTATTTCTGTATATTCTCTCGTTTATATTATATATTTGTAATTCATCTCTGATATCTTGACTTCTCGTTTGATGTCTTAAAGGTACACCTGCAACGGATCTGAGAAATCTCATTTCTATTGTCTCAATTTTATGTTTATCAGAGAGCAGTAGTGTTTGAGAATATATTGTGAAGGTCCCGTATTCAAACCCCAGTTTCAACCAATCTGATTTTTTCCCTTGCAACCATATGCCACATTCTGTATATATTACACGCTTTATATTAGCTTGGCCTGTACCTATCTATCTATCTATCTATGTAACTGAATCTTTCAACGCGATTTTCACCCACTTAAAATAATTGGATCGACTTGAAATTTTGTATACTTGTAAAGGACCCGTAACAATAAATAATTTCATATTTATTTTCTAAAATCCTGGCCAGAATCATCAGAAAATAAAAAAGAAGTGTCTTTGTATTTATGTAACGGAATTTTTGAACACGATTTTCACCAACTTAGAAACATTGGATATGCTTGAAACCTTGTATACTTGTAAAGGACCCGTGACAATACAATATTTTCATATTTAGTTTCTAAAATCCTGGCCAGAATCATCAGAAAATCAAAAAAATTAAAACTGGTATAATAGGTTGCGGACTTGTCGACCCTTAAGTCAATCGTTGTAAGAGCTTAGTTGGTAGAGCGGTGAACTAGTGCAGTAAACCATAGGTCGCTGGTTCAAATCCGGCTGGGGAGGGTTTTTTTAGAAGAGTAATTCTTTTAGCTCATACTACAATAGTATCGAATTTAAGATATTTACATTTTTATCTTTTTGTGTAAAATATTAAAACTAAAAAAATCAATAATAGTTTTAAAAAACTAAAACAACACGCTTTATTAGATAACCGAACTAAAAAAATGAAAACTAATTTTAATTTCCAACACGCTTGAGATAAAATTAAAGTGGTCAACAAAAAAATCATCTCCAACACATATAGAATAAAACTAGAGTTATCAACAAAAAGAAAATAATTTTACCATCAAAAGCGTGGGGTGTTTTTTATGATTTTTACATTTTCTTCTTAGAGACTTTACTTTTACCAATATTTGTTTATTATCAAATATATTAATTGATATAGAGCACCCCACGCTTTTGATGGTAAAATTATTTTCTTTTTGTTGATAACTCTAGTTTTATTCTATATGTGTTGGAGATGATTTTTTTTGTTGACCACTTTAATTTTATCCCAAGCGTATTGGAAATTAAAATTATTTTTCATTTTTTTAGTTCGGTTTTCTAATAAAGCGTGTTGTTTTAGTTTTTTAAAACTATTATTTATTTTATTTAACCTTCCTAACAGCTGTTTCTATACACTTTACCTTCATCAGACGAATGTCATAAATACAAATACATTCTCTATTTATATTCCTAGTTGTGTTCTATGTGTGTGTGTTAGTATTTTAGGAATTAAACCGATATCAAATGATGTGCGGCGCCATAAGAAGAACTTCCGAAAGACTCGAAGAGAAACTCAGCTCAGGTTTTATAAAATTATGGCTGTTCCTGTTCTTTTATATGGATCTGAATCTTAGGTACTTACAAAAAAGATATCTCATACATCCAAGTCACTGAAATGAAATTTTTAAGATCCGTAAAATGATCTACACGCATGGATAGATTACACAATGAATCAATAAGAAAAGAACTGGATATATTTTCAATAGTTGATAAACTAGAAGAGCACAAATACCAATGGAAAGAACATTTAGACAGAATGGACAATATAAGATTACCCAAAATGATCAATACCTACAAACCACATGGAAAAAGATCTTTGGGACGGCCAAGGAAACGATGGACTTGAGACCGGAACAGGTTACATTGACCTAATCCTGGAAAGGAAGAAGAAGAAGAAGGAATGTTGAGTTTTTTCTCAAGAAAACATTTTTAATTTTTACAGATTATATACACTCTAATTCAACCCAGGAAGTTACTACAGACCTTACGGGCTACGCCAGTGTCCCCCTACGTACAGAGGGTAGATGTTGCCAAACTCATAATAACGGTATTTATTTGTTAAGGAGGGGTGGAGCGGCAAGGTTAACAGTAATTTTTCCGGATCTATGTACTATACATTTAAAAAACGTAGTTTTTCTTTTACGGCATGCAAACTAGTTTAATAGTAAATATGAGAGTCGATACTTTCACACAGGATAGTACAGGTCCGCACGAGCTCAGTGACAAGAGGTAACTGTTTTTTTTTTCTTTAAGATGGGGTGGCTTGGACGGCTACAACTTACAACTATGTACCTGCTGTGTTACAGTCTTCAGTTTTATATAAGGATTTCTCTCAAGAAAATACTGTTAAAAGGCAACCCAGTTCCCTATTCCAAACACACAGTAACTTCCTGGGTTGAATCTGACTGTGGTAGACATAAAAAATTACTATGACCAAAATGTGTATACATAATATGTGTGTGTGTGTGTGTTTCAGCTGAAGCTCTAGCGCCCGCAATTGTTCTTTCATCAAAACCAAACTTGGCATATAGTAATTAATTAAATAAATTAAGGTCAAGTTCTTTAACCATCCTATAAACATCACGTACCTCTGATTTTCCTAAAATATCCAATGCCACTCTTTCATTCCCCATTTGTGCCACATGTCCTCATCGCAGTCTATGACACTTAACTGTTCTTATTATATCTGGCTTCCTATAAAGACCATGTAGTTCATTGTTATGTAGTCTTCTCCTTTCACCTATCTGTTCATCTCTCTTTGGTCCAAAATTTCTAAGAACTTTATTCTCAAATACTCGTAATCTTCTCTCCTCTCTTCTTGTAAGAGTCCATGTTTCACATCCATATAATATAACTGGTAGAATAACAGTTTTATATGTTTTCAGTTTAACGTTTTTTGAAAGGAGTTGGGACATCAAGAGTCTCTGCAATGTATAATAGCACGCATTTCCAGAATTGAGCCTATGTTTAATTTCTTTGTGCATCTCATTCCTATTTGTGATTATTGTTCTACTATACCTTGTTCTTTACAGAGTAAATGATGGAGCGCAATACAAGCACATCCGAGACACCACCTGGCGCCTTAGATTGTGAAGATCGCAATAACATCCAACAATACACAGAACGCAGCCCTGATTTCACAGAGAGCTATCACCTCGTATACAGCATTGATGTACATCACAGTGAGAATTCTGATCAAGAAATAGTAAGTTATTTATTTCTAACTAGCTAATACCCGACGTGCGTTGCTACGCCTAAATAAATTAAATAGGTTAATTAAATTGTATGTTATACGCTGAGACGAACCAAACATGGCGTTCAGGTAAACCTCCAGTTCTAATTGTTGTATTTCGCTCATTTTTGTACAACACCTACCTAGATTTATTTTAACAGGATATACTGAGTTTCGTTCTGAAACATCGAAAAATGTGATCGCTAGAGCTATTTTTAAATGTTCACTTCAGGTGAACTCCTACACCTAATTGTTTTAGAGGGTCCAATTGTAAATCTAAATCATCCGGTGACCCAATCAGACACAAACAAATAAATTTATCAAAATAGGTCCAGTCGATTAGGAATTCAGTGGCAACGTTCAGAAGAGTTATTATATATAAAGATAAAACTTTAGACACAGAAAGATGTGTAACATTGAAAATTTGTATATAAATAAAAGAATGTGAAATGTGTAGAGAAATTGGCCAGCTCTCCGATTAGACATCTTTCTTGCTTGAACCTCAAGTGTGAAATGAGTAATGTCATGTGATCTGTTCTCCCTCCTACACTTCCTTCTGCGGCCTCATTGGCCGTCAATTTTCGCCCGCCTCCAGCGTAGATGGCTTATTTTGAACAGCATCTCTATAGATTCCACGGACAGACTGTACATATATTATGATGTTATTTAACCTTACTTGACTTCAGCAAAGCTTTTGACACAGTAGACCACGACTTGTCTGACAGCGCTGTATCCTGGTTCGACTCATACCTGCACGGGCGTCAACAATACGTTTCACTAAACTCTAGATCTTCGTGCAGGCGGGAGTCCCCCAGGGCAGTGTTCTCGGACGTCTTCTTTTCTCAATCTATATAAATGACTTACCAACTGTACTAAAACACTGCCGTTATTATCTCTATGCTGATGATCTCCAAATTTACCTACATTCACCTCCTCATTCTCTCTATAACAGCTTGACAAAAATGAATGACGATCTCATATCCATCTTTAACTGGTCTTCAAGTATCGGTCTAAATCTAAATCCTAACAAGTCACAAGTAATTCTAATGGGACAACAAAGACTGCTTACAACCTTTGACATATCTACACTACCAAACATTACTATAAATAATAAAAGTATCCCTTATTCTTCTTCAGTAATAGATCTTAGACTACATCGAGACGCAAATTTATGCTAGCAAACACAAGTGAAACACATATGTAAAAAGACTTTCTCCATCTTACATTATCTTAGACGTTTAAAGAATTTTCTCGCAGTTTCATTAAAACAAATCCTTGTGCAGAATCTTGTGTTGTCACACTTGATTGTTATGACGTTACATATAATGATCTAAACTATGACTTGTCGCAGAGACTGCAGCGTGTTCATAATGCTTGCGTTCGATTCATTTTCAATATCCGCCGTTATGACCATATTTCCGAACACTTTAATAACCTCTCTTGGCTCCGTCTTACTGACAGACGTAAATTGCACTCTCTTTCACTACTTTTCAAACTTCTGAATTCCTACATCCCTACTTACCTGGCGTCCAGATTTGAGAAGTTATCCTCCTACCACAATATTGACACTAGATCACAAGATAACAGTCTGCTAACAATTCCTCTTCATAGCACTTCCTCTTATTCTACTTCTTTCACAGTAGCCTCTGCCCGCTCCAGGAATTTTCTTCCTCAAAATATCAGGGGTTGCCTCACACTTGGCACTTTTAAGTCACGCTTATACAGTTACCTGTTGTCTAATAATTAATTTGTCTCTATTTATTTAAATTTATGCTATATCATTAATATTTTTTTTCTAGTTTATATATATATCTTGTATATATTATATTTAATTCGTTAAATCTAGAGTGAATCAAAATACATTATAAATATTAATTGTATTGTATTTATAACATGTAATCGTTTATGTTTATTGTAATTTAGATGTAAGACTTTTTTTGTATATTTGTCTAACCTGGTTGAGTGGTTGACAAGACCTTAAGGCCTTAACTCTGCCAGGTAAAATAAAGCTATTATTATAAAATTATATTTTATTCAGAGTTTACATTTCACAACAACTCAGGGTCGGGTCGAAGAATGAGATGTGATGAAGCCCCTTATATAGAGGTCTGTGAATGACAAGGGTCCCGGCCGACCACGCCTGACGCCCCATCACAGAAGTAGGTGAACGAAATGAAACGAAATGGATGAGATGAGTATGGAGAAATGGTGGAATGAAATTGTGGCAGGGGAAACGGGAGAAATCCCGAGAAAAACCTGCATAAGCTCCGTTTCGTCCACCACGAAACCCACATGGATTGACCCAGACTCGTTCTCGGGACCCCAGCGGTGAACAGCGAGATATTTTAAAAACTACTCGGTGAAAATAGCGACTATTCTAATGCCAGGTTTCCCCACCTATGAATGTTCCAACAGAGAACAAGTGACTGCTAACATCATAATACTAATTTTAATTTCCGCTATCAGATTTTTTTCTCTGTAATCCGACACTTTTAAATAAGCTGACATCAGAAATCTCCAATTACACGATGTTGTGCATCAACCGGCTTAGTGCCATTCTAAAAAAATGAGATTTTGATGCCATCTGTTGCACTGTCTCATGAAGTAAGTGTACGCACACTTTTAGCGCCAAATCTTTAAATATAGCCTTATTATCGAAGAAAAATGTAAACGCCATCAGTCCTATTAGAGATTCTATGTTTTGCAACAAACGGTTATAAAACCAGATTTTAAGAAATGCTAAACTAAATTTTGCATCACGCAGCTAAGCGCCAATGTTCCCGCTCTTACATTGTTGATGCATAACTGTCAAACAAGGAAAATAACTTGCAATATCCAGTATTGTTAGTTTGGCGCTACAATAAATAGTGAAGATTGACTTAAACTGTAAATGTATTTTTCTAGAAACTTAGATAATGGCGCATAGTCGGTTGGTGCATAATGCCGTCTAATTTAACAAAACAAATAAAGGGTGTCTCTAAAGATACTATCCATTTCCATGAAAACACTACTTTTTTTTTCTTTGCAAACACTATTAGCTTAGTAGAACTTGTTTAGCACGGAAGAACAGGTTGCCATTGTTTGTTCACGGGTACGTGGATTGTCATATGAAGACGCCAAAGCAACATTTACCTATAAATAAATTTACCTGTGCCGCAACAAAGGCACACATTCGTCTGTTTGCAAATAAGAGTACCGGCAGAGTGTGTGATGGTGCACGCCATGGATAAATTGATTCCAATCTAGCTTTCTCTTTGATCGAGAAAAAACAGTAAAATTCTGTAGTGAAATTGGACAGAATGTGATATTCCAAACATAAATCTTTTGCCCAAATTAAATTTTTCACCTAAAAATACTGTTAACTACAAATTTAAATTTAACCATATCGCTGGCTGTACAGAGTAGATTATCGCTGGCTGTACAGAGTAGATTATCGCTGGCTGTACACAGTAGATTTGATTTATTTTTCGTGTTATCCATTATAGAATCATTATTTTCTTTTTGAACACATAATTTTGATCGTAATAATAATATTTTTTGATAAGTCCACCGTTGTGGTCTTGAGATAGCGTGCTACCTTGTTACCCAGTGGGCTGAAGTTCGATCCTCGGTCAGGACAAGGTTTTTGCCAAGATTTTTAGGAGTTTTTCCTCACCTGTAAGACAAATGTCAGAAAATCTGGCCTAATTAGATTAAGTTTAGTTTAAGGTCTCTCCTGGTGCATCATTATCACCTTCCATATCATCAGAGCAGCGTAATCCCGCCTTCCAGCAGCCCCAACCTCAGAAGTGGGTTACAAGTACACATGTCACATGAGATTAACAGAAATGTTGCAATGACAAGCTGGTGGCATTTATTAAAAAATTGATAATGAATTGTTACTTTTGTTTCAGTTTACAATAGCTAACTTATCTGTATTAAGTTTCGCACATTGTGTCGTCTCCTGGTTTTGTTTCAGGAAGAAGCAACACAAACTCAACCGCTGAAAGATGAAAGGTTTCAGTATGATGACAAAGAAACAAAATGTGGTTTTGGTAGTTTTAAACCTGATTGGCTACAGATATTGGCGAGCAAGAAGTGTTATGTTGTCGTGTATGGACTCATTGGGATGTTTCAAATAGCAGCTGGCACATATTTGATTTCTTCTCTAAGCACTCTTGAAAAGAGATTCAAAATTCCAAGCAGAACTTCAGGTAATTTTTTTTAAACTTAGTTAAATTGAAAATAATGATTTTGTCATCCCCGTCAAAGTTATGTTCATTCAGGAATTCATTGATGTTTCGATCTCCTTATGTGAGGTCATTCTCAAAACTCAGTTGCAAATTGTTTGGATTGTAAAGAGTCGTCAGGCGTAATGGAAACATTCTTTAACATAAAAATGTACAGTTATATCTAACATGATATTTAAAGGATTGAATTTAATTACTGGGGAAGGGATTTTAAGGTGCGAATTTTGGTCGTAAAAAGGAGGAAAAAAGGTTCTGAAAATTCATACAAAAAGGTGCTGCTGAAACAATTGAATTAAGGTTTAAACCAGTTACATGAACTCAGTTTATATGTTTATATGCACATCATTTTGCACCAAATGTTTCTTCTTTACAGAGTCCATAAGAGGTAATTCATGATTCTTTATTTTATTGCAACATTTACTTCGCAATTGGAACATCGAAGAATAATGCAATCAGTTTCAATAAATTGCGTTTTGAATTCTGAAAGTGCATACAACTTATCCTTCTTAACATTCGCCATGTTATTGTTGTGAAAACCCAGTTGTAATCTGATATATAATAAAATAATAAATGCGCACAACGTGCAAAGAAGATTGTTCTCAGTCACTGCAGAGTTTCAACAACGATTCTGATCTCATTCTACAGTTTAACACATGATATTTCTCACACTGTTCGCCACATCTTGAACACACGCAGTCTGGGCCGGGCTCTGGTTGCTGCACAGCTTGTGGTGAAATACATGCACAGCGAGTCTGGTCACTGTGTGGCGCAATTCATATCCTCCCTGAGTCCATTCACGGTTTGTCATGGCGTCAGTAATATAGAATTCTTCCCATATTTTGCGTTTCTTCTCGTGGAGTTCTTGCAGGAGGTCCTGGTAAGCTGGTGTCACTGGTAGGCACTTTAGCCTCAGCTCTTCTATGTAGAATGGCTCTCTGGAGAGTTCATAAACAACTCGTGAGGGCATCTATCTGGAGAGACAGAGCACCCTTTGTAGGTATGTGGCTTTTAGTTTCTCTAATTTTTCTAGGTTCGTTTTCTTTAAATGGAGGTAATGTAATATATAAAAATCAGTGTTTGTTTGTTTGTATTCTATGCGCGGCCATACCGTCGATCCGATTTTGATGGGTGTTTTTTGCAAAATGTTCAGGAGATTCCCGGGATGAACATAGGCTATAAGAGAGTTGTGATACTCAACCCCTTCACCCCTAAAAATGACCCTTTGTAGTGAAAACCGTTAAATAAAGTCCCTATTTTGACGCTTAAATGACTTACGCTGCCTAAACCATAACAAATACACCAAAGTAATGTACACAGAATTGAACATCTCAAAAAACTCTACAAAAAAGTCCGCGACGGCATATGTTTATCGTTTACGGATAACTCACAATAACGATTTTTGTCTTTCATTGATGCCAAGAATATCGGGATAAGTAGATTCCCGGGCAAGTTTAACAGCGCACGGCTGGTGGTAAAAACACATTTATTCAGGAGTAGCGGCGCACGCCAGGTATTAGCTAGTACTAATAAAAATATGTTGTGCTTCGGACTAGTAATACACAGCCAACAACAAGTTGATAGATAGAAAACTGTTAAGTTGTTGTCAGTACTAACTTATTTTACAGCAACACTTCACATTTAATTTGACTTCACAGCTGCAAATTGACCATTTCAACAGTAGTTTAGCTAATGTAGTTTATCATAAGTAACGCCACGAGTGATTTCCAAATTATCGATAAATTCACGACTCACGAAGTGAGGAGTGAATTTATCTAGAGAATTTGGAAATCAAGAGTGGCATTTGTTAGGACTATTTAACGAATAAAATTAAGCTATTTACTCACAAATCATTATTTAACTATAGTTGTTTTAAAATATGTATATATTTAATGTAAACGGCGATGTTTGAAAACAAATGAGAAACGATAGGTACGCTTCATCTGCTTCTTTTTTGTTTGTCACAGCAACCAGATCATACTATTTATTGCCAAAGGAAGTGTTGGCATCTATCCACTATATATACAATCTGGTAGCCGTATTTCTTAGTGAATCAGTCACTGCAAAATAATGGTCAGACCTGTTCAGAATATTAAAAAGAAGGAGCTTTCTTTAATATGGTAAATATAACACTGATAAATATTTCGTGAAACACGACTCTGATTGGTTGTAAAACAGAAATCATTGAGACGTGACTGGTAATTGACTCCCATTTGGGGCATGAGTTAAATAGTCATTGTTTGCTGCACTGGTAGTAAATGATCAGCTGTTTTTGTTTGATTTGTTATCAAAATGGATGTTATTAACGTTGGTAATGATAATCAGAGTAATAGGCTAAAAATAAAAGACCAAGAAATAAGGTAAAATGTTTTCGAGAAGCTGACAAAACTAATCAAATTACCAATGGTGTGATTTAATCTATAAAACAATAGTAAAGAAGCCATTCAAAGTGATGAATATGCAGATGCAAGATTTCAAGAACTTAAATAAACTGGCTGAACTATTAGCAAAAGAAAGTAAAACAAACGAAGGACTCCAGATTCACATGAGGAAGTTTACAGGTCTTAAGATAGATAAAAATAAGCCAAAATGTCTATTTTCCAAGTACACTTACAACTCGAGAGTCGACAGGAAATAAAGGTTTTCAAAATGCAACCTGGGAGGCGCCGAAAAGTTAAGACTGCACGAACTTGAAATGCCATGGAAGATTTTTGAAAAACTTGGAAATACTCTATCGACATGGCAGAAAAATTTGCCAAAAGAAGTATGCTGATGTTATGCCTCTACTTCACTTTGTATCAGCCATGTATCATCCAGTGTTTACAGGTCTTCAATCCGATGGTCCAGAGAGGGAAGACAAATGTGAACTAGTGTGAAAATGGACTTTAGCATCTCATCTACATCTTCAACCATATATAAATATTATATACCATGTTTATAAGTTATGTTTCTACAAATGAACAAAGAAACTCATAAATTAAGAAGTGTATCCTGTATCACAAGAAAAAACAAAGTCCACTGCTTTATATTGACAGTATTTTTCTCTTCTATACAAAAGTAAAACAGAAAAGAAAATTATTTTCTGTAATACTGTATTACACCCTTAATCAAATAAAAATGTTTGTAGCACACGTTTATAGGCTAATTTCTTTTGTAAATTGACTATTTACAAAATCCTTGTTATCTTCATTAGAGGTTCATGTGGCTTATCCCCTTATCTGACTGGACCCCTCAATTGCTACAAATGTTTTTCTATTATATCTCACAAGCAGAATCTGGTTACATTCGTACACGATATATACTCATACAATGTGTGAGAGCCATTTGGCAAAAAAAGAAAGTGATAAAATTGAGGTAAAGAAGGACTGTGATTGGTTGTAAATCAAAATTCATTGTGATTGGTCATTGCCATTTGGGGCATGAGTTAAATAGTGAATAAAAAACTATCAATGCAAAATATTTTAATTATTATGACATTTTTTTTCTATCTATAAGAAATATTTTAGATTCTTTAATAAACTTAAACTTATATTAAATATTTTATCAAATAAAATATTTCCTTTTAACATTTTATATTATTCATAAATCTCCTGCTATATGATGTATTGAAATAAATGTGTATTGGTTTACAGGGCTCATATTATCAGCCTGGGATATCGGTGGTTTTTGTGTATCTATGGTCCTCACTTATCTTGGTAGCAAAGGTCATAAAACGAGGTGGGTTGCTGCTGGTATTATCATAGTGGCACTGTCTTGTTTCTTGAGGATAGTACCTCACATAGCTTTTGGACCTGGACAAAATTCACTGGAACTAACCGTTGAATATGCAGATATACTTGGAACTACACAAAATAGTACTGAAACTTCTGGTATGTATAAATGTAATAACTAACTACATTACAAATGACGGGTCTGTAATTAGATCAAAAGTTTTTGCTGTGACATACAACAATGTGTAGCTATAGCAACATCAAAATTAATGTTAACCTTTGTTATAATGTGTTTGTATCATTGCCTTGCCAGGAGTTCACCTGTGAATTTTCTAAGAGAAGTCCTTGTAAGTTATCACATAATATTTGTTTAATTGTTTCTTGACTCACCTCATACTTCTTAACTCCCAAGCAGACTCGAGTTTCTTCACTTCTTTTGTGACATTCTCAATGCTGTATTACGTTCACAACTGATGTCCAATGGCCTCCTCTCCTGCAGCCTGACCTCCGCGCCATCTGTTGGCTGACCAACGAACCTCCAAATCAATCTCCTCCTTATCACCGGGTATTCCAAAATTCATAGTTGTGTTTTTATTCTTGCACATGTAAATATTTTCCCAAATTGTGAGTTCCTTCAGTTTTTCCAATTGTTTAAGTAATTTTGCTTTCTATTCTATGTTTCTATTCTATGTTTTTCTAACCAGGCATGTGCAGCTATTGCAGATACGCCGTAGCGTAGTGGTTAAGGCACTGAGCTACAAGCCGGAGGGTCAATGGTTCAAGTCCCGTTGGGGTCAGGATTTTTAAACTGACCCAAACCCTCTGGCGGCACTATGGCCCTGGGGTCGACTCAGCCTCTAACTGAAATGAGTACCAGACGCTTGTTCTGGGGTAAAGGCGGCCGTCACGCAGGGCTGACAACCCGGCTGACATAAAGTGCCGATTGTCTAGAAAATGTGGGAGCCTTAACCTCCTACTACCCCAAGGGCCTCCTGAGGCCTGTCGTGGGATCACTTTACTCCATTTTTAACATTTCTGAGGTGTTCCTTTAATATTGTCAGTCTCAGGATAGGAGGCCATTGGACATCAGTTGTGAATGTAATACAGCATTGAGAATATCACAAATGAAGTGAAGAAACTCGAGTCTGCCTGGGAGTTAAGAAGTATGAGGTGAGTGAAGTAACAACTAAACAATATTAAAATAAACCTCATAGTGTTATTTCCTACCTACGTAACTTAATAATATTCTGTATTCATTTTATTTCTTTACGTGAGAAAATGGACAAGTTGGTGTACACCAGAAGAATGATATAATAAAGTTCATCATTTTTACATTATGAGGTTTTCTTTGTAAGAATCATGACATTATTGTGCTGTACGGCCATGACACATTCGCTGTTCCTGCTTTGTAAATGTGGCGTAACACAACAGCTTAGAGCAACAACTCAGAGGAGAATAACTGTCTCTCTCCACAGCACATGCGCTTTGAGACATACGGACAAGTTCATTTACTGTAAAATAGGTCAGACATATATTAACATGTGACAGAAATTACAACTAACTAAATCTGTGTGGTTTCGCTTCTACAGCAGTGTTGCCACTATTTTTGTTACAGCTCACTTACAACAGATATGTGTACAAACAATTGTGATTTTAACACTAAAACTCTAGAAAAATTGAAATGTCATCCATAAATTTTTTAATGAATGAAGAATTAGTAAGTTTTATAATAATATAATTGTAATTTACAGAACAATTTTATGACATCTTGTGCAGGAGTGAATATTTTGAGGAGGAAGATTGTTCTGCGGGGACTTCAGCAATTCCTTCAGCAATATTCATATCAGCATCACTTCTACTCGGAGTAGGAACTTCCATGTACTTCACGCTGGGTATTTCTTACTTGGATGACAATGTACGCAAAAACAAGTCACCTGTAATCCTTGGTAATAACCTAATTCTATATTTAATTAATGTTGGGAAGTAAACATTATGAGGTATAATCATTAAAAATCATCGGAGAACATATTGTTTAAATAACTCACCTCATAGGATTCATGCTTCCATGATATCGCGATTTCAAACATAATCATGTTCATCGTCAGCCATAACTCCGACTGTTGAAATTCTTCGGCCGTCAACTATTCTATTGTCGCCATCTTCAGTGCTGCTATCTATGGTTGAATTTATGAACTTCGAAATCAATGTAATTTCGTTAGGGATATCAAAATTCATTGATCTATTTTTGTTTTTCTGAATGTAAAAAATATACATTCAGAAAAACAAAAATAGATCAATGAATTTTGATATCCCTAACGAAATTACATTGATTTCGAAGTTCATAAATTCAACCATAGATAGCAGCACTGAAGATGGCGACAATAGAATAGTTGACGGCCGAAGAATTTCAACAGTCGGAGTTATGGCTGACGATGAACATGATTATGTTTGAAATCGCGATATCATGGAAGCATGAATCCTATGAGGTGAGTTATTTAAACAATATGTTCTCCGATGATTTTTAACCTAATTCTAGTTTATAATTTAGTATTAATTGGATATTTATCAGTAGAAACGTGCAAAGTGCAAAATTTATAAACAGTAAGTTATTAACAAAAATTTGTCTCTAAGAAACAATTTACGACATTTATTTTTGGAGATTCAATCAAAGGTAATAAATTACAACTTTTAATCAACCTTTGCTAGTAGATTTGTGATAGCATAACAATTAACACCAAAAAAAGAGAACAAAAATTATTTAAGTTTCACAGGAAAAAATCACTATGAGGTTTAATTTAACTATTAAATTAATGTTTTTATTACCTCACCTCATATCCTTTTTTCTTCTAGACTGCAGTTTCGGAGCTTATCTCCATCATCAGTAGCCTCTCATTGACCAGTGTTATGTTGTTTTTTCTTCTTACTTCTATTGGTGGACCGATAAACCTCAGGATCAAATCAAAATTTGCAGGATTTTCAAAATTCACGAGTTTTTCTTTCTTGTTTTTTTGGATGTGGATTTTTTCCCAAACCGTGAGTTCTTTCTGTTTATCTGTATGTTTGATTAGGCTAGCTTTTGTATCAATTAAATATTTTTCAGACCAAGCAAACAAGGGTAAAAGTACATCATAGAAATGTCAAAAATGGTGAAGTGGACAAGTCAGCTGTAGCAGCCCATGCTTGGTCTGAAAAACATTTAATTGATACAAAAGCTAGCCTAATCAAACATTCAGATAAACAGAAAGAACTCATGGTTTGGGAAAAAATCCACATCCAAAAAAACAAGAAAGAAAAACTCATGAATTTCCAAATTCTTGCAAATTTTGTTTGATCCAGAGGTTCATCAGTCCACCAATAGAAGGAAGAAGAAAATTGCCAAGAAACGACATAACACCGGTCGACGAGAGGCTTCTGATGATGGAGATAAGCACCAAATCTGCAGTCTAGAAGAAAATTGCCAAGAAACAACATAACACCGGTCGACGAGAGGCTTCTGATGATGGAGATAAGCTCCAAATCTGCAGTCTAGAAGAAAAATGATATGAGGTGAGGTATTAAAAACATTAATTTAATTTTCAAAAATGATTTATTGTGAAAGCTGCAAAGTCCTGCAAATATTTCAAAGGTGCTATGTACCATTCATTATTCACTGGTCTGCAAATAGTATTCTTTATAACAAAGATTCCTTCTGTGCAAACTGTACTGTTTAATAGTGGTCACAAATAAGCCGCTTCACTATTTACGACACATAAAGAAAACGGAGGGAAATGACACATAGCTCCAATGTTGTGAAACAGCTTCTGGTCTTAGCACTACTGCCATCTTTTGGTGATCTTAATAACACTATACAGTTCCTTTGGACTTAGTCCTGTTGTTATGTGATGCTCCATTTCACACTGCAATATTCTTGTGTAATATCTCATCTTTCTTTTAAATTTGGCACTTTGCACCTTTCTACTGATAAGTATCCAATTCCTGTCACTCCTCTTGAAAGCATAGGGCTTTTGTGATAGCACATCACCAGTCTGTTCTTTACCAAATTTGTGACTTCAATCCAGTTTTTTTCTTGCTAAGATTTAAATTAAAATGTTTTATACCTCGCCTCATATCCAGTGTGTGTGAATGTCACTTTACCATCAAATCGAAGACAATTGCAGATGTAAACGGTGTGGACTAAAGTGTACAAGATATCATCTGGAATTGTGTTCCAAAGTGACAATGTCATTAGCGTAATATGCCAATTAATTTATTTTGCACGATTGTGCGCAATTATATCCAGTCTTGTTCAGGAGAACAGTTCACCTGATTGACATAACATCAGTTGACAAAAAATTACTGAAGATGAAGCTACCTAAGCTTTGAAACTGGTGTAATTAGAAGACTGGATAAATTAAATGCCATAGTGATTTTTTTGCTATAAAAGTTCAATATTTTTCCTTTTTTGTTCAATTACTGTTGTTATAGTGCTGAACCATGTAAATTTTGGTCTTCCTCTTTTCTAGGCAATCCCTGTGGATTCCATTCCAGTGCTCTCATTGACATACATTTATAATTTACTATGCTAATGAATAATAGCACTGCGCTACAAGCTGGAAGGTCGAGGGTTCGAGTCCCGGTGGGGTCAGGATTTTTAAACTGACCCAAACCTTCTGGTGGCACTATGACCCTGAGGTCGACTCAGCCTCTAATGGAAATGAGTACCAGACACTTGTTCTGGGGGGTAAAGGCGGCCGTCACGCAGGGCTGACATCCCGGCTGACATCAAGTGCCGATTGTCCAAAGAAAATGGGAGCCTTAACCTCCTGCTATCCCAAGGGCCTCTTGAGGCCTGTAGTGGGATCACTTTACTAATAAATAATATCCCCAGGAAAGTCTCATTTTCTGATAATTGTACTGTCTTTGTGGCAGTACATCTTGTGTATGTGTGTAGACTATATGTGTTTCTAATATCACACACTGAACTTTACATCCGATTGATTTCCGATTGAGGGTCTTTCCACTTTTCAGCGGTTGCCCTTTTACCAGCCGGCTGCTGGCCCTTCACATCCACTTGTGTCAATCACAGAGGTAGATGATCAACAGCCAGTGTAGGGGTGACATGTGGTTAGCATGTCGAGTCCCCCAGCCGTTATAGCTGGTTCCTCAACCTGGAGCCGCTACTTATTGTAGCTACCCAATTGCCTCACGATGCTGGGTGGGCACCGGTCCCATACTGGCCGAAATACCATGAGAACATTTCTTCCCCCATGGAGACTCGAACCAGCGCAAGTCCCGTAGCTCTGCGTCAAGGCTTCCTACCTTAACCGCTTGGCTACGGCGCGGGACTTTACATTCTTTCTTTATTCATGCACATTAATTATTATAAAAATGTTGTGTTGCAGCTATATCACAGTGCATCCGCATGCTTGGACCAACAATTGGATACTTATTTGGTTCATATGCATTGAAGCAGTATGTAGACCCTTCTCTACATCCTACCATTTCAAGTGATGATCCACGCTGGGTTGGTGCTTGGTGGTTAGGTGAGTATTGTACCCTAAACATATTCTATAATTGATAATTGAATTGGATAAAATGTTTTTACATCTCACCTCATGAAGTTCCGTGTTTTCATGACACCGGTTTCAAAGGTCTTTGCCTTCATCTTCAGTCAAACTACAACTGTTGAAATTTTGCCATTACCACCATCTTCCAAACTGCCATCTAGTGCCAATTTTATGAACTTGGAGATTAAATTTTGTTTGTCAGGAACTTCAAAATTCATGGATCTATATTGTTCTTCTGAATGTATATTCTGTTAATTCCAAAGGCTTCAACATTTGCAGTTTTGACTGATGATGGAGGTGAAGGTCTTTGAAATTGGTGTCGTGAAAACATAAACCTTTATGAGGTGAGATGAAAAAACATTAAATTGACTTAATTTATAAATTACAAATTTATTTATTGGTTCAACTAACAGAATGTCAAAGGGGTTCTATTTAATGAGAAAGTTGGTAACTCAAACATTTTTTTAATTATGATATTTTACACATTTTTGATGTTTGGTTGTTTTTACAGAAAAAGAAATGTGGCATATTCTTTTAGTGTTTTCTTATTTGGTTCATAGATGGCATAAAAATGCAGGTTATGGGTTGATGTTTTTTGCAGAACATGGAGGAATACTTGAGGAACAATAATATAGCGTTAACTCATATTTAAGTAAAATTTTATCACCTCACCTCATAATCTTCTAATTCTTAGATCAGTTTCAGGAACTTATTTAGTTCTATCAGTATTTTCACAACCATTTTGTCATCTTAAAGAGCCACCTTGTGCTTCCTCTGTTGGTAGACTAAAGAATGTGGAAATCAAATAATTTTCCCCGGGAATTCAAAGTTCATTGATTTCTCCTTTTTGTTTTTTTTTAATGTATATATTTTTTTCCCAAATTGTGAGCTCTTTAAGTTTTTCTATTCATTTTTTAAACATAGCCTAAATTTAGAATAAATTAATAAAACAAACAGAAAAACTTGAATATAAAACTAAATTTAGACTAAATTAATGAAACAAACAGAAAAAAACTTGAATATCAAACTAAATTTAGGCTTAATTAATAAAACAAACAGAAAAAACTTGAATATAAAACTAAATTTAGGCTAAATTAATAAAACAAACAGAAAAAACTTGAATATAAAACTAAATTTATGCTAAATTAATAAAACAAACAGAAAAAACTTGAATATAAAACTAAATTTAGGCTAAATTAATAAACCAAACAGAAAAACTAAAAATACATGGTTTGGAAAAATATCTACATTAAAAAACAAAAAGAAGAAATTAGTGAATTTTGAAATTCATGGCAACAATTCATGGGGTAGGAGGTGGTTCTTGAAGACAACAAAACAACAGTCATGAAAATACTGAGGATGGAACCAAATAAGATCCTGAAACTGTCTAAGAAGGAGAAGAATATGAGGTTAGGTGATAAAATGTTACTTAAATAGGTAAAACACTTACAGTGAACTTTTTTAAGAATAAATTACTATGAGGTTTAATTTATGATTAAATTAAAATGTTTCATACCTCACCTCACATCCAGTCTTCTAAGCAGATCACAGTTTCAAAGTCTTGGTGGCTTCATCTTCAGTACTTTCTTGTCAGCTGATGTTATGTCGATCAGAAAAATTATTTTTTCTTTCCTCTCTTCCTACATGGAAGAAGAAGAAGTTCTTCTGATCAACATAACATCAGTTGAGAAGAAAATACTGAAGATGAAGCCACCAAGGCTTTGAAATTGCGATCTACTTAAAAGACTGGAAAATGCAAACAAGAGGGCTAAGCATTGAAGATGCCCAAGATTGTAGGCTTTGGAAAATGGCAGCAGCTGTAAAAACCCGAAGATCGAATAAAACGTTATAGTGTTAATTCCTAAAAAGTCAATTAGCTCGGTATATTTCAAATATGTGGGTGGGTTCCTTTTTGCAGAATGTGGTCCACATGCCAGTATGATTATAGCACAAGATTTTCATTGTATAATGCTAAACATTGGCTTTATTTTCAGGTTGGGTGCCTCTTGGAATTATTTTCATTGTACTTGCCGTAGCACTTTCCTTCTTCCCTAAAATGCTACCAAGAGCTGCACAGAGGATGGCTGTCTCTAATGAAAATGGTCCAAGGAATACAGCAAGATCTTTTGCAGGTTAGTGACCTAAATTTATATAAAATGCTAGGGCAACGATAAATAATGCCAACACTCAATGTTGTTATTATTCATTTCATACATCTCAACGACCTCTGGGCCTCTGGTTCGAGTCTCAGTCTGAGCATATAATTTTTCTCTTCAAATATTATTTATCCATCTTTGAGATGTATGAAATGAATAATAAAAACATTGAAAGAAGCCGTACTGGCTTTGTAATATAATGTAAAATTCCAAAATAAATGTCTTCTTAATAAAGAAGCAAAGATTTAATATCATTTGGTGCACAGGAATTAACAGTGTATATGAGAAAAAATTGTGTTTAGATTGGAACTCACCCAGATAGCTCAGTTGGTAGAGCAATGTACTAGAAAGTCAAAGATCCTGGGTTCGAGTCCCAGTCTGAACGTATAACTTTTCTCTTCAATTATGAATGGCAACACTGTTGTAAATCAGCGATCCTAGTGGTGGTCATAGTAATCTTGTAGTATGTTGAGTAGACTTCGTTGTATAAATGTGTAACATTGAAAGTTCTCGAAATAGCAATATTTTGTGAATACATTCACATTCAGTAAGTAATACCTCCCTAAAAAGATGTTCAGTAGAATTTGTTTAGAAGGTGGAATTGGGAAGTACTCGAACACCCACCAAATTCATCAGACATGAGCCCTTGTGACTATAACTTATTCTCAAAGATTAAGGGTCGTATGCAAATACATTACTCTCTACTCAAATTACTTCCTATCACTGGTGAGCTGAGATCTAATTAACGGCCGCCTTAACCGGTCATGCATGAATGTTGACGTTTTCGTAATATTGGCAACGAATTACCCAGAATTCTCAGCGATAAAACCACTTCCGTTATTTTCGTCTGCTATAGAGGAATGCATTTATGCTTGCATCCCGCAAATAATACCGTATACAAACACGTCTGCGACGCGCAATATTACGCCGATTCTCCTGTTCTTCCAGTTGAATTCTTTGGTAGACTCTATCAAATTCCTCTTCTCCGCGTATACCGAAAACATGATCGAAGTCTTCAAGGTCCGACATCTTGGATAAGTTTCAAACTACATCGGTTACCATCGGTTCCTTTCGGGATTTTCACATAATTTTATATCTTGAGCTACGATCTTAAGGTACCTTGTCAGGTAGCTTTACAATTATTACCGCGTGAATAGATTTCTGATTAAGAAAAATGTGTTTGAATAAAACTTTATCAGCAGAGAATGCCTTTTACTGTCTAATGCGTTCAAACATTCGACCCTAAATAACCTTTATGAAGCATTCGATTTCAATCAAGAGTTGATATGCAGAAAGTTCTAGATCTATTGGATGAGAGAGAGATCCAGAAATGGTGCTGCAGATGGAGTGCGCCATCTTCCAAGGATTTGCAAGAATAATTTTTTTGTAATGTTATAGCAGTGTTTCCATTCATAGTTAAATATGGGAAATAACATTATGAGGTTCTTAATTCGTAAATTAATGAGTCATTTTTTAACATCTTACCTCATATTTTATGTTTCTTCAAACACGGGAACTAGTATTCGAGAGAAGGATCTCCCTCATTTGCAACCGACATTATGACTACCGGATTTTCTTTGGAATCTCCATCAATAACGTTGCCATCTGGTGTTGATTTGATGAACTTTGAGATGAGGTCACGTTCATCAGGAATGTTGAAATTCATGGATCTAAATTTGTTCTTTTGAATCTTCTCCCAAAGTTTATCAAATCAACGAAAATCCAGTAGTCATAATGTCAGTTGAAAATGAGAGAGATCCTTCTCTCGAAAACTAGTTCCCATGTTTGAAGAAACATAAAATATGAGGTAAGATGTTAAAAAATGACTCATTAATTTACGAGTGTTTCCATTACTTATTGATGCCCTTACATTTTTATTTCTTCTTTATTACTTAACCTCCCTCCTAAATAAGACCTACACCCCCTATGGAACTTACAATTTAATGCCCTAGGGGTGTAACCTGTGGACAAACAATGGAAACTTTTTTTGGTATAAATTATTATTATTCTTTGATAAGATTTTCTTTTTCAGATTTTAAATTGATAATAGCACGTTTATCGAAGAATAAGATTCTACTTTTCAATTCCTTCAGTATTGTGTGTTTTGCTTGTGGATTCATTGGATATTGGATATTCATGCCCAAATATATGGAGACTCAATTTAGACAGTCTGCTTCCCAGGCGAGTCTCATTACTGGTAAGAAAATGTATAATTTTTAATGACATGTGATCAGGCTATCTACTTCAATGCTGTTAATATTAGTACTAAACATACATATGCAGAAATATAAGAACAAAAGAAATTATCTAAAATAAAAATGAGAAACAAGTTCAATAAATTTAATAAGATTCATGATGTGTTCCGTTGAGGTATTATTCAAAATTAAAATATAAAATTATGGAATATTCACCTGAAAGGTCCGTCTCCTCAACTTAATTAGTTATTTAACTGTAGCGCTTTCGGGACTTGTCCCATCATCGGCAGGATTCAAAACTGGTGTTTCACTGAAGATCTGGTAGAGGAGGTTACATGTATTGGGTTCGTTTATCCAGTGAAGATAAACGTACTCGAAGAGATGGAAATCATGAAAGCAGCTCACAACAATCTGATAAACGAAAACGAACCCAATACATGTAACCTCCTCTACCAGATCTTCAGTGAAACACCAGTTTTGAATCCTGCCGATGATGGGACAAGTCCTGAAAGCGCTACAGTTAAATAACTAATTAAGTTGAGGAGACGGACCTTTCAGGTGAATATTCCATAATTTAATCAATTGAGTTGGTGTTTACTTGATGAAAATGCATATTTATTAATTAAATAAAAATAAATCGTAGTTTTATTTGATTTTCATATTTATTATATAATTCAGTGACAGCTGTTTCGGTACACTGTACCTTCTTCAGACATGTTAACAAATTATATTATATAATTCAGTGACAGCTGTTTCGGTACACTGTACCTTCTTCAGACATGTTAACAAATTATATATATGTCTGAAGAAGGTACAGTGTACCGAAACAGCTGTCACTGAATTATATAATAAATATGAAAATCAAATAAAACTACGTTTTATTTTTATTTAATTAATTCCATAATTTTATATTTTTAGTTCAATAAATATTTATATTTTGAAACTCCATAATTTTCACAAGACCAGTTTCTGAAAACGTGGCTTTTATCCTCAGGCATTACCTCATAGTGTTACTTCCAGTCGTAATGTTGATTAAATACTACATTATGATGCGAGGTGCGGAAGTGGTTTTTACAGAATTGATGAAAATGTTTGAAAACCGAGCAATAGCTCGGTTTTTAATTTCCAAGATTCTGTAAAACACTTCACAAAAGTGCGTTGTACATTATTTTTTACACGATGGTGTTTTCAAAATAATAAATAATAGTAAAATAATAACATCTTTGTTGGAAACATTCGCATTCATTATAAATAATTGACTAACGTTAACAGTGTGGGCAATGCTTATTCGTTGAAACTATAGGAGGCCATGAGACCAATTAGTGATAACATAGTGAAGTCAGGATATGAAGTGAGGTGTAAAGAATTTTATTTTTAATTACTTCTTCTTCTTCCTCCTTTCATGTGATAGACCTAGGGGTCTGTTACAATCTCAATCCAACATTTGAAGGATCTGCCCAAAGATCTCTTTGCCAGGTGGTGGTAATTTAAGATTTGACTAAAAATTTAATGTACCTTAGTTGCCTACTAGATATCCCATTGGGTCAGTATGCTGACCACATACCACTCATGACATCTGTTTACATTGTTTGAGAGAATTTTCCAGAAGGATCAAACATACAAAAAAACACCAGATTACGTTTATATAACACTTTGGCTAGACCAGTGTTGACCTATGGTAGTGAAGCGTGAACACTAAAAAGACAACATGAAAGCAGAATAACGGCTTGTGAAATGAGATTCATGCACAGAACAGCGGGTTACACCAGATGGGATCGGAAAAGGAACACCGATATCTTAAAAGAATTGAAAGACTATGCCAATTTTGGAATATATTAAACAGTACCAACTAAATTGGAAACACCATCTTGAAAGAATGAGTTCAAATTGGATCCCCAAAGCTGTTTATAATTATATACCAAGAGGACGAAGATCTCTGGACCGTCCTATGAAACGCTGGAGGGAAAATTTTCTACAGGATCGTAACAGGCCTTGGTCTAATGCTTGGAAGGAAGAAGAAGAAGAAGAAGAAGTTGGGACGACAAGAGTCCCTGTAATGCTTAGTAGCATGCATTTCCAGAATTGAGCCTATGTTTAATGTCTTTGTGCATCTCATTCCTGTTAAACTAATAATAAAGTTATTTTTTTAGGTTCCATTACCCTCGTTTGTTCTGGATTAGGTCTCGTTACTGCAGGAATTGTGATATCAAAATTTAAACCTCGGGCGCGTTACCTGGCAGCCTGGAATGTTGTAGTGGAGTTGTGTGAAGTTATTGGATACTTCTCATATAGTTTCATTACGTGTGGAATAGACGATCTTCACGGTGAAAAGAATACAGATGGCAGGTTTGTGCATATCTTCATTTTATTCTGCAGGAAAAATAATGTTACATTAACAAATGATACTTAAGGACTCCCAGTACTAATTTCCTTGCAATTTGGTTTAAAAATATGCAACCTACAAAAATAATTTATTCAGCTTATTCTTAAGGGGACCCGGAAGGCCAGATGTGAAGAAAAAATGCATTTTCATTTTTCTATCAATTCAAATACTAGAAAGATTGCTCTTTAATATGGTATAATTATCTTGTTTCTAAGTGGGTTTATTATTTGTTTTAAATATTTCCCGTCCCTTTAAAATGTGGGCGTGAGCCGTCAACTCTCTCCCATAGTTAGCATTCATTTTTTCAATATATAAATAACATTTTCTTCTAAACTATTAAAGCTAGAGACCAGGGCTTCAATATAGCGCTCATATACAATTGTTACCATATTCATGTTGTGATAGCTCAGGAATTAAAGAATTTAGGTTGCAAAATACAGTGTAAAAAACTGAAAGAAAATATTTGTAAAGAAAAAATTGTTGTTTTTGATACAAATGCATATCTATATAAATCCTTATGATAGAAGACTCTAAATATATGAACGTTTCCACTGTAAAAATTTCAACTTGATAGGATTAATAGTTCAGGAGAAAATGTTCCTTACATTTAACATTATTATTATAGGATGTTCCGGGTCCCCTTAAGTTATGTGCATGAAAATGATGTCACTAATTAAACAAGTCTTCCTCAACATAATGACGCTGGTTAACTTTCTACACAGATTGCTTCATCAGTAATTTAAAATGCAACTTCTTAAAAGTATTCCCTTGGTACAATTTTCTCAAAAACTACCTTATCCAATTGTTTCCAAAATTTAGTATGTTATTGTCTGTAGTTCATTTGACAATAATAAGGTTTGCTTGTGTTCAGATATGGATTGTGATTTATTTGTTAAAATTCGCATACCAAATTTTTTTTGTTAAAAAGTTTGCATACTTTTTTTTCAAATACTATCAATAGCACAAAGATAAATTTACCTTATTATTATAGACCTCTTTAAACTGCATATCCAAGCCAAACATTATTCTCCTATCTTTCATAGTTTCAGAGAAAAGTGTACCAAAATATGAAAAATGCAAGTTACAGGAAAATGCAAAAAAAAAAAAATAAAACAGAAAATGTACATATTAGCAGAACACAGAGACGCCATTTTTAAAAATTAATTTTTATGGTGTCAAGTAAATGATTGCCATAATAAATGATGTTATTTAACAATTAGTTTTAAAAAGATAATGTGAGGTAACCAATGTACAAAATAATGATTTTCAGTTGGAATTTGACAGCTGAATGCAATATGGATTGTGAATGCGGACTCAGAATTAATTATTCTCCAGTTTGTAGTTTAGACCGCAGCACTACTTTTTATTCACCTTGTCACGCAGGCTGTACAACTGTTGAAGTGATAAATGGCACAAAGGTAAGTTCAAATAGAATGAAATATTAATTTTCATAAGATTTAATAATTTAATCATTTAATTTCAAATTAAAAGTAAGGTAGACCTAATTATGAAATTATTCTTCAATGCCCACAGTAATTTGAGAACTTTTATCCTGAAATATCTAACCACCCACTGACATATTCAGATACACTTCCCCAGTCATACAATATTTTACTGACTGTAAGATGCGCCTTCCTCCCAGGTCTTCTTTCAGTGGCCCAAACAAATGGTAGTCACAGGGTAACAAACCTGGACTGTAAGGAGGATGTTCCAGAGGTGTCCAATGCATTTTCGTCAGTTTTTCTTGTGTCAACCGAGCATGTGTGGCCTTGCATTGTCTTGCAGCACAATCACATTTCGGATCAGTTTCCGGCAGATTTACGGAATTTGAATTCATCACTGATGATGGCTTGAACACTTCCGAAGCTTATTCCAACGTGTGAAGCAATTTCAGAAATTGTTACGCGCCGATCCTCCTCAATAAGGTCCCGTACAGCACGAATGTTGTCTCCAGTGATGCTTGTTTGTTGCCGTCTTTGGTGGGCTCATTTTCCACTGAATCCCGGCCCGCTAAAATTTTTTTGCGCCAATCATACACCTGTGTCTTTGAAAGTATTGCTTCCCCGAACTGCGCATGGAGCCTTCTCAAAATTTCAGAAGGTTTAGTGCCTTCGCCAAAAACTTAATAATAATGCGTTGTGCAACAGATGTGTGTACCTCTTGCTCGCTCATGGCGTACTGAAGCAAGCGGCCGCTCTTCGGAGTGCGACACATCAAGATCCCAACTCCAGACACCCCCACCAACATCCCCTCCAAACCACAACCTTTGCAGTTCGCTACCAGATCCTCCAGATGCATATTCCAGTTTATATTTAATCCACCCTCGTATTAGCTTGACCGGTATCTGTCCATGTAATGGAATCTTTCAACACGATTTTCACCCACTTAAAAACATTGATAAAAAGTTTTCTTTAATAGGAGATATTAAGGTTGCCTATTGCTTTTTTTATTGCTATAATATTGCAATTAAACAAACCCAGAAGTTCATTGCCATGTGAACATAAATTGTCTATAAAGTTAATTATTTTGACGTGTTTTTATTTTGCAGACATTTGGTAACTGCAGTTGTATAGGACAAGGGTGGGCTGTTGAGGGAGCTTGTCCATTCGACTGCACAACTAAGTTTACTACTTTTCTAGTGATTCAATGCATATTGAGATTTTTATCTTCATCTGGAAGAGCTGGGAACACATTGATACAGTTCAGGTTTGTAGCCTTCACTCTCATTGTCAGATAACTACATGTTAAAAATATAAAATTGGTACCTCGTAAGTCTGTCGTCCTCAACTAAATTATTAAGTAGTTCCAAGTGGCCCCAGAGGGCCTAACTTAACCCAAGTGGCCCCAGAGGGCCTAACTTAACCCAAGTGGCCCCAGAGGGCCTAACTTAACCCAAGTGGCCCCAGAGGGCCTAACTTAACCCAAGTGGCCGCAGAGGGCCTAACTTAACCCAAGTGGCCCCAGAGGGCCTAACTTAACCCAAGTGGCTGCAGAGGGCCTAACTTAACCCAAGTGGCCCCAGAGGGCCTAACTTAATCCAAGTGGCCCCAGAGGGCCTAACCTAACCCAAGTGATACCTGATGGCATAACTTAACCCAAGTGGCCCCAGAGGGCCTAACTTAACCAAAGTGGCCCCAGAGGACCTAACTTAACCCAAGTGGCCCCAGAGGGCCTAACTTAACACAAGTGGCCCCAGAGGGCCTAACTTAACCCAAGTGGCCCCAGAGGGCCTAACTTAACCCAAGTGGCCGCAGAGTGCCTAACTTAACCCAAGTGGCCCCACAGGGCCTAACTTAACACAAGTGGCCGCATAGGGCCTAACTTAACCCAAGTGGCCGCAGAGGGCCTAACTTAACCCAAGTGGCCGCAGAGGGCCTAACTTAACCCAAGTGGCCCCACAGGGCCTAACTTAACACAAGTGGCCGCAGAGGGCCTAACTTAACACAAGTGGCCGCAGAGGGCCTAACTTAACCCAAGTGGCCCCAGAGGGCCTAACTTAACCCAAGTGGCCGCAGAGGGCCTAACTTAAACCAAGTGGCCCCACAGGGCCTAACTTAACACAAGTGGCCGCAGAGGGCCTAACTTAACCCAAGTGGCCCCAGAGGGCCTAACTTAATCCAAGTGGCTCCAGACAGCCTAACCTAACTCAAGTGATACCTGATGGCATAACCTTGCCCAAAGTAAACCCTGAGAGCCAAAACTAACCCAACTGGCCTCCGAGGGTCTAACCTAACCCAAAGGGCCCCCAGAGGGTCTAAGATAACCCAAAGAGGCCCCCGAGGGCCTAACCTAACCTCAAGTGTCCCCCGAAGGCCTTGCCTAACACCAATAGCTCCCGAGGACCTAATGTAACAAAAAGTGGCCCCGAGGATCTTACATAATCGAGAGTGGTCCCGAAGGCCTAACCTAAACACCAAGTGGCCCCGAGGTCCTAACCTAACCCAAGTGGCTCCGAGGACCTAACATTTCCCAAAGTGGCCCCGAAAGCCGAAATTAACCCCAAGTGGCCCCCGAAGGTCTAACCTAACACCAAGTGGCCCCCGATGTCCTAACTTAATTTAAGTAGCCCCCGTGGGCCTAACGTAACCCAATGTGGCCCTTAAGGGCCAGACATACCTCAAGAGGTCCTGAAGGCCTAACCTAACACCCAGTGTCCCCCGAGGGCCTGACCTAACAACAAGTGGCCCCCCGAGGCCCTAATTTAAACCAAAGTGCCCCCAAGGGCCTAACTTAACCTCTCACCTTCCTCACTCTGTCTCTCTCCCCTTCCCTCAATGTTCAATTAAATCATGATGTTGCTCCTTTAAGAGTTTAAAACAACATTTTCCAGTGCTTTGAAATTCTGGGTGGAGTGAGCATAGATCACAACCATGTGCAATCCTTAACTGACTCATGCTGTCCCCTTGTACAAAAGAAAACTGAAGATGCACATAATTAGAAATTTTTAAATGAAACAAAATTAACAAATGAGTGCAGTATAATAATAATAATTTATATTTAAATTAATATTGGGAAGTAAACATTATGAGGATTAAATGAATCGTGATTTCTTCTTACCTCATACTTCTATGTTTTTTAAACACAGCACTGCAGTATCAGCGACCCATTGTCATCATCGTCAGCTGTTTTCACGACTGTCAATTTTTTCTTATGCCGGTAATTATCTAGACTGCCATCTGGTGTTCTTTTGAAGGAATTACTCTCCAAACTGCCATCTGGTGTTCTTTTGAATGAATCATTTTCTAAACTGCTATCTGTTGTATTTTTGAAGCTTGATTCGTCTGGAATCTCGAAGTTCATGGTTCTAGTGTGGTTTTTTTTTAATATATATTTTTTCCCAAACTGTTAAATCCAAAGATGTTTCAAAAGTTTTGCTTCTTTTTCAATTCTATGATGCTCTAATAAAATCTGGAATTTATCAAATTGATTGCAAAGATTGCAACAGGGTATATATAGGAAAAACAAAAAGGAACTTGGAAACTCGTAAAAAGAACACTTGAGAAACATAAAGAATGGAGAAATTGAAAAATCAGCTATAGCAGCACATAGTTTATTAGAGCATCATAGAATTGAAAAAGAAGCAAAACTTTTGAAACATCTATCCAAACCTTTGAATTTAACAGTTTGGGGAAAAATGTAATATCCAAAAAACCATACTAGAAAAATGAACTTTGAGATTCCAGACGAACCGAGCTTGATTACAAAGTTCTTCAAAAATACAACAGATGGCAGTTTAGGAAATGATTCCTTCAAAAGAACACGAGATGGCAGTTTAGAAAATAATTCCTTCAAAAGAGCACCAGATGGCAGTTTGGATAATTACTGGCAAAAGAAAAAATTGACAGTCGTGAAAACAGCTGACGATGACGACAATGGGTCGCCAATACTGCAGTGCTGTGTTTAAAAAACATAGAAGTATGAGGTAAGAAGAAATCACGATTCATTTAATTGTTATTAATTGAACCTCATAATGTTAAACATTCCCAAATTTAATATATAAAAACATTATGAGGTTATATCATTAATAGTGAGTCATTAAAAATAAGTTCTCCGCTCACTATTAATATGTTTATGTTGCAGGTCTGTGGCACCAGAAGATAAGTCTATTTCTATTAGCTTCACTGAGTTCCTGATGTGCGCTTTGGGTCTTATACCTGGACCCATATTTTATGGCATGCTTTTAGGTAATATGCCTCACAATTGAGGATCCCTCTAGACATAGAATAATATCATTAAGGTAGAATTTTTTATCACTCATCTCATATTGTTCTTCTTATTTGACTATAAACTAGTTTCGGAACATAGTTTCTGTTCCATCCTCAGTATCGTCACGACTGTTGTTCTGTCGTCTTGAAGAGCTGTCCTTCTCTCCTTCCGTTGGCTGACTGAATGGAAGGAGAGAAGGACAGCTCTTCAAGACGACAGAACAACGGTCGTGACGATACTGAGAATGGAATAGAAACTATGTTCCGAAACTAGTTTATAGTAAAATAAGAAAAACGATATGAGGTGAGTGATAAAAAATTCTACCTTAATGAATATACCTCATAGTGAGAATTCCTAAAATAAGTAATAGAATAATATCGTCGTCATTCTGGCAGATTCACTAAGTTCAAAACTGTTGTTTTGAGATACAGCGATATTAAAATTTGATCACACATCAGAAGTCTGTTACGCCAGAAAATATTAAGTGTCTATAAATTAGATAAGGACAGGGATAACATTTAGTGGCTTTTGCCAGACTGTAAAGAATCATTTTCGTAATATAGTAGTATACATATATCAAAACAGCCAATTTTGGACTTAGTGACTTTTTCATAGTTAAACATGGGAAATAACATTATGAGGTTTTTAATTCGTAAATTAATGAGTCATTTTTTAACATCTTACCTCATATTTTATGTTTCTTCAAACACGGGAACTAGTTTTCGAGAGAAGGATGTCTCTCATTTTCAACCGACATTATGACTACCGGATTTTCTTTGGAATCTCCATCAATAACGTTGCCATCTGGTGTTGTTTTGATGAACTTTGAGATGAGGTCACGTTCATCAGGAATCTCGAAATTCATGGATCTAAATTTGTTCTTCTGAATATATATCTTTTCCCAAATTGTCAATTCTAAAGGTTTTTCCAAATGTTTTAAAAGTAGGGCTTCTTTTCCAATTTTATGATTCTCCAATAAACTATGTGCTGCAATAGCTAATTTTTCAATTTCACCATTTTTAATATTTCTGAAGTGTTCCTTAGTGCGAGTGTCCAAATTAATTTTTGTTTTTCCTATGTATATTTTATTGCAGCCCTTACAATTAATTTGACAAATTCCAGATTTTTGCTATCTGGGGTATTCAATTTCTTATATTTGAAGAGAAAAATTTTTGCCTAGACTGAGATTCGAACCGGGACCTTTGGTTTGCTGGGCCAAATGCTCTACTAACTGAGCTACCGAGGCGAGTTATGATCTAAACGCAAATTTTTCTCTTATATACGTTGTAATTCCCTCTCACCAAATGCTTTTGAAACCATTGTTTCTATCTTTACAAATGGCGGCTTCTTAGTTAAGAAGACATTTATTGGGAATTTAATATTACTTTATGAAGCTAGTAAGGCTTCTAATGATGTTTTTATTATTAATTTAACATTTCTCAATGAAAGATAAATTATATTTGAAGAGAAAAATTTTCGCCTAGACCGAGATTCGAACCCGGGACCTTTGGCTTGCCATGCCAAATGCTCTACCAACTGAGCTACTGAGGCGAGATACGATCTAGACGCAAATTTTTCTCTTATATACGTTGTAATTCCCTCTCACCAAATGCTTTTGAAACCATTGCTTCTATCTTTGCAAATGGCGGCTTCTTAGTTAAGAAGACATTTATTGGGAATTTAACATTACTTTATAAAGCTAGTAAGGCTTCTAATGATGTTTTTATTATTAATTTATCTTTCATTGAGAAATGTTAAATTAATAATAAAACATCATTCAATTTCTTATTAGTTATTAATAGATTACCAAGGCTAAATTACGTATCATCCTGAAATACATAACAAATTTTTAAAAATATTCAAGAAATTCAATATTACATTGGCACCGATAAATAAATTTAGCCTTGGTAATCATACAGTATAATAGAAAAATCCATGTGTAAATCGATATGCCTAATGACTTAAATCATTAAAGCACCGATGTACAGAACCTAAGATATTGGGTTTAAATTCTGATTTAGGCATATATTTCTCTTGTATTATTTTTAGTCTGATCATCTTACCTCAATATTAATGTTGATTTGTTCAAAGCAATTCTGTTTTATCATCAGCTTGTCCAGACTGGACAACAAATCAACATTAATATTGAGATAAGATGTCCAGATTAAAAATAATATAATTAAAATAACCTCAAAATATCACTTCCTAAAATTAAATATATATTTCTCTCTTCAAATTTAAATACAATTTTATTAATGGAAACATAAAGTGGGATTATTACAGTACTAACTAACTATACCTGAGCCGTCGTATCTCCGGCTCTCAAGTTTAGGTTATACGAGGGGTAAAGGGAGAACTCGCCCTCTACTGCCAGTAAGGATATGCTTGTAATGCGAGTAGATGTCTGCCACAACCAATCACTGCTCTTGAAGCAGCTATAGCCCGCTAGTAAGGTTTGAAATTGCTGAGATGTTGTCAGCTGTGTGTCTACTACCGCATACATAAAGCGGCCACTCCCACTGAATATTCATATCGGCAACACTGTCGTGAAAATGTCAAGGCCGGAGAATCAGTGGCTGCAGTATAACTAACTCACTGGCACTATTTAACCCGTAGGTTCATGGCCGTGTGGACATAAGCTCTGCATAAATCCCTATCCTGAGCTAATGTTTTCCAATCATTCCCTGTATAATCTACTTCCCTCAAACCATAGTTAATGTTATTCTCACACCTCATTCCTGGTCTACCAACTGGGTGTTTACCCTCTGGTTTTCCTACAAGAAGCTTTCATGCAAGTCTTTCATTCCCCACACGTGTCACATGTTCTGGTCATCACAGTTCATGGGACTTAACTGTTCTTATTATATCTTATTGTGCATCTCATTCCTATTTGTGATTATTGTTCCTAGAGACTTGAAATTATTGAGTAACACTAAGAAATTGGGACTGGAAGTAAATATCAATAAAACTGAATATATGGTCACACATAGAAATACATTATATAATGGAAATGGACAGCTAATGACAAATGAGGGAAATTTTGAGGAAGTGGCTGAATTCAAATACCTAGGAACAATAATCACAAACAAGAATGAGATGCACAAAGAAATTAAACAAAGGCTCAATTCTGGAAATGTGTGCTATTATGCATTACAGAGACTTTTAACGTCCCAACTCCTTTCAAAAAACGTTAAACTGAAAATATATAAAACAGTTATTCTACCAGCTATACTATATGGATGCGAAACGTGGACTCTTACTTTAAGGGAGGAAAGGAGATTACGAGTATTTGAGAATAAAGTACTTAGGAAAATTTTTGGAACCAAAGAGAGATGAACAGACAGGTGAATGGAGAAGACTAAATAACAGTGAACTACATGGTCTTTATAGGCAGCCAGATATAATTAAAACAGTTCAGTCTCAGAGACTGCAATGGGTAGGACATGTGGCATGAATGAGGAATGAAAGACATGCATGAAAGCTTCTTGTAGGAAAACCAGAGGGAAAATTCCAGTTAGTAGAACAAGAATGAGGCGGGAGAATAACATTAACTATGATCTGAGGGAAGTAGATTATACAGAGAATGATTGGAAAACATTAGCTCAGGATAGGGATGTATGGAGAGCTTATATTTGCATGGCCATGAACCTACGGGTTTGATAGTGCCAGTGAGTTAGTGATGAATTAAGTTATTATTTAATATTTAAAGTAAGTAACACTATGAGATCTTCTTCTTCTTCTTCCTTCCAAGTATTAGGCCAAGGCCTGTTATGATCCGATAGAAAAATTTTCCCTCCAGCGTTTCATAGGACGGCCTAGAGATCTTCATGCTCTTGGTATATAATTATAAACAGCTTTGGGAATCCGATTTGAACTCATTCTTTCAAGATGGTGTTTCCAATTTAGTTGGTACTGTTTAATATATTCCAAAATTGGCGTAGTCTTCAATTCTTTTAAGATATCGGTGTTCCTTTTCCGATCCCATCAGGTGTAACCCGCTGTTCTGCGCATGAATCTCATTTCACAAGCCGTTATTCTGCTTTCATGTTGTTTTTTTAGTGTTCATGCTTCACTACATAGGTCAACACTGGTCTAGCCAAAGTGTTATATAAACGTAATCTGGTGTTTTTTTGTACAAGGGATGGTTTCATAACTTGATTAATAATTCCTAAACTTTTATTATAACTAGTAATTTTTTTCAGGGATATCCTTTTCATCCCAGATAGAGAGATAATATCCAAGATACTTAAATTGATTAGATCATGCTTTCACTCTGAGGTTTATTTGAATCGTTATGAGTCGGGCTGTTTTGACTCATAATATTTAAGTTGTTATTGTTTTAACGAGCTGATACTTAATTGCAGACTCAGCGTGTACGATCTGGGGTCACACTTGTGGTGAAAGTGGAAACTGTTGGCTTTATGACGGCTACAAATTAAGTTCTCTTATGAACTTCACAGCTTCTGGTAAGCGCTCTTTCAAAATATTCAACATTAAAAAAATACTCATAAGTAATGCCACGAGTGATTTCCAAATTATCTAGAGAATTTGGAAATCACGCGTGGCATTTGTTAGGATTATTTAACGAATAAAATTAAGCTGTTTACTCACAAATCATCATTTAACTATAGTTATTTTAAAATATTTATATATTTAATGTAAACGGCGATGTTTGAAAACAAATGAGAAGCGATAGGTACGCTTCATCTGCTTCTTTTGTTTATCACTGCAACCAGATCATACTATTTATTGCCAAAGGAATGCAATATTGTAAGAATGCTCTCTAGTGGAGAAAAAATGAAACACATCAAACTGTATATTAATTCATTTCTGATGTCGTATGATGTAAATATGACAATTATATTTTTCTGGATTGTTACCTGGGAAAAAATACATTTAAGAAAGTGCAAACAGTGGTTTCTTTTTTTGGTGGTATAATAAACGCCTAAATCTGTGTTACGGGAAAACATGGGCTTACAAGATTTAGTTTTGATTGAATTTAGAGGTTTGGATAAGTAAATACAAACAAAAATATTCACATTTCAAAATATTCACTTGCCAGGACACTTAGGGTCGCATGTTTGGACGCATTAGACAGTAAAATGCCTTCTCTGCTGAGCAAGTTGTATGCTAATACGATTTTGCTTACTCAGAAATCTGTTCATGCGATAATAATTGGTTAAATTTGTAAGCTACCTGCGGAGGTACCTTACATGAGCAACTCAAATTAAAATCCCGAAGGGAACCGAACGGGAACCGATGGTAATCGATGTACTTTGCTGCTTTATCCAACATTTATCCAAGATGTCGGACCTTGAAGACTTCGATCATGTTTTCGGTATACACGGAGAAGAGGAATTTGATAGAGTCTACCAAAGAATTCAACTGGAAGAACAGGAGAATCGGCGTAATATTGCGTGTCGCAGACGTGTTTGTATACGGTATTATTTGCGGGATGCAAGCATAAATGCATTCCTCTATAGCAGACGAAAATAACGGAAGTGGTTTTATCGCTGAGAATTCTGGGTAATTCGTTGCCAATATTACGAAAACGTCGACTCTCGTGCATGACCGTTAAGTCGGCCGTTAATTCGTTCTCAGCAATTGCTCACGGTGAATCAGCTCACTAGTGATTGGAAGTAATTTGAGTAGAGAGTAATGTTCTAACATACGACCCTTAATTCCCTTTTGCCTTATGTCAGAGACTGTCAAACTATAACATTGTTCAAAAACAAACTAAAGAATTATTTTTTCGTGACAGTGCATTTTGTCGTACTTACCAGCAATGGCGACCATGATTGATAGTTCAACTTCCTACATTTTGGGGTTGCCAACCTAAATAACTATACTGTAATATTACTTATTACAACACATGTGCAGAAAGTAAAACCACTGCCCTTTATATATTTACAAAAAATATATCTGAAAGGTAGTGTTAATATCTTCTTCTTCTTCTTCGTCAGGCTCTACAACTTCCAGTGGAATGTCTTGGCTTTCTCAACTAGTTTATGCTATTTCTTCCTATCTTGTGCAGTAGATTTCAAATCAAAAATCCCCATCTCTCTTAAATCTTCAATTACGTCATCTTCCCATCGATCTTTAGGTCTTCCTCTTGGTCCTGTTCCCTGTGGCTTCCAATTTAAAATATCATTCGGCAATCTTCCCTTTGGCATTCTTAGTGTATGTCCAAACCATTGCAATCTTTTGGATTTGATGAAACTAACTATATTTTCTTTATTATTCTTGACGTATAATTCATTATTCCTTCTTAACCTCCAAGTTCCATTTTCCTTTTCTGGACCTAGCACTCTTCTAAATATTTTCCTCTCAAACGTTAATAGTCTTCATTTATCTGCTTCTTTCAGTACCCAGGTTTCAGCTCCATAACATATGATTGGTCTTATTATTGCTGTATATAATTTGAATTAGTGTTAATATACATTATACAAAAGAAATCACTGCATTTTAAATGAACTCAAATGAATAAAGACCTCTTAAATAAGGGAAAATCATTCATAATAGCAAAGACAAAAATAGACTAAAAACAGGAGCAAAATAATAAGAGATATTTGTAACAATATTGAAAGTTGACTTAACAAAATTCTACTGAAAACATTTAGACTTTTTAGCTTTATGTCCAATATTCTTCTTTTTGAGGAAGCTAGCACATTTGTGGGGGTTACGAAACCCAAAACCACGCTGACTGCTACCATTTGTACGGGGGGGTTAGAAAACCACGCCTCTACTACCATTTGTGGGTTTAGAAAGCAAACCACGCTCAGCGTAACACTTGTCCGGGATTGGGCTTTGTAATTTGCTGTATTTATTAATGTGGTCCTGATATTCAAAGAAGTTATCTGTAAGAAAGCGGCTTGCCTCGGGCCCATGAAAGGCAGCTATTAATTCATCTTTCTTTCCCCGATGAACATATATACATATATAGATACAGATTATTAAAAGCATACAGTGAGTGATTTTTGTATAGGAGAGTGAACAACTACTTATACTTGAATAATAACAGAGGGGCGTAGTTTAAAAAGATAACCTTTTAATATAAACAAGTTGGTGTTTTAAATAAAAGCACATATAGTTAATATCAAACAAGATCGACTATCGATTGACTCAAATCGGACCCAAGAGTCGTAGCTGTACCCACATAAGCTGAATAAATAACATACCCATACATAATACCACACTCAACACACGGGTCCAAGCTTTAGCGAGGAATCACTTCTCTCCGTACAATTGCTGGACTAACTCAAAACAGACCTCTTCTCGGCCTCCATCAACTTGTCTATTAACCTTCCAGTCGCATGGTGAGCTGGAACTGGATTCCACCTTTTGAATCCGTCTTTAAATAACCAAACGCCGGTTGCTAGGCTGATCGAATGATAATGTTCGGTAAGAGTACAATGTATATAAAGGTTCGCAAGTAGAGGGGATATGCGCCGTAGAGATGCGTGGTGGAAAGGATGAAAAGGGGAGGGGTAGGCACAAGGAACACAGGACATTGGCATATTTCATAAATGTTCTGTAGTAGGGAGGAGAACAAAGATACCATACTGAACCGCAGAAAGGCACTTTCGGTTCACATTAATGCTATCTATCCACCCAGCGCAGAACCCGAAGCAAGTAAAGTTTCGTGAATGACATTGGAACACACACACACATAAAAAAAAGTACTATAAAACCTGTCTATGAAGGAACATGACGGTTTCTTAAATATATTTCCATCTTGACAGTTTTCCTTCTTATAAAGTGTTCCCAAATTACAAGCTTGAATTTTCTCACGCAGTGTAAGGGTTTTACATGCACGCTTTAAAGACATAACGCATTGAACTGAAATGCAGACAGAGGAGTGTATGTAACACAGCTCAGTTTGCATGGCAATACAAAACTACTTTATTATATAAAAGCGAGAAGGAACTCAACTACAGGAAGACTGAAGAGTTTCCCAACTCCCTCGCAGGTAACGTAAGCAGGCAAGGAAAAGCGAGGGATTCTCTGCTGTCACACATAAGCAAGGGTATCCCCGTAATACAATGGCAACACAAGAAGGTAAAACGATATAATGCAGAAAGCGTCATATGCAGAATTTTCACGTGTGGTCATTAATACTGTAATTAGAACGTGCTTAAGAATAATTTTCCGTCTTACTAACTTACTCACTGGCACTATCAAACCCGTAGTTTCATGGCCGCACAGACATAAGCTCTCCATACATCCCTGTCCTGAGATAATGCTTTACAATCATTCCCTGTATAATCTGCTTCCCTCAAATCATAGTTAATGTTGTTCTCCCACCTGGGCGTTTTCTCTCTGGTATTCCTACAAGAAGCTTCCATGCACATCTTTCATTCCCCATATGTGCAACATGTCCTGCCCATCGCAGTCTAGGAGACTTAACTGTTCTTATTATATCTGGCTTCCTATAAAGACCATGTAGTTCATTGTTATGTAGGGTTCTCCATGCACCTGTCTGTTCATCTCTCTTTGGTTCATAAATTTTCCTAAGTTCTTTATTCTCAAATACTTGTAATCTCATTTTCTCCCTTAAAGTAAGAGTCCATGTTTCGCACCCATATAATATAACTGGTAGAATAATAGTTTTATATATTTTCAGTTTAACATTTTTTGAAATGAGTTGGGACATCAAGAGTCTCTGCAAAGCATAATAGCACGCATTTCCAGAATTGAACCTATGTTTAATTTCTTTGTGCATCTCATTCCTATTTGTGATTATTGTTCCTAGGTATTTGAATTTAGCCACTTCCTCAAAATTTCCCTCATTTGTCATTAGCTGTCCATTTCCATTATATAATTTATTTCTATGTGTGACCATATTTTAGTCGTCTTACTGAGATAAAAATTAACTATTGGTACTTTAAAAACCGTATCTGCATTATGAAGGTTTCTGACTTATACAGGATGATTTTACATATAAAATCGTACCGTTCTGGAGAATTTTTTCCATCTCTACAGGTTTCCTTTTTACAAAGATTCCAGCTAAGACAGGTTTTACTGTATCACTAATGGATAGTTGATATTGTAATTTCTGAATTGCATTATTTTTCCAGCATTCTTGCTGCTTGGAACATTGCTGGACGTCGGAGTATGGTACCACGTGAAGAATCTTCAGATATACGATAGTGATAATGATATCAACATTATTAAACGGAGTAAAAAGGAAAAGAGGAAAGTTCCTGGAACAATTTCATAAGATTAATGTTTCTATTATTAGTTTAACACATCTCTTTGAAGGATAAATTAGATTTGAAGAGAAAAATTTCCGCACAGACTGGGACCTGAACCCAGGACCTTTGGTTTACCATACCAATGCTCCTAGCAACTGAGCTACCAGGGCAAGTTCCAATCTAGACGCAAATTTTTCTCTTATATATGTTTTAATTCCCGCATTTGGTGCACTGTAACAGGCCACACGGCCTAATACTTGCATGGATGATGATGATAAGAGAAAAATTTGCATCTAGATTGGAACTCGCCTCACCCTGGTAGCTTAGTTGGTAAGGGCATCGATATGGTAAATGAAAGGTCCCGTGTTTGCGTCCCGGTATGAGTG
This sequence comes from Diploptera punctata, assembly GCA_030220185.1. Classification (NCBI taxonomy): domain Eukaryota; kingdom Metazoa; phylum Arthropoda; class Insecta; order Blattodea; family Blaberidae; genus Diploptera; species Diploptera punctata. The sequence goes on along the minus strand of JASPKZ010004202.1, from coordinate 80,861 downwards.
AAAATTTTTCTCTTCAAATCTAATTTATCCTTCAATGAGAAGTGTTAAACTAATGATAAAAACATCAATAGAAGCCCGACTGGTTTTATAAAGTAGTGTTTAAATTCCCAATAAAGTCTTCTTAACCCATTCACCTCAAAAGACAAGGTAGACTCGCTGGCTGTTAAATGACCTTCAATTCAGAAGAATAGGTACACTCGCTTAACTCTGCTGTTATATATTTTGCAATGTTTTGTACATCCCTTGGCAAAGTAATATTTTGTTAATATTTATGAATAGTAGAGGAACGTGTTTTTGCTTTCACCCTTATTGTCATCTCAAGTACCGTTATCTTTTGTTTGTTTTGAACGTCTGAAAACAGACAATATAATTTATGGTAACTTAAATACTGTTTCTGGGAAAATGCATTGAGCATTTAAACCTGAAGTGAATGGGTTAATCAAGAAGCTGCCATTTGCAAACATAGCTTCAAGCATTTGGTGCTCGGGAATTACAACATATATAAGAGAAAAATTTGTGTCTAGATTGGAACTCGTCCCGGTAGCTCAGTTGGTGAGAACATTGGTATGGTAAACCGAAGGTCCTGGGTTCGGGTCCCAGTCTGAGCGAAAATTTTCCTCTTCAAATCAAATTCATAAGATTATTGAAATTGTGACAGTTTGGTATGTTTGTACATGTTCCGTGGAAGCATTTTGTAAATTTATTGAACTTGTATTATTAGCCTATGTCATCCCTTAAGGGCTTCTGCCAGCTGGCTGGGTAACTCAGGTAAACTCCTTAGGTGAACTACTTCTGAGGAGTGATTTATTAATTGATAAGTTATTTTTTTGTTTCATTTTATGTGTATGTTTCACTTTTTTCATTTTTCACTGTCGATTCCAGTAAAATTCATGGTAAGTTTCCGTTGAGGTGTTAATTCACAGTAATATATTTTGATTTTGGCTCTAAGATGTGCACACATCGCACGTCACTCTCGCTATAAGGTGAGATAAGTCGTAACAAAGTAGGTGTACCGGGAGGTGCAGCACAATTATTGATAATTGCAAACTATACATATTCCAACCTAAATTCTAGCCCCCTTAAAAATAAAACTTTACAAGGATAATAAAAACAACTGGAGCTTTAATAAATTTTATAATCTTATCATTTATACTATGGGAACATTTTAACATTCCCTCCGTCCCGATTAAAAACTATAAAATAGTTATCTTGTAGGTCCATCTCCTCAACTTAAGTTGTTTTAAAACTCTGTAGGCCTTTCGGGATGAGTCCCATCATCAGCAGAATGCATGAGGTCCATACTTGTTGATCCTTGTTGAAGCACTGACTTTGTGGTAAGTATTTTGTATAATGGATTGTGTGGACTGGGTGTGTATTCATTAAGAATCAGATTGTTGTCGATTTCTCTTAGGATTGCGATTTCCTCCAGTATATTTAATATATTTTAACACAACTGTGAATTTTGAAATACCCTGTGATAAGGAGATGATGATTTGGAATTTCGTCGGTCAGCCATCAGATGGCGCGGAGGTCAGTCTGCAGGACAGGAGACCATTGGACGTCAGTTGTGAATGTGAACAGCATTGAGAATGTCACAAATACAGTGACGAAATCTAGATATGCAAGGGAGTTAAGAAGTATGAGGTGAGTCAAGAAACAACTAAACAAAATATTTATCCTCGTTGGAATGTTTTCTCTATGTAATATTGTGAGGGTGTTATCGATGTTATGCATATGGTGTCCAGTCTGAATTACATGTACAAATTAATGTGTACAGACTGCAATAAATTCTACATTGGGAAAACTAACAGAAAGTTCAACATTAGATTCAAAGAAAATTTCAGTGATTTTATTTATAATGGAAGAAATCAAGTTACGCAAAACATGTAATTCAAGATGGACACCATATGCATAACATCGACAACACCCTCATAATATTACATAGAGAAAACATTCCAACGAGGATAAATATACTGGAGGAAATCGCAATCCTAACAGAAATTGACAACAACCTGATCCTTAATGAGAACACACCCAGTTCACACAATCCACTATACAAAATACCACCAAGTCAGTGCTTCAACAAGGGTCGACGAGTACAGACCTAATGCATTCTACTGATGATGGGACTAGTCCCGAAAGGCCTACAGAGTTTTAAAACTACTTAAGTTGAGGAGACGGACCTACAAGGTAACTATCTTATAATGAATTGAGTTGGTGTTTACTTGATGAAAATCCATATCTATTATTTAAATAAAAATAAAACTTAGTTTTATTTGATTTTCATATTTATTAAGATATAATTCAGTGACAGCTGTTTCGGTACACTGTACCTTCTTCAGACATATTAACAAATCATGAATTGTGTTCCAACTGATCTAAACAACAATACAACAATAATTTATTTAAATTTTTAAATTTTAAAAGTAGTAATAAACTGTTAAATTCTCAACTTGATTTGAATGAATCACCTTTGTTAAATTAAAAAAATTTAAATAAATATTGTTGTATTGTTGCTTAGATCAGTTGGAACACAATTCATAATTTGTTAACATGTCTGAAGAAGGTACAGTGTACCGAAACAACTGTCACTGAATTATATCTTAATAAATATGAATCAAATAAAACTAAGTTTTATTTTTATTTAATTAATAACTATTTTATAGTTTTTAATCATACATTATATTACTGTTGCACTGTACTTGTCAGATTCTTCTATGGTTCCTGTTCTTGCCCACCTCGTCCACTTGTTCCCCACCTGCTATGTAAATGTGTCAGACCATCTTGTTCTCTGCCTGCCCATTCACCTCTTGCTGATTCTGGTGTCCCAGATGGTTATCCTACAGGCCCACGTGGGACCAATTTCATAAAAGTCTTACTTATAGTGGTTAATTTTAGCTGTGTAAAATTCAAGATTTGAGTTAAAAATGTTTACACCTCACCTCATTCCAATCTTCTAGTTAAATCGGTTTCAAAACCTAGATGGTTTCATCTTCAGTAATATCTGAAACAATGTTATGTCATTCTTCTTACTTCATCTGTTGAACCTCCAAATTAAATTTCCCAGGAATTTCAAAAGTAATAAGATTTATTTTTTTAAATTTGAGACTTGAAAGCAAATATAAATTTTTTCACCCAATGGGTTGCTGGCCCAGAGGGGTTCCCACTAATGTAGCATTTCCTCTACATTGTCTTAAATTTATAATGAAACCATCTTTAGTGCAGAAGAACACAAGATTATGATGTTATAAGGTTCTCGCAAGACCAGTATTAAGATATGGTAGTGAAGCATGGACAATACGAAGAAGAGATGAAAGCCGAATAACAGCAAATGAGATGCGATTTATGCACCATACATCAGACTACACAAAGTGGGACCATAAAAGAAATGAGGAAATTATGGAAGAGTTGTCCACCGCTGTGGTCTTGAGGTAGCGTGCTGCCTTGTCACGCAGCGGGCCTGAGTTCGATCCCCGGTCGGGGCAGTTTTTCTGGGTGAGGTTTTTATCGGGGTTTTTCCTCACCTGTAAGACAAATGTCAGGAAAACTTTAAGGCCGAAACAGTCCCCGAAATCATATGGCCATCATCATCATAATCACCTTTACCATTATCATCATCATCATCAACCTTCACTGGTGTGGAAAGCAACGGGAAGCTATCACACCTACAATTCCCTAGTAAAGCTGCAAGCATAGCATGAAAATGCTATGATTGCAGTGAAGGATCTGCCTTCGGGCACCACACCACACCCCACCTAACCTAATCTAACCTAACCTAACCTTACCTTACCTAACCTAACCTAACATAAGCTAAGCTAACCTAACATAACCTCACCTCACCTCATCCTACCCCACCTAACATAACCTAACCTCACCTCACCTCACCTAACCTAACCCCACCTCACCTAACCTAACCTAACCTCACCTAACCTAACCTAACATACTCCCCAGTCGCCTCTGAAGGCCTAACTTAATCCCAAGTGGTCCCGAAGACCTAACCCAACCCAAATGGAATCAGAGGTTCTAACCAAACCGAAGTGGCCGTCCACGGGCTAACCTAACCCAAGTTGCCTCCCAGGGCCTAACATAACCTAAAACGTCCCACAAGGACATAACTTAAACCGTAATTGTCTCCGGGGTCCTATTTAACACAAGTCGCCCCAGAGGACCTAACTTCACACAAGTGGCACCAGAGGGCCAATTCTGAGAAGAGTGGCCCCAGAGGGCCTGTTCTGACAAGAGTGGCCCCAGAGAGCCTAACATGACCCAAGTGGCCCCAGAGGCCTAACTTGATCAAAGTGGCCCCAGAGGGCCTAACTTGATCCAAGTGTCCCCAGACGGCCTAACTTGATCTTGGTGGCCCCAGATGGCCGTATATGACCAAGTGGCCCCAGAGGGCCTAACTGATCCAAGTGGACCCAGAGGGCCTAACTTGATCCAAGTGGCCTCAGAGGGCCTAACTTGATACAAGTGGCACCAGAGGGCCTTATATGAACCAAGTGGCCCCAGAGGGCCTAATTTGGCCCAAGTGGCCCCAGAAGGCCTAATTTGGCCCAAATGGCCCCAGAGGGCCTAATCTGGCCCAAGTCGCCCAAGAGGGCGGAATTTGGGCGAAGTGGTCCCAGAGGGCCTAATTTGGCCCAAGTGGCCCCAGAGGGCCTAATTTTGCCAAAATGGACGCGAGGGCCTAATTTGGCCCAAGTGGCCCCACAGGACCTAATTTGGCCCAAGTGGCCCCAGAGGGCCTAACCCAACTAAAGTGGCACCCGAGGGTCTAACAAAACTCAAGTGGAACCCGAGGACCTAACCCAACTCAAGTGGCACCCGAGGGCCTAACCCAACTCAAGTGGCACCCGAGGGCCTAACCCAACTCAAGTGGCACCCGAGGGCCTAACCCAACTCAATTGTCACCCGATGGCCTAACTCTACTCAAGTGGCACCCGAGGGCCTAACCCAACTCAAGTGGCACCCGAGGGCCTAACCCAACACAAGTGTCACCCGAGGACCAAACCAAACTCAATTTTCACCCGACGGCCTAACCAAACCCAAGTGGCACCCGAGGTCCTAACCAAACCCAAGTGGCACCCGAGGGCCTAGCCAAACTCAAGTGACACTCGAGGGCCTAACCTAACTCAAGTGGCACCCAGGGGAATAACCTAACCCAACTACTCCCGAGAGCCTAACCTAACCCAAAAAGCCCCAGAGGGTCTAAGATAACATAAAGAGGCCCTCGAGGGCATAACCTAACCCAAATTGGCCCCAGGAGGTCTAAGATAACCCAAAAGGGCTTACAAGGGCCTAACCTCACCTCAAGAGGCCCACCAAGGCCTTGCCTAACACGAAGTGCCTCCCGAGGGTCTATCCTAACACTATGTTACCCCCGAAAGTGGTCCCGAAGGCTAACCTAATCACCAAATGGCCCCCGACTGCCTAACCTATCTATAGTAGCCCCCGAAGGCATAACATATCCAAAAGTGGCCACCGAAAACCGAAACTAACCCCCAAATGGCCGCAGCAGCTCTAATCTAACACCAAGTGGTCCCCGATGGCATAACCTAAGTAGCCACTGAAAGCCTAACCTAACCTAAGTGGCCCGAGGGCCTAAAATATCCCAAAGTGGCCCCAAAGGTTGAAACTTAATCCCGAGTGGCCCCCGGAGGTCTAACCTAACACCAAGTGGCCCCATTGGCCTAACGTAAACTATTCTAAACTCACCTAACCTAACATAATTTAACCTACAATCACTTAACCTACCCTCATAAAACCTAACCCAACTTTACCTAACCTAACCTCACCTCAACTCACCTAACCTGACCGCACTTGACCTAACATAACCCCACATAACCTAACCTAATTTAACCTAATCTAACATCCTCACTTAACCTAACCTAACCGGACTTAACCTCACCTAACATATCAAAAACTTACAACACTCGACCTGACCTTACCTGACCTCACATGACCTGACCTGACCTGACCTGACATGACATATGACTTGACCTGACTTAACCTAACATAAACTAACCTAACCTAACCTAACTTAACCTAACTTAACCTAACCTAACTTAACCCAACCTAACCTAACGGAACCTAACTTAACCCAACCTAAGCCAAACCGACCCGACCCGACTTATTCGACCCGACACGACCCGACCCGAATCTACCTGACCCGACCCGACCCGACCCATACCTAACTTAACCTAACCTAACACAACCTAACCTAACCTAAACTAAACTAAACTAAACTAACCTAACCTAACCTAACCTATCCTAACCTAACCTAACCTAACCTTTGCTAACTTAACCTAACCTATCCTAACCTAACCTAACGGAACCTAACCTAACGGAACCTAACACGAACCGACCCGAACCGACCCGACCCGACCAGACAACACCAGACCCGACCGGACCCGACCCGACCCGCCCAGAGCCGACACGACCCGCCCAGAGCCGACACGACCCGACCGGACCCGACCCGACTCGACCCGAACCTGACCTGACCTGACCTAGCCTGGACTGGCCTGGCCTGACCTGACCTGACCTGACCTAACCTGACCTAACCTAACCTAACCTAACCTAAACTAACCTAAACTAAACTAACCTAACCTAACCAAACCTAACCTAGCCAGACCGACCGAAATTACCAACCTCGTTACCCGAATTACCAACCTCGTGACCCGAATTACATACCTCGTGACCCGAATTACCAACCTCGTGACCCGAATTACCAACCTCGTGACCCGAATTACCAACATCCTGACCTGAATTACCTACCTCGTGACCCGAATATTCAACCTCGTATCCCGAATTACCAACCTCGCGACCCGAATTACCAACCATGCGACACGAATTACCAACCTCGTGACCCGAATTACCAACCTTGTGACCCGAAATACCATCCTCGTGAACCGAATTACCAATCTCGTGACCCGAATTATGTAACTCGTGACCGAATTACGAACCTCGTGACCCGAATTACGAACCTCGTGACCCGAACTACGAACCTCGCGACCCGAATTACCAACCTCTTGACCCTAATTATCAACCTCGTGACCCGAGTTAGTAATCTCGTGACCCGAAATTACCAACCTCGTGACCCGAATTACCTTCTTCGTGACACGAATTAGGAACCTCGTGACCCGAATTAGGAACCTCGTGACCCGAATTACCAACCTCGTGACCCGAATTACCAACCTCGTGGCCCGAACTCCCGACCTCGTGACCCGAACTACCAACCTCGCGACCCTAATCACCAACCTCGTGACCCCAATTACCAACCTCGAGACCCGAATTACCAACCTCGTGACCCTAATTACGAACCTCGTGACCCGAATTACGAACCTCGTGACCCGAACTACCAACTCCGTGACCCGAACTACCAACCCCGCTGACTCCGAATTACAAACCTCGTGACCCGAATTATCAACCTCGTGACTCGAATTGCCAACCTCGTGACCCGAATTGCCAACCACGTGACCCGTATTGCCAACTTCGTGACACGTATTACAAACCTCGTGACCCGAATTACCAACCTCGTGACCCGAATTACCAACCTCGTGACCCGAATTACCAACCTCGTGACCCGAATTACCAACCTCGTGACCCAAATTACCAACCTCGTCACCCGAATTACCAACCTCGTCACCCGAATTTACCAACCTCGTGACCCGAATTACCAACCTCTTGGCCCGAATTACCAGCCTCTTGGCCCGAATTACCAGCACTCGTGACACGGATTACCTACATCGTGACCCAGATTACCAACATCGAGACCCGAATTACCAACCTCGCATGTGATGTGACAACCCCAATCAGTATAAACCTAGGCTAACCTAACCAAACCACACAGAACGGACCCGAACCAAACCAAACAAAACCAAATCAAAGCAAACCAAAACCAAACCCAAACAAAATCTAACCCAAACAAAACCAAACCCAAACAAAATCTAACCCAAACAACATCAAACCCAAACAAAACATAACCCAAACAAAACATAACCCAAACAAAACATAACCCAAACAAAACATAACCCAAACAAAACAAAACCCAAACAAAAAAAATCCAAACCAAAAAAATCTACATGAATCAAAAACAAAACCAAACGAAACCTCACATAACCAAACCAAACCTAACCTAACAAACCTAACCTAACCAGACCTAACCTATCCTAACCTAACTTAACCTAACCTAACCTAATCTAACCTTACATAACTTAACTAACCTAGACAAAACTAAACCTTACCTAATCTAAACCAACCTAACGTAACCTAACCTAACCTAACCTAACCCAACATAACCTGACCGAACCAAACCTTACCCAACCTAACCTAACCTAAAATGACCTAACCAGACCTAACCTGACCTCACCTGACTTAACCTAACCTAACCTAACCAACCTAAGGTACCTACCTTAACCTAACCAAACCTAACTTAACTAACCTAACCTAACCTAACTTAACGAACCTAACCTAACCTAACCCAGCCCAGCCCAACCCAACCCAAACCGACACGACCCGACCCGCCCTACTCGACCCGACACGACACGACCCGTCCCGACCCTAACCTAACCTAAACTAACCTAACCTAACCTAACCTAACCTAAACTAACCTAACCTAACCTAACCTAACCTAACGTAACCTAACCTAACCTGACCTGACCTGACCTAACCTAACCTAACCTCACCTAACCTAACCTAACCTGAACCTAACCTAAACCTAACCTAACCTAACATAACATAACATAACATAAAATAACATAACAACATAACATAACATAACCTAACATAACCTAACATAACCTAACATAACCTAACATAACATAACATGACATGACATGACATGACATGACCTGACCTGACCTGACCTGACCTGACCTGACCTGACCTGACCTGACCTGACCTGACCTGACCTGACCTGACCTGACCTGACCTGACCTGACCTGACCTGACCTGACCTGACCTGACCTGAACCTAACCTAACCTAACCTAACCTAACCTAACCTAACCTAACCTAACCTAACCTAACCTAACCTAACCTAACCTAACCTAACCTAACCTAACCTAACCTAACCTAACCTAACCTAACCTAACCTAACCTAAGCTAAGCTAAGCTAAGCTAAGCTAAGCTAACCTAAGCTAACCTAACCTAACCTAGCCAGACCGACCGAAATTACTAACCTCGTGACCCGAATTACCAACCTCGTGACCCGAATTACCAACCCCGTGATCCGAATTACGAACCACGTGACCCGAATTACGAACCACGTGACCCGAATTACGAACCACGTGACCCGAATTACGAACCTCGTGACCCGAATTACGAACCACGTGACCCGAATTACGAACCACGTGACCCGAATTACGAACCTCGTGACCAGAATTACGAAATTCGTGACCTGAATTACGAACCACGTGACCCGAATTACGAACGTCGTGACCCGAATTACGAACCACGTGACCCGAATTACGAACCTCGTGGCCCGAATTACGAACCACGTTACCCGATTTACGAACCTCGTGACCAGAATTACGAACCACGTGACCCGAATTACGAACCACGTGACCCGAATTACAAACCTCGTGACCCGAATTACAAACCTCGTGACCCGAATTACAAACCTCGTGACCCGAATTACAAACCTCGTGACCCGAATTACAAACCTCGTGACCCGAATTACCAACCTCGTCGCCCCATTTACCAACCTCGTGTCCCGAATTACCAACCTCGTGACCCGCATTACCAACCTCGTGACCCGAATTACCTACCTCGTGGCCCGAATTACCAACTTCGTGGCCCGATTTACCAACCTCGTGACCCGATTTACCAACCTCGTGACCCGAATTACCAACCTCGTGACCCGAATTACCAACCTCGTGACCCGAATTACCAACCTCGTGACCCGAATTACCAACCTCGTGACCCGAATTACCAACCTCGTGACCCGTTTTACCAACCTCGTGACCCGATTACCAACCACGTGACCGAATTACCAACCTCGTGACCCGAATTACCAACCTCGTGACCCGAATTACCAACTTCGTGACCCGAATTACCAACATCGTGACCCGAATTACCAACATCGTGACCCGAATTACCAACCTCGTGACCCGAATTACCAACCTCGTGACCCGAATTACCAACCTCGTGACCCGAATTACCAACCTCGTGACCCGAAATACCAACCTCGAGACCCGAATTACCAACCTCGTGACCCGAATTACCAACCTCGTGACCCGAATTACCAACCTCGTGACCCGAATTACCAACCTCGTGACCCGAATTACCAACCTCGTGACCCGAATTACCAACCTCGTGACCCGAATTACCAACCTCGTGTCCCGAATTACCAACCTCGTGTCCCAAATTACCAACCTCGTGACCCGAAATACCAACCTCGTGACCCGAAACACCAACCTCGTGACCCGAATTACCAACCTCGTGACCCGAATTACCAACGTCGTGAACCTAATTACCAACCTCGTGACCCGAATTACCAACCTCGTGACCCGAATTACCAACGTCGTGACCCGAATTACCAACCTCGTGACCCGAATTACCAACCTCGTGACCCGAATTACCAACCTCGTGACCCGAATTACCAACCTCGTGACCCGAATTACCAAGCTCGTGACCGGAATTACCAACCTCGTGACCCGAATTACCAACCTCGTGACCCGAATTACCAACCTCGTGACCCGAATTACCAACCTCGTGACCCGAATTACCAACCTCGTGACCAGAATTACCAACCTCGTGACCCGAAATACCAACCTCGAAACCCGAAATTCCAACCTCGTGACCCGAATTACCAACCTCGTGACCCGAATTACCAACCTCGTGACCCGAATTACCAAACTCGTGACCCGAATTACCAACCTCGTGACCCGAATTACCAACCTCGTGACTCGAATTACCAACCTCGTCGCCCCATTTACCAACCTCGTGACCCGAATTACAAACCTCGTGACCCGAATTACCAACCTCGTCGCCCCATTTACCAACCTCGTGTCCCGAATAACCAACCTCGTGACCCGCATTACCAACCTCGTGACCCGAGTTACCTACCTCGTGGCCCGAATTACCAACCTCGTGGCCCGATCTACCAACCTCGTGACCCGATTTACCAACCTCGTGACCCGAATTACCAACCAACCAACCTCGTGACCCGAATTACCAACCTCGTGACCAACCTCGTGACCCGAATTACCAACCTCGTGACCCGAATTACCAACCTCGTGACCCGAATTACCAACCTCTTGACCCGAATTACCAACCTCGTGACCCGAATTACCAACCTCGCGACCCGAATTACCAACCTCGCGACCCGAATTACCAACCTCGCGACCCGAATTACCAACCTCGCGACCCGAATTACCAACCTCGTGACCCGAATTACCAACTTCGTGACCCGAATTACCAACATCGTGACCCGAATTACCAACATCGTGACCCGAATTACCAACCTCGTGACCCGAATTACCAACCTCGTGACCCGAATTACCAACCTCGTGACCCGAATTACCAACCTCGTGACCCGAATTACCAACCTCGAGACCCGAATTACCAACCTCGGGACCCGAATTACCAACCTCGTGACCCGAACTACCAACCTCGTGACCCGAATTACCAACCTCGTGACCCGAATTACCAACCTCGTGACCCGAATTACCAACCTCGTGAACCGAATTACCAACCTCGTGTCCCGAATTACCAACCTCGTGACCCGAAATACCAACCTCGTGACCCGAAATACCAACCTCGTGACCCGAATTACCAACCTCGTGACCCGAATTACCAACCTCGTGACCCGAATTACCAACCTCGTGACCCGAAGTACCAACCTCGTGACCCGAATTACCAACGTCGTGACCCGAATTACCAACCTCGTGACCCGAATTACCAACCTCGTGACCCGAATTACCAACTTCGTGACCCGAATTACCAACCTCGTGACCCGAATTAACCAACCACCTCGGACCCGAATTACCAACCTCGTGACCCGAATTACCAATCTCGTGACCCGAATTACCAACCTCGTGACCCGAATTACCAACCTCTGAGACCCGAATTACCAACCTCGTGACCCGAATTACCAACCTCGTGACCAGAATTACCAACCTTGTGACCCGAAATACCAACCTCGTGACCCGAAATTCCAACCTCGTGACCCGAATTACCAACCTCGTGACCCGAATTACCAACCTCGTGACCCGAATTACCAAACTCGTGACCCGAATTACCAACCTCGTGACCCGAATTACCAACCTCGTGACCCGAATTACCAACCTCGTGACTCGAATTACCAACCTCGTGACCTGAATTACCAACCTCGTGACCCAAATTACCAACCTCGTGACCCGAATTTTCAACCTCGTGACCCTAATTACCAACCTCGTGACCCGAATTACCCACCTCGTGACCCGAAGTACCAACCTCGTGACCCGAATTACCAACCTCGTGACACGAATTACCAACCTCGTGACCCGAATTACCAACCTCGTGACCCGAATTACCAACCTCGTGACCCGAATTACCAACCTCGTGACCCGAATTACCAACCTCGTGACCCGAATTACCAACCTCGTGACCCGAATTACCAACCTCGTGACCCGAATTACCAACCTCGTGACCCGAATTACCAACGTCGTGACCCGAATTACCAACCACGTGACCCGAATTAGCAAACCTCGAGACCCGAAAACCAACCTCGAGACCCGAAAAACCAACCTCGTGACCCGAATTACCAACCTCGTGACCCGAAATACCAACCTCGTGACCCGAATTACCAACCTCGTGACCCGAATTACCAACCTCGTGACCCGAATTACCAAACTCGTGACCCGAATTACCAACCTCGTGACCCGAATTACCAACCTCGTGACCCGAATTACCAACCTCGTGACCCGAATTACCAACCTCGTGACCCGAATTACCAAATGGGGCCCGAATTACCAACCACGTGACCCGAATTACCAACCACGTGACCCGAATTACCAAACTCGTGACCCGAATTACCAAGCTCGTGACCCGAATTACCAAGCTCGTGACCCGAATTACCAAGCTCGTGACCCGAATTACCAAGCTCGTGACCCGAAATACCAACCGCGTGACCCGAAATACCAACCTCGTGACCCGAAATACCAACATCGTGAACCGAATTACCAACCTCGTGACCCGAAATACCAACATCGTGAACCGAATTACCAACCTCGTGACCCGAATTACCAACCTCGTGACTCGAATTACCAAACCGCGACCCGAATTACCAACGTCGTTACCTGATTTACCAACCTAACGACAATAATTACCAACCTCGTGACACAGATTAACAACATCGAGACCCGAATTATCAGCCTTGTGACACAGATTACCAACCTCGTGACACAGATTACCAACATCGAGACCCGAATTACCAACCTCGCAGCGAACCAAAACCAAACTAAATCTAACCAAAACAAAACCTAATCCAAACAAAACCAAACCCAAACAAAACAAAATCCAAACAAAACATAACCCAAACAAAACAAAACCCAAACAAGAAAAACCCAAACAAAAATAATCTACATGAATCCAAATCAAAACAAAACGAAACCTCACATAACCAAACCTAACCTAACCTAACCAAACCAGACCTATGATAACCTAAACTAAGTTAACCTAACCTAACCTAACCTTACTTAACATAACTAACCTAGCCTAAACTAAACCTAACCTAATCTAAACCAAACTAACCTAAACCTAACCTAACCTAACCCAACCTAACCACCCCAACCCAACCCAACCCAAGCCAACCCAACGCAACCCAACTCAACCTAACCTAATAAACCCAACACAACCCAACCCAACACAACCTAACCTAACCTAAGTTAACCTAACCTAGAATAACCTAACCTAACCTACCCTAACCTAAACTAACCCAACCCAACCTAACCTAAGCTAAGCTAACCTAACCTAACCTAACCTAATCTAACCCAACCTAACCTATCCCAACCTAAGCTAACCTAAACCAACCTTACCTATTCCCAACCTAACTTAACCCAACATAACCTAACCTAACCCAACCTAACCAAACCTAACCTGACCTAACCGGACCTAACCTAACCAACCTAAGGTACCTAACCTGAACTAACCTAACTTAACTTAACTTCACGAACCTAACCTAACCTAACCTCACCTAACCTAACCTAACATAATCCCCAGTCGCCTCTGAAAGCCTAACTTAATCCCAAGTGGTCCCGAAGACCTAACCCAACCCAAATGGATTCAGAGGTCCTAACCAAACCGAAGTGGCCGTTGATGGGCTAACCTAACCCAAGTTGCCCCCCAGGGCCTAATATAACATAAAACGTCCCACAAGGATATAACTTAAACCGGCGGCATACATAATCCAAGTCCCCCGGAGGGCCTAACTTCACACAAGTGGCACCAGAGGGCCTAATTTCACACAAGTGGCACCAGAGGGCCTAACATGACCCAAGTGGCCCCAGAGGGCCTAACTTGACTCAAGTTGCCCCAGAGGGCCTAACATGACTCAAGTGGCCCCAGAGAACCTAACTTGATCCAAGTGGCCCCAGAGGGCCTAACTTGATACAAGTGGCACCAGAGGGCCTATCTTGATCCAAGTGGCACCAGAGGGCCTTATATAACCCAAGTGGCCCCAGAGGGCCTTATATACCCAAGTGGCCCCAGAGGGCGTAATTTGGCCCAAGTGGACAATGGGGGCCAAATTTGGCCCAAGTGGCCCCAGAGGGCCTAATTTGGCCCAAGTGGCCCCAGAGGGCCTAATTTGGCTAAAGTGGCCCTAGGGGGCCTAATTTGTCCAAATTGGCCCAAGGGGGCCTAATAAGGCCCAAGGAGCTCCAGGGGGCCTAATTTGACCCAAGTGGCCCCAGAGGGCTTAATTTGACCCAAGTGTCCCCAGAGGGCCTAATTTGGCCCAAGTGGACCCAGAGGGCGTAATTTGGCCCAAGTGGCCCCAGAGGGCCTAATTTAGACCGTGTGGTCACAGATGGCCTAATTTGGCCCAAGTGGCCCCAGAGGGCATAAGTGGCCCAAGTGGCCCCAGAGGGCCTAATTTGGCCCAACTTGCCCCAGAGGCCCTAACTTGACCCAGGTGGCACCCGAGGGCCTAACCCAACTCAAGTGGCACCCGAGGGCCTAACCCAACTCATGTGGCCCCCGATGACCTAACCCTACTCAAGTGGCACCCGAGGGCCTAACCCAACTCAAGTGGCACCCGAGGGCCTAACCCTACTCAAGTGGCACCCGAGGGCCTAACCCTAGTCAAGTGGCACTTGAGGGCCTAACCCAACTCAAGTGGCACCCGAGGGCCTAACCCAACTCAAGTGGCACCAGAGGGCCAAAACCAAACTCAATTTTACCCGAGGGCCTAACCATACCCAAGTGGCACCCGAGGTCCTAACCAAACTCAATAACCTAACCGAACTACTCGCGAAAGCCTAACCTAACGCAAAAAGCCCCAGAGGTTCTAAGATAACACAAAGTGGCCCTCGAGGGCATAATCTAACCCAAATTGGCCCCAGGAGGTCTAAGATAACCCAAAAGGGCTTACAAGGGCCTAACCTCATCTCAAGAGGCCCACCAAGGCCTTGCCTAACACCAAGTACCTCCCGAGGGTCTATCCTAACACAATATAACCCCCGAAGGCCTCACTTGACCGAAAGTGGTCCCGAAGGCTAACCTAATAACCAAATGGCCCACGACTGCCTAGCCCCCGAGGGCCTAACATATCCAAAAGTGGCCACCTAAAACCGAAACTAACCCCCAAATGGCCGCCGCAGCTCTAATCTAACACCAAGTGGTCCCCGATGGCATAACTTAAGTAGCCCCCGTAGGACTAACCTAACCCAATTGACCCGAGGGTCTAAAATATCCCAAAGTGGCCCCAAAGGCTGAAACATAATCCCGAGTGGTCCCCGGAGGTCTAACCTAACAACAAGTGGCCCTCATTGGCCTAACGTAAACTATTCTAAACTCATCTAACCTAACATAATTTAACCTACAATCACTTTACCTAACCTCATAAAACCTAACCTCAATTACCTAACCAAATCTTACTTAACAAAAACGTAACTTCACTCAACTTGACCTAACCTGACCGAACATAATCTAACATAACCTCACCTAAACTAACCTAACTGAATCTAACCTAATCTAACATCCTCACTTAACCTAACCTAACCAGACCTGACCTCACGTAACATATAAAATCACCAAACCTGACCTTACCTAACCTGACCTGACCTGACCTGACGTGTCCTAACCAGACGTGTCCTGACCTGACCTGAGCTAACCTAACCTAACCTAACCTAACCTAAACTAACCTAACCTAACCTAAACTAACCTAACCTAACCTAAACTAACCAAACCTAACCTAAACCCAACCCAACCCAACAAAACCCAACCCAAACCAACCCAACCCAACCCAAACCAGCCCTACCCAACCCAACCCAACCCAACCCAACCCAAACGAACCCAACCGAACCCAACCGAACCCAACCGAACCCAACCGAACCCAACCGAACCCAACCAAACCCAACCAAACCCAACCAAACCCAACCAAACCCAACCAAACCCAACCAAACCCAACCAAACCCAACCAAACCCAACCAAACCCAACCAAACCCAACCAAACCCAACCAAACCCAACCAAACCCAACCAAACCCAACCAAACCCAACCAAACCCAACCAAACCCAACCAAACCCAACCAAACCCAACCAAACCCAACCTAACCCAACCTAACCCAACCTAACCCAACCTAACCCAACCTAACCCAACCTAACCCAACCTAACCCAACCTAACCCAACCTAACCCAACCTAACCCAACCTAACCCAACCTAACCCAACCTAACAAAACCAACCCAAAACTAACCCCGAATCGACCCGACTCGCCTCGCCTAATCCCCAGTCGCCTCGCCTCGCCTCGCCTAATCCCCAGTTGCCTCGCCTCGCCTAACTCGCCTGTCTCCTAGCACTCGACTAGTCCACAGGCGCCTCGCCTAGTCCACAGTCGACTCGACTCGCCTAATACCTTGTCGCCTCGCCTCGCATAGCCTAATCCCCAGTCGCCTCGCCTCGCCTCTCATTAATCCCCAGTGCCTCGCCCTCGCCTTGCCTAATGCCCAGTTGCCTCGCCTCGCCTCGCCTAATCTCAGTCGCATCGCCTCGCGCTTGAATAATGCCCAGTTGTCTCGCATCGCCTCGCCTAATCTCAAGTCGCCTCGCCTCGCCTCGCCTAATCCCCAGTCGCCTCGCCTCGCCCAATCCCCAGTCGCCTCGCCTCGCCCAATCCCCAGTCGCCTCGCCTGTTCTAATCCCCAGTCGACTCTCGCTCGCCTTCGCCTCGCCTCGCCTCGCCCTAATCCCCAGTCGCCTCGCATATCCCAGTCGCCTCCCAAGTCGCCTCGCCTAATCCCCAGTCGCCTCGCCTAATCCCCAGTCGCCTCGCCTCGCCTCGCCTAATCCCCAGTCGCCTCGCCTAATCCCCAGTCGCCTCGCCTAATCCCCAGTCGCCTCGCCTAATCCCCAGTCGCCTCGCCTCGCCTCTCCTAATCCCCAGTCGCCTCGCCTCGCCTCTCCTAATCCCCAGTCGCCTCGCCTCGCCTCACATAATCCCCAGTCGCCTCGCCTCGCCTCACATAATCCCCAGTCGCCTCGCCTCGCCTAATCCCCAGTCGCCTCGCCTCGCCTAATCCCCAGTCACCTCGCCTCGCCTAATCCTCAATCGCCTCGCCTAATCCCCAGTCGCCGCGCCTCGCCTCGCCTAATCCCCAGTCGCCCCGCCTCGCCTAATCTCCCGTCTCCTCGCCTCGCCTAATCCCCAGTCGCCTCGCCTAATCCCCAGTCGCCTCGCCTCGCCTAATCCCCAGTCGCCTCGCCTAATCCCCAGTCGCCTCGCCTCGCCTAATCCCCAGTCGCATCGCCTCGCCTAATTCCCAATCGCATCGCCTCGCCTAATCCCCGGTCGCCTCGCCTAATCCCCGGTCGCCTCGCCTCGCCTCGCCTAATCCCCAGTCGCCTCACCTCGCCTAACCCCCAGTCGCCTCGCCTCGCCTAACCCCCAGTCGCCTCGCCTCGCCTAATCCCCAGTCGCCTCGCCTCGCCTCGCCTAATACCCAGTCGCCTCGCCTAATCCCCAGTCGCCGCGCCTCGCCTCGCCTAATCCCCAGTCGCCCCGCCTCGCTAATGCCCAGTCGCCTCGCCTCACCTAATCCCCAGTCGCCTCGCCTCGCCTCGCCTCGCCTCACCTAACCCCAGTCGCCTCTGAAGGCCTAATTTAATCCCAAATGGAATCAGAGGTCCTAACTTGAACCAAGTGGCCCCAGAGGGCCTGACCTGACCTGACCTAACCTAACCTGACCTTACCTGACCTGACCTAACCTAACCTGACCTGACCTTATCTGACCTGACCTTACCTAACCTAACCTAATCTCAGCTCACCACACCTAACCAAACTTAACGTAACCTAACCCAACCTTACTTAACCCAACTTAATCCCCAGTCGCCTCTGAAGGCCTAATTTAATCCCAAATGGAATCAGGGGGCCTAACTTGAACCAAGTGGCACCAGAGGGCCTAACTTAACCCAAGTGGCCCCAGAAGACCTAAATTGATCCAAGTGGCCCCAGAGGGCATAACATGACGAAAGTGGCATCCGAGGGCCTATCCTAACCTCACCTCACCACACCTTACCTAACCTAACCAACATAACCTAACCTAACCTCACCTGACCACACCTAACCTAACCTAACCTAAGCTAAGCTAAGCTAACGTAACCTCACCTCACCTCATCCTAACCCACCTAACATAACATAACCTAGCCTCACCTCACCTCAGCTCACCTAACCTAACCCCACCTCACTCCACCTAACCTAACATAACCTCACCTCACCTAACATAATCCCCAGTCGCCTCTGAAGGCCTAACTTAATCCCAAGTGGTCCCGAAGACCTAACACAACCCAAATGGAATCAGAGGACCTAACCAAACCGAAGTGGCCGTCGACGGGCTAACCTAACCCAAGTTGCCTCCCAGGGCCTAATATAACCTAAAACGTCCCACAAGGACATAACTAAAAACGTAATTGTCTCCGGGGGCCTACATAACACAAGTCGCCCCAGAGGGCCTAACTTGACACAAGTGGCACCAGAGGGCCTATTCTGACAAGAGTGGCACCAGAGGGCCTATTCTAACAAGAGTGGCCCCGGAGGGCCTATTCTGACAATAGTGGCCCCAGAGAGCCTAACATGACCCAAGTGACACCAAGGGGCCTAACTTGATCCAAGTAGCCCCAGAGGGCCTAACTTGATCCAAGTGGCCCCAGAGGGCCTAACTTGATCCAAGTGGCCCCAGAGGGCCTAACTTGACCCAAGTGGCCCCAGAGGGCCTAACTTTATCCAAGTGGCACCATAGGGCCTTATATGACCCAAGTGGCCCCAGAGGGCCTAATTTGGCCCAAGTGGCCACAGAGGGCCTAATTTGCCCCAAATGGCCCACAGGGCCTAATTTGGCCCAATTGGGCCCAAAGGGCATAATTTGGCACAAGTGGCCCCAGAGGGTTTAATTTGGCCTAAGTGGCCCAGAGAACATAAATTGGCCCAAGGGGCCCCAGAGGGCCTAATTTGGCCCAAGTGGCCCCAGAGGGCCTAATCCAACTCAAGTGGCACCCGAGGGTCTAACCCAACTCAAGTGGCACCCTAGGGCCTAACCCAACTCAAGTGGCACCCGAGTGCCTAACCCAACTCAAGTGCCTCCCGAGGGCCTAACCCTACTCAAGTGGCACCCGAGGGCCTAACCCAACTCAAGTGGCACCCGAGGGCCAAACCAAACTCAATTTTCACCCGAGGGCATAACCAAACCCAAGTGGCACCCGAGGGCCTAATCAAACTCAAGTGGCAACCGAGGGCCTAGCCAAACTCAAGTGGCACCCGAGGGCCTAACCTAACTCAAGTGGCACCCGGGGAATAACCTAACCCAACTACTCCCGAGAGCCTAACCTAACCCAAAAAGCCCCAGAGGGTCTAAGATAACACAAAGAGGCCCTCGAGGGCATAAGCTAATCCAAATTAGCCCCAGGAGGCCTAAGATAACCCAAAAGGGCTTACAAGTGCCTAACCTCACCTCAAGAGGCCCACCAAGGCCTTGCTTAACACCAAGTGCCTCCCGAGGGTCTATCCTAACACAATGAAACCCCCGAAGGCCTTACTTTACCGAAAGTGGTCACGAAGGCTAACCTAATCACCAAATGGTACCCGACTGCCTAACCTACCTTTAGTAGCCCCCAAGGGCCTAACATATCCAAAAGTGGCCACCGAAAACCGAAACTAAACCCCAAATGGCCGCCGCAGCTCTAATCTAACACCAAGTGTTCTCCGATGGCATAACCTAAGTAGCCACTGAAAGCCTAACCTAACCTAAGTGGCCCGAGGGCCTAAAATATCCCAAAGTGGCCCCAAAGGCTGAAACTTAATCCCGAGTGGCCCCCAGAGGTCTAACCTAACACCAAGTGGCCCCCATTGGCCTAACGTAAACTATTCTAAACTCACCTAACCTAACAATTTAACCTACAATCACTAACCTCATAAAACGTAATTTCACTTTACCTAACCTAACCTCACCTCACCTCACCTAACCTGACCGCCCTTAACCTTACACAACCTCACATAACGGAACCTAACTTAACCTAATCTAACATCCACACTTAACCTAACATAACCAGACCTAACCTCACCTAACATATCATAACCTCACAACACTCGACCTGATTTTACCTGACTGACATGACCTGACCTGACATGACATGACACGACCGTACTTAACCTAACCTAACCTAACGGACCTAATCTAACGCAACCTAACCCAACCCAACCAACGCGACCCGACCCGACCCGACCCCACCCGACACGACCCGACACCACCCGACACGACACGACACGACCCGACACGAACCGATCCGACCCGAACCGACCCGACCCGAACCGACCGAACCGACCCGACAAGACCCGACAAGACCCGACACGACCCGAACCGACCCGACACCACCCGACCTGACACCACCCAACCCGACCCGACACCAACCTAATCAAACCAAACCAAACCAAACCTAACCTAACCTAACCCAACACAACCTAACCCAACCTAGCCAGACCGACCGATATTTCCAACCTCGTGACCCGAATTACCAACCTCGTGACCCAAATTACCAACCTCGTGACCCGAATTACCAACCTCGTGACCCGAATTACCAACATCGTGACCCGAATTACCAACGTCGTGACCCGAATTACCAACCTCATGACCCGAATTACCAACCTCGTGACCCGAATTACCAACCTCGTGACCCGAATTACCAACCTAGTGACCCGCATTACCAATCTCGTGACCCGAATTACCAACCTCGTGACCCGTATTACCAACCTCGTGACCCGAATTACCAATCTCGTGACCCCAATTACCAACCTCGTGACCCGAATTACCAACCTCGTGGACCGAATTACCCACCTCGTGACCCGAATTACCAACCTCGTGACCCGAATTACCAACCTCGTGACCCGAATTACCAATCTCGTGACCCGAATTACCAACCTCGTGACCGAATTACCAACCTCGTGACCCGAATTACCAACCTCGTGACCCGAATTATCAACTTCGTGAACCGAATTACCAACCCCGTGACCCGAATTACCAACCTCGTGACCCGATTTACCAACCTCTTGACAATAATTACCAGCCTCGTGACACGGATTACCAACCTCTTGACCCGAATTATCAGCCTCGTGACCCACATTACCAACATCGAGACCCGAATTACCAACCTCGCAGGTGATGTGACCACCCCAATCAATATAAACCTAGGCTAACATAACCAAACCACAAGAACGGACCCGAACCAAACCAAACGAAACCAAACAAAACCAAACCAAACAAAACCAAACCAAACAAAACCAAAAATAAAAACCCAAACAAAATCTAACCCAAACATAACGAAACCCAAACACAACCAAACCCAAACAAAACAAAACCCAAACAAAAACAAACCCAAACAAAAATAATCTACATGAATCCAAAACAAAACCAAACGAAACCTCACATGACCAAACCTAACCCAACCTTACCTAACCCAACCAAATCTAACCCAACCCAAACTAACGTAACGTAACCTAACCTAACCCAACATAACCTAACCTAACCTAACCTAACCTGACTTAACCTAACCTAACCTGACCTAACCAACCTAAGGGTCCCTAACCTAACCTAAAATAATCTAACCTAACCTTACTTAACCCAAGTGGACCCTGAGGGCCTAATTTGACCCAAGTGGCCCCAGAGTGCCTAATTTGGCCTAATTAATCCCGGAGGGCCTTATTTGACCCAAGGGGAACCAGAGGGCCTAAATTGACCCAAGTGGCCGCCGAGGGCCTAATTTGACCCATGTGGCCCCAGAAGGCCTAAATTGTCCAAAGTGGCCCCCAGAGGGCCTATATTGACACAAGTGGCCCCAGCTGGCCTAATTTCACCCAAGAGGCTCCAGAGGGCCTAACTTGACTCAAATGGCCCCAGAGGGCATAACCTGACCAAAGTGGCACCCGAGGGCCTAACCTAACCAAACCAAACCTAACCTCACCTCAGCACACCTAACCTAATTTAATGTAACCTAACCTCACCTCACCCCACCTAACCTAATCTAATGTAACAACCTAACCTAACCTTACCTAACCTAACCTAACCTACCCTAACCTAACCTAACTTAACCAAACCAAACATAAACAAACCGAACCACACCTAACCGAACCTAACCAAACCTAACCAAACATAACCAAACCTAACCTAACCTACCTACCTTAACCTAACCTAACCTAAACTAACGTAACCTAACCTAAACTAACGTAACCTAACCTAACTAACCTAACCAAACCATACCAAACCTAACCTAACCAAACCTAACCAACCTCAAACTTAACCAAACCTAACCAAACCAACCTAACCAAACTTAACCAAACCTAACCAAACCTAACCAAACCTATCCAAACCTAACCCAACCTAACCTAACCTAACCTAAACTCAACTCACCTCACCTCACCTAACCTCACCTCACCTCATCTAACCTAACCTAACCTCACCTTACCTTACCTAACAAAATCCCGTCGCCTCTGAAGGCCTAACCTAAACCCAAGTGGTCCTAAAAGACCTAACCCAACCCAAATGGAATCAGAGGTCCTAACCAAACCGAAGTGGCCGTCGACGGGCTAACCTAACCCTAGTTGCCTCCCTTGGCCTAATATAACCTAAAACGACCCACGAGGGATTAACCTAACCCAGAACGTCCCACAAGGACATAACTTAAACCTTAATTGTCTCCGGGGCCCTACATAACCCAAGTCGCCCCAGAGGGCCTAACTTCACACAAGTGGCACAAGAGGGCCTATTTTGACGGGCTGAGTGGCCCCTGAGGTCCTAACTTGACACAAGTGGCCCCAGAGGCCCTAACTTGACCCAAGTGCCCCGGAGGACTTAACTTGACCCAAGTGGCCCCAGAGGGCCTAAATTGACCCAAGTGACCCGAGATGGCCTAACCTGACCCAAGTGGCCCCATCGGGCCTAACATGACACAAGTGGCCCCAGAGGACCTAACTTTACCTAAGTGGCCCCAGAGGACCTAACTTGACCCTAGTGGCTGAACAATGTGGCACCCGAAGGCCTAACCTAACTCAAGTGGCACCCGAGGGCCTCACCTAACTCAAGTGGCACCCGAGGGCCTAACCTAACTAAAGTGGCACCCGAGGGCCTAACCTAACTCAAGTGGAACCCGAGGGCCTAACCTAACTCAAGTGGCACCCTAGAGCCTAACCTACCTCAAGTGGCACCCGAGGGCCTAACCTAACTCAAGTGGCATCCGAGGTACTAACCTAACACAAGTGGCAACCGAGGGCCTAACCTAACTCAAGTGACACCCGAAGGCCTAACTCAACTCAAGTGGCACCCGAGGGCCTAACCAAACTCAAGTAGCACCCGAGGGTCTAACCAAACTCAAGTGGCACCCGAGGGCCTTACCAAA
The DNA here is from genome assembly GCA_030220185.1 of Diploptera punctata. NCBI lineage: Eukaryota > Metazoa > Arthropoda > Insecta > Blattodea > Blaberidae > Diploptera > Diploptera punctata. The sequence continues at coordinate 56,785 of JASPKZ010004202.1, read as the reverse complement.
CCCAAGTGGCACCCGAGGGCCTAGCCAAACTCAAGTGGCACCCGAGGGCCTAACCTAACACAAGTGGCACCCGAGTGCCTAACCTAACTCAAGTGTCACCTGAGGGCCTAACCTAACTCAAAGTGGCCCCCGGGGGAATAACCTAACCCACCTAACATTTCATAACATACCATAAACTCACCAAACCTGACCTGTCCTGACGTGTCCTTACCTGACCTGACCTAACCTAACCTAACATAACCTATCCTAATCTAACCTATCTTAACCTAACTTAACGTAACCTGACCTGACCAGACCTGACCTGACCTGACATGACCTGACCTGACATGACCTGTCCTGTCCTTACCTGACCTGACCTCACCTAACCTAAACTAACCTAACCTGACCTAGCCTGACATAACCTAACCTAACCTAACCTAACCTAACATAATCCCTAGTCGCTTCTGAAGGCCTAACTTAATCCCAAGTGATCCCGAAGACCTAACCCAACCCAAATGGAATCAGAGGGCCTAACCAAACCGAAGTGGCCGTCGACAGACTAACCTAACCCAAGTTCTCTCCCAGGGCCTAATATAACCTAAAACGGCCCACGAGGGCTTAACCTAACCCAAAACGTCCCACAAGGACATAACTTAAACCGTATTTGTGTCCGGGGGCCTACATAACCCAAGTCGCCCCAGAGGGTCTAACTTCACACAAGTGGCACCAGAGGGCTTATTTTGACAAGAGTGGACCCAGAGGGTCTAACTTGACCCAAGTGGCCCCAGAGGGCCTAACTTGACCCAAGTGACCCAAGAGGGCTTAACTTGACCCAAGTGGCCCCAAGAGGGCCTAAACCTGACTCAAGTGGCCACAGAGGGCCTAATTTGACCCAATTGGCCCCAGAGGGCCTAATTTGGCCAAAGTGGCCCCAGAGGGTCTAATTTGACACAAGTGGCACCAGAGGGCTAAACTTGACCCAAGCGGCCGCAGAGGGCCTAACTTGACCCACGTGGCTCCAGAAGGCCTAAATTGTCCCTAGTGGCCCCAGAGGGCCTAAATTGACCCAAGTGGCCCCAGAGGGCCTAACTTGACCCAAGTGGCCCCAGAGGGCCTAACTTGACGAAAGTGGCCCCAGAGGTCCCAACTTGACCCAAGTGGCACCAGAGGGCCTAATTTGACCCAAGGGCCCCCAGAGGGCCTGATTTGACCCAAGGGCCCCAAGAGGCCTAATTTGACCCAAATGGCTCCAGTGGGCCTAAATTGACCCAATTGGCCACAGAGACCCTAACTTGACCCAAGTGGCTCCCTAGGGTCTAACTTGACCCAAGTGGCACCCGAGGGTCTAACCTGACCCAAGTGGCACCCGAGGCCCTAAACTGACCCAAGTGGCACCCGAGGGCCTAACCTAACTCATGTGGCACCCGAGGGCCTAACCCAACTCAAGTGGCACCTGAGGGCCTAACCCAACTCAAGTGGCACCCGAGGGCCTAACCCAACTCAAGTGGCACCCGAGGGCCTAACCTAACTCAAGTGGCACCCGAGGGCCTAACCTAACTCAAGTGGCACCCGAGGGCGTAGCCAAACTCAAGTGGCACCCGAGGGCCTAACCACACTCAAGTGGCACCCGAGGGCCTAATCAAACTCAAGTGGCACCCGAGGGCCTAGCCAAACTCAAGTGGCACACGAGGGCCTAGCCAAACTCAAGTGGCACACGAGGGCCTAACCTTACTCAAGTGGCACCCGGGGGAATAACCTAACCCAACTACACCTGAGAGCCTAACCAAACCCAATAAGGTCTAAGATAACACAAAGAGGCCCTCGAGGGCATAACCTAACTCAAATTGGCCCCAGGAGGTCTAAGATAACCCAAAAGGGCTTACAAAGGCCTGGGGGACGGGTAATTTTTGTTCAAGGTTTTCTTCCTCTAGCCTTTGATTGTCCAATATCTTACTGGTAGGCAGCAGCGCTAGTTTTGGTCCACCCTGGGTATTTTATTTCCCCAGTACCCACCATATCTGGTGAGCATTCCCCTATCCGCCATCTGGGGAGGCGTCCGATGGGAGACTGGCAACTGCACACAAATGGTATTTTCTAACTGTTTTAATAATTTTGTATTTATATCTATTTTGTGTTTCTCTGTCCAAACATGAGCAGCTACTGCAGATTTTCCTACTTCTCCCATCTTTGCATTTCTTATGTGTTCTTTAGTTCTAATGTTTAAATTTCTCTTCGTTTTCCCTATGTATACTTTATAACAATCTGCACATTTTATTTGATATATTCCTGATGTTTTATTATCTTCAATTTTTTCATTTTTGTTGGTTTTCATAAGTTTTTTTAAACTATAAATCATTCTTTGGTACTAAATTTATGTTGAATTTTCTAAAAAAATTTTGGAATTTATTGTGTGCCTAATGGTGATATGTAAATTTCTTGTATCTCCATTCCTTTGGCTTTTCTATCTGAAGAATGCTTTCATTTCTCAATTTCTGTTTTTTGTATTTATCAATTTTTTTGTGTATATTTTTTTCCTCAAAACCATTTTCTTTTGCTGCCTCAATTATGTGCTCTTTTTCTATTTCAAATGATTTTAAAATTTATCTACTAAGTCTCCTCTACATCCCCTAGAGGTCTGTATTACTTATTCTGAATCATCTGTAGAAACAATTGGCACATGGTCTGTGAGATTTAAGTACAATACTTACTTACTTATTCACTTGCACTATCGAACGCATAGGTTCATGGCCGCGCGGACATAAGCTCTCCATACATGCCTATCCTGAGCTAATGCTTTCCAATCATTCCCTGTATAATCTACTTCCCTCAAATCATAGTTAATGTTGTTCTCCCACCTCATTCTTGGTCTACCAACTGGGCGTTTTCCTTCTGGCTTTCCTACAAGAAGTTTCCATGCACGTCTTTCATTCCCCATACGCGCAACATGTGCTGCCAATCGCAGTCTACGAGACTTAACTGTTCTTATTATATCTGGCTTCCTATAAAGACCATGTAGTTCATTGTTATGTAGTCTTCTCCATTCACCTGTCTGTTCATCCCTCTTTGGTCCAAATATTTTCCTAAGAACTTTATTCTCAAATACTCGTAATCTATTTTCCTCCCTTAAAGTAAAAGTCCATGTTTCACATCCATATAATATAACTGGTAGAATAATAGTTTTATATATTTTCAGCTTAACGTTTTTTGAAAGGAGTTGGGACATCAAAAGTCTCTGTAATAGATAATTGCACGCATTTCCAGAATTGAGCCTATGTTTAATTTCTTTGTGCATCTCATTCCTGTTTGTGATTATTGTTCCTAGGTATTTGAATTCAGCCACTTCCTCAAAATTTCCCTCATTTGCCATTAGCTGTCCATTTCCATTATATACTGAATTTCTACGTGTGACCATATATTTAGTTTTACTGATATTTACTTCCAGTCCTAATTTCTTAGTGTTACTCAATAGTGTGTGCGTGTTGGCCTTTAGTATCTCCTCGCTATCGGCCAATAGTACTACATCATCAGCATAAACTATTTAAATACAATACATTGATGGTAATCAAGTTGTATCATTTTGAGCAACTTTCCCCTATGATCTTAAATGTATTATGAATTATGTTTGTAGTAAATTAGAATGACAATACATAAATGTAAACTTATTTTGTAGAAACAGCTTTTATGATGATGATAAATTCATAAATTTAATTCACTGATCAAATACTGATAAACAATGAACAAACAACATGAATTACATAAGTGTATGACTGATGAAAAATATAATTCCTCAATAAAATATTTCACCTAATTTTGTTATCCATGACCTACTATTCAAGAAAAAATATTGATGTACTTTCATATTGATCTAGGAAGCTTTGGTAGTCAGCCAGAGTAAAACTTTTTAAATGCATGTGAAAATCACAATGTATAATAAGTTTCTTAACCATAGCAGCTTGCTTGTCATTATCTAGTAAGATTATAATGTTGATTTAAATTTTTGATCACAGGATAATAAAATTTTAGAGCAGGTGAACAGTTTTAAATATCTAGGTTTCAATTTATCATATGTTAAAATTGAAGATATTAATGACAAAATAAATAAATTTAATCTAATGTGTGGCACTATTAAAAGAACCCTTAAAAACACAAAAAAAGAAACAAAAATTAAATTTTATAAAGTAATGGCTGTTCCTGTATTGATGTATGGGTCAGAATGTTGGAAGATTACTAAAAGACAAGAACAAAGATTGGAAGCAGCTGAGATGAGATTTTTAAGAAATATAGCAGGATATACTCTGCTGGATAAGAAAAGAAATGAAGATATAAGAAAGAAACTAAATATTTTCAATCCGAATAATTAAATATAGGAACGACTGGAAAGAACATATTGATAGAATGCCAGAAGGAAGATTTCCAAAATTATTGCTAAATTATAAACCGTGCGGAAGGAGAAATGTTGGTTGCCCACACAGAAGATGGTCTGAACAATTTTAACAATTCTAGCTTTCATGAAACCGGAACGAGCCAACAGGCTTAATCCCTGGATCGTGATGATACCACAATTTATAATTCTCCATGTGATGCCTTGATTAAATCCCAAAATTCTAATAGTAAATTGACAGAGCATTTGACAATAAAGTTCTTAGGAAAATGTGTGGACCAATAAGAGAGAAGCAAATGAAGAAGACTATATAACAGTAAGCTACATGATCATTGTAGGAAACCGGATATATATATATATATATATATATATATATATAATTCTTCTGTATGTGTGTTTATCACTAAACTCCTCCTAAATGACTGGACAGATTTTGATTATAAAATAAAATAAGTTAAAATATACCTTCTTAGGTAAAATCCGTCGTCCTCAACTTATAAAATATGTAATCTTTATGCCTGTAGGCCTTTCAGAACATCTGTTCCATCTTCAGGAGGTCTTTCTTTGCTACAACATCCAGTATGATGGTTGATGTTGCTGGTCCTAATGTGGTGTTGTCGTGACTAAAGCTTCTTCCTGACGATATCGTCTAGTGGGTTGTTTAGTCTGGGAGTGCTTTCATTTATTAAAAGCTTGTTGTCTATTTCCTTGATAATTTCCAGGTCTTCCAATATGTTGATTCTAGTTGGATTTCCCTCTTTGTGTACTATTATTAGGGTGTTTTCTATTGAGTTCATTGTATGGCCGGCGTTTATTATGTGCTTAGCGTAATTAGACTTTCCATACGAAATCGTTATGATGTTCTTTAAAACTTATGTTGAAGATTTTGATTAATTTTTTTGTGTGTCGTAGCATAGTGGTTAAGGTACTGAGCTACAAGCCGAAAGGTCGAGGGTTCAAGTCCCGGTGGGTCAGGATTTTTAAACTGACCCAAACCTTCTGGCGGCACTATGGCCCTGGGGTCGACTCAGCCTCTAACGGAAATGAGTACCAGATGCTTGTTCTGGGGGTAAAGGCGGGCGTCACGCAGGGCTGACATAAAGTGCCGATTGTCCAGAAATAGTGGGAGCCTTAACCTCCCACTACCCCAAGGGCCTCCCGAGGCCTGTAGTGGGATTACTTTACTTTACTTTACTGATTGGGTCCATCGATAGTTTAGATTCATAATTTGACCCTCTAAAACTATTAGGTGTAGGAGTTCACCTGTTGTAAATTTAAAAATCGCTTTAGCAGTCACATTTTTCGAGATCTTTCACAATGAAACTCAGTATATCATGTTAAAATAAACCGAGGACAGATTGTCCAAAAATGAGCAAAATCCGACAATTAAAAGTGGAGGTTTACTTGAAATTCCAAAATTAAAAACTGGTACTGGATGGATTTTGTTGAAACTTTTTGTGTGTTTGAATCGGTCCTGGGATGGTTTTAATTCACAATTGGACTCAGTACGTGGTGCTGCAATTGAGTTATAGGATTTTTTTAAATGTCAGATGTATAGTCATCTGCATTATCGACATATTCTATGTGGCAACAATGTGATGTCATCATGCATGCTTCTTGAACCACAACAGATGGCAGTGAGGAGTTTTCTTGCAAATTTATTTAATAATATCTAATTACATCTTAATTATACCCCAGCCACTGATTCTCCGACCTTGAAATTTTCACGATAGTGTTGCCAATATGGATATTCAGTGGGAGTGGCCGCTCTATGTATGCGGTTAGCAGACGTACAGCTGACAATATCTCAGCAATTTCAAACCTTGCTAGCGCGCCATAGCTGCATCAAGGACAGTGATTGGTTGTGGCAGACATCTACTCCCACTCAACTGTCTCCTTATTGGCAGTAGAGGGCGAGTTTCTCCCTTTACCCTTCATATAACCTAAACTTCATAGCCAGAGATATGGCAGCTGTAGTCTAGTGAATTTTATGGTAAAAAAGTAACATATTTTTATTGTCCGGCCATGACATAAGAATTGAATGTTCGGGCAGCACAAATTTTCATTTACATTGTGCAATTCAATATAACTTAATTTAATTTTAACTATATTTAATTAATGTTGGGAAGTAAACATTATGAGGTATAATCATTAAAATTCATCAGAGAACATATTTATATATTTATTATAAATTATGGCTGACGATGAACATGATTATGTTTGAAATCGCGATATCATGGAAGCATGAATCCTATGAGGTGAGTTGTTTAAACAATATGTTCTCCGATGAATTTTAATTTTAACTGTCTGCTGGGTATGCTACTAATAAGTATATATTTGGTGAGGAAAAACCCTCGATAAAATGCCATTCAGGAAAATTGTTTTGATTGCGGATCAAACCTGCGTCTGATGCATACAAAGGTAAGAATGTTACCCCAAGATCACAGCAATGGACATCCATCCATCCATCCAAAGTAATTGTGCCTGATGGCAGGTCCTTCACTGCACTCATAGCATTTTCATGCTATGCTTGCAACTTTACTAGGGAATTGTAGGTGTGGTAGCTTCCCATTGCTTTCCACACTGATGATAATGATGGCCGGATGATTTTTGGGGACTGTTGGGCCCTAAGCTTCCTGACATTTGTCTTACAGCTAAAAAAAAAACCCAAAACAAGCTTCACCCAGGAGCCTGTCCTGTCCGGAAATCGAACCTGGGCCTGCTGCGTGACAAGGCAGCACACTACCTCGACACCACAGGAGTGCATAATAATAATAATAATAATAATAATAATAATAATAATAATAATAATAATAATAATAATAACTTTGCAATTTATGCACCATACAGCAGGCTACACAAAGTGGGACCATAAAAGGAATGAGGAAATGATGGAAGAGTTGGATGTAGAACCCATTCTTCACCATATACAGAACTACCAGAAAAACTGGAAAGCCCATCTTCAACGAATGCCATCTCATAGAATTCCAAAATCCATATTTCACTATTGCCCCCAAAAGATCGCTGGGATGTCCAAAAAACCGCTGGATGGAAAATTCCTCTTTGAGACCATAACAGGCCACACGGCCTAATACTTGCATGGATGATGATGATGATGATTATTAGTAACTAATGATGCCAGATTTTTACTTTTAATTGGCCTCCATTCATTAGAATAGCAGTTGAAAATAGTAATAAACTATTAAATTCTCAACTTGATTTGAATGAATCGCCTTTGTTAAATTAAAAAATTTAAATAAATTATTGTTGTATTGTTGCGTAGATCAGTTGATATGTACTATAATAACGAAATTCATAATTTGTTAACATGTCTGAAGAACGTACAGTGTACCGAAACAGCTGTCACTGAATACATCTTAATAAATATGAAAATCAAATAAAACTAAGTTTTATTTTTATTTAATTAATAAATATAGATTTTCATCAAGTAAACACCAACTCAATTGAAAATATAACAGGCTGAAGATGGGTTTACAATATCTTGATATCAACCTAATTTTGAATTCCACTCTACACATAATCCCCCTTCTTTACAACTCTCTTATCTATCATTCTACATCATCTTATTTAAATATTTTCCCGTTGTGCTCCTGTAAAGTCATTGATATCATATCTTCATCTGTCTTCATGGTTACTCAAGTATAGTGCTGTGTTCTTAAGCAAGTTCATTTCATTCTGGGAAAAGGTATTCACATATTGTAAGTAAAATACTATATACACACTCCACAAAACATAATTAAAAGTATGTCACGTATTAACTGTACAGTGTAAACAAGTTACAATTTAAAAAGTAGTAAAATATAAATATTTATTGTCTGATCATCGGATCTGTACCCCCCGTAAGATATGCAAACTGAACCCTAATTCCTTTTCTGCCTTGGAAAATAATTATATTGATGACATTCTAGGAGATCATCAATGTGGATTTAGAAGAAACAGGTCTACAACAGATACAATTTTTAGTATAAGACAGATTTTAGAAAAGTTATGTGAATATAATGGTACTGTACATCAACTATTCGTAGACATCAAAAGGCATATGATTCAATTAAGAGGGAGAAGTTATATAGTATCCTGCTGGAGTTCGGAATTCCTGAAAAGTTAGACTTGTATGAATGTGTCTAAATGGCACAAAGAGTAGGGTTCGTGTAGGCAAACAGTTTTCGGATACTTTTGAAATTCAGAATGGGTTAAAGCAAGGAGATGCACTATCTCCTCTACTATTTAATTTTGTACTAGAGCATGCCATTAAATCTTTAGAGGATGAAGAAGGCCTACAACTCAATGGTATTAATAAGCTGTTAGTTTATGCTGATGATGTAGTGCTATTGGATGATAGCAAGGAGATACTAAGGACCAGTACACACACTCTATTGAGTAACACTAAAAAAACTTGGACTGGAAGTAAACATCAATAAAACTAAATATATGTATACACATAGAAATGCATTATATAATGGAAATGGACAGCTAATGACAAATGATGGAAATTTTGAAAAAGTGGCTGAATTCAAATACTTAGGAACAATAATCACAAATAGGAATGAGATGCACAAGGAAATTATAAAATAAAATAAGTTAAAATATATACCTTCTTAGGTAAAATCCGTCGTCTTCAACTTATAAAATATGTAATCTTTATGCCTGTAGGCCTTTCAGAACATCTGTTCCATCTTCAGCAGGTCACTTTTTGCTACAATGATGGTTGATACTGCTGGTCCTAATGTGGCATTGTCGTGCAGAACAATGTCTGGTACTCATTTCCGTTAGAGGCTGAGTCGACCTCAGGGCCATAGTGCCGCCAGAAGGTTTGGTTCAGTTTAAAAATCCTGACCCCCACCGGGACTTGAATCCTCGACCTTCCGGCTTGTAGTGTAGTGCCTTAACCACTACGCTACGGCGTGCCCCCATCTGGGTCATATAATGTCTATTTATTCCATTCCAAAGATTGCCTAAAATTGTTATGGAATGGATCCCAATGGAAAGGAGGAAGAGAGGTAGACCAAAGAAAATGTGGATAGAAGGGCTTTGAATTATTAGAGGATTGGAGAAAGTTCAATGGATGGACAGAGAGGAATGGTATTTGGTTTCCGGAAAACGGCGGCAGCTGCCATGATGCCAGAAGATGATGATGATGATATATAGTTTGGATGAAATGAGGGCTATTCTTTGCCACCTGTGAATATTCATCGGAGAATAGGTGACTGCTAGCATCTTGTTGACCAATGTGATAACACATGTTCCTGCTAGAGCCAATTGTCAACATGTTTACTCGCATATAAGGGGATTCTATCCCAGGAGTCCACCTACATTAGTGGGCAAATTAGGGTGAGAAAATGGGTGAGTTAGTACATCAGATTACTTCAGCGATTATTTGATTGTAAGCGGGATTTTGTGATAAGTTGGTTACTCTGTCTGGACAGTGACTAATACACATTTTACTTTGCGAATATGCTGATTTTAGGCTACTTTGAGCTCAACTTCTCACTTCATTTTCAGACATTTCTCACATTTTAAGGAAAAATCAACATATATATTTCTGTCAGGTAATTATTCACATACTGGAACAATACATTGTGTGGTTTTTCGTTTTTTTATTTGAAAATTTGTAGGTGGCATAGAATCCCCAACATTAATCTTGCTGATGAAATTCCAACCCACGATTTTCCTTGATAACGGCTGGGGGACCCGACATGCTGACCACATGTCACCCCCATGTCACTGGCTGGATGATCGTATACCTCTGTGATTAACGCACGTGGATGTGAAGCCAGCATCCTGTTGTGCCATGGAGTTATTTGCCTTGACGATTGAGGAAAACTTGGGGGAAAAAAAAAAAAACCTCAGATTAGGTTGGTCAGCGCCGGGATTTGAACTAGGAACCTCCCGAATATGAATCTCGAACTCTACCACCTGAGACAATTCGCTCGGTGCGTGGGATTCTTTTAAATTTCAGCACCAAAAATTCTACGGTTTCACGAAGAATGGATAGTTGAAGTTTTCATTTAATATCCTAATTCTAAGTTAAATTTAATACAAATTAAGTAAACGAATACGTGACGCCGAAGTATTTAAATAACAAATAGGTGTAAACGTGTACTATTTCTTTTTTTTTCAAGCCAATGTAGGAAAATTAAAAAAAAATAATTAGAATGTGAACTGAAATGTGCTTAAAACCGACGACGGTAGTTTTAGTTATATATTTTTCTCCACAGAGGGGTCTGTAAAGCAATGTGAAAACAATCATTAATGTTTTGATCTATCTTCGAATATTTCTTACTTTTTGTTTTATAAATGGTTGTTGGAAGTTAATTTTTACTGTATAAAGTTATAGGTTTAGTTATTTAAAGTTTATTCTCTAAGTTATCACTATTTAGGTTACATGTTATTTTGCTATAAATTATTTGTCACGTCTAATATAGAAAAAGTATAGGTTATGTAAGACATGGGTTGGAGCGAGAAGACTTTATTGAGTGTAAATAGAAAAATGAATACAATTAAGAGAAAGAAACTAGATATATTGCGTGACAAAACTAGATGGAAAAATAAAGATTCAGAAAATACTGCAATCAGTATAAATATATTGTAAAAAAATTATCTTGCTGCTAAAGAATCATTAGGAGAAATTAATGGAATGCAGGTATTAAAAATAAATGTATATAGGATAGAAGGAATCAGTTGAAATAAGATATTTTTTTGGACACTGCCTTGTTAACATCACAATGTTTTCTCTGGGAGAAATTTTAAGGTAGGTTTTGGCGTGTTATGGTTGTCAGTTCCCTTGTTAGTAATAAACCAATAAGATTCTATTATATGTGAATTTTTATTTTCTGTGCTTGTTTTCTTTTCTAGAAAAGTTTACTCTAATCAGCATATGACACACCATGTTTGGTAATGTACCAGAATCAGAAAAATATCATGAGAGGGTTGAAACTGGAAATAAACACAAAACAGAGGATGGTGATACGACAATACAAAATGTTAATGAAGCAGAAAACAACCACGAGCAGAGTCAAAATGTTGCCATTATGTCAAAATCAGATAGTGGAAGCCTCGATGAATGTTCTGATGCAGAAAATGAATCAGTAAGCAAATATGATATTTCTAAAATATGAAGAGCAAACTTTGAAAACCTGGTGATTATTATTATTATGATTATTATTATTATTTTATTATTATTATTATTATTAGGGTATGGTGCAAAAAGTGGACATCCGAATTTCCATGCAATTTTGATTTTAAAATGAAGATTAGGAACACTAAAGATGGAAACACGAAAAAAAAATTGTGCACCATCCTAGGCTACATTTTAAAACCAAAAGTGCATCGAAATTTGGATGTGCACTTTTTGCGCGATAACCTTGTTACTATTATTATTATTATTATTTATTAATCGGCAGCGGTGGACTAGTGGTTATGCTCCTTGTCTCTGGTCCCGAGGGTCGCGGGTTCAAATCTGGCCAGAGTCGATGGATTTTTTTAGGATGGAAAAATCCAAGGAGCAAGTCCTCCGGGAGGGACTTTGAGCTGTGGGTCCTGATTCTGAAGATTTTCAGGCTCGTAAAAGATCCTTAAGCCTGAATGAAAAGGCCTCTAAGCAAAACTTACCGAATTTTACCGTCCTAGTACTACCTTGGTTTTCTAGATATGAGTACGAGGCAGAACGCTGACCATGGACCACTCAAATGACATCTTTACGAAAACAAGTGTAACTAAATTAGTATGGTTCAAATTCTTCCCTGTAGGGGGAGAGCACCTAAATCTCTGTTAAGGGAAACATGAGCTTTCAAGATACAAGAAGATTATTTATTTATTTAGCCGGTTTCACAATGTTTGACCACATTCCTGCACCCATTTAATCTATAGTCTAGTTCTGGTAACTATAGCCATCTTGATGAATCCTAAGGCATGTGGCAGGAAGTAACATGGCCGACTGGGGGAGGTAAGTAGTAAGTAAAGTAAAGTAAAGTATTCCCACAACAGGCCTCAGGAGGCCCTTGGGGTAGTAGGAGGTTAAGGCTCCCACTTAGCCATGCAAAAAACATTTTCTTATTAAAGATAATAATAAAATAAGATTGCAAGAACACATGTGACACTGCAGACTAAAACAAAATGAAAAATCTGCCGTAGCAGAACACTTGATGAACAACCAACAATATATTATAAGATTCGAAGAAACTCAGGTATTATCCCAAACATCACATTACTACACCAGACTACACAGAGAAGCCATCGAAATATATAAACTTAAAAATTCCTTCAACAAAAAAGAAGAAACCATGAAGATAAACAAAATATGGATCCCAGCACTGTATAACACGACAATGAAGCCTATGACTTCTGCAAATGGCACGAAAACAGCATGAAACATGGACTGCACAGAAAACCCCCCCACCACCAGGGGTTTACCTATAAATAGAGAGACAGTTTCCAATGACTAGCCAGTCTGCAGCCGACTGTTGAGGAGTTCACAGAGAGCACGCAGTATCTCCTGATGAGGTCTACCGCAGCAGTAGACGAAATGTCGAGTATGAAGACAACCGGACCATGGCCTATAAGCCCGGAAGACAAACCAAATATGGATCAAGACGCCGGCCGTGAAAGCCTACAATTATACATAAAATAAATAGTTATAAAAACAACACTATTCTATAATGAACACTCCAAACATATGAGAAAACTTGAGTATTCAACGTGTAGTTTTTGGCAGTATCTGTAACTCGCCCTCCCCTCTTACCGCACCATACAACATAGATACCTCAAATATGACTAAAGAAGCCAGAACTGAACTGTACTGTCATTCTGCTCCATATCTCTCCTTCGTTCCAGTCTCTATCGTCCACATGCTGCTCAAAACACCATCAATCCACATTATTTTTGGCCGTCCTCTTCTTCTTCTACCAAGTGGCACTCATTCTAGTATTCTTCTTGGGAATCTGTTTTAACTGCCATTCATTTTACATGACCATTTTAGTTGTTTGTTTTTTATGAGGTCTACAATTGAAGTTTGAACATATTATTATTATATAAAATTGTAGACTTTCACGGCAGGTATTTTGATTCATGTATTTTGTCTTTCGGGCTAAATGGCCGTGGTTTGGTTTTATTAACACTCAACGTTTCATCTACTGCTGCGGTAGACATCCTCAGGAGATTCTGAGTGCAGAATATATATATCCATCCATAGTAATTCTGCCTGAGGACAGGTCTTTCAGTGCAATCACAGCATTTTCATGCTATGCTTTGCAGCTTTACTAGGGAATTATAGGTGTGGTAGCTTCCCGTTGCTTTCCACATATATGTATTGAAATGTTTTTTTTTAAATGGACATCCATCACAAAGCACTTACTTTGCAAGGAACAGCTACTGGATCTGCATCCCTTGAAAGATCACTAAATCTTTAATTAAAATGAATTAGAACATTAATGACTCTCCTCATGTTTGTAGATTTTTTGAAGACCACAGATTTGAAATGCGACATGTCATTATCAATTCTTTCTAACTCTTAGAAAGTTTGATAATGACATGTAACTTGTCTTCAAGAAATCTACAATATGAGGTTAGTCATGAATGTTCTAACTTATTTATATTAAAATAAACCTTCCTTTAAATATTAAATGCACTAAAAATTTGTTCATTTATATATACATATATATATATATACTGGCAGACCCAGCAGACTTTGTCCTGCCCAAACGTTTAATTCTTCTGTCATGGCCAAATGATAAAAATATGTTACATTTTTACCATAAAATTCACTTATTAATAAGTTTGCAAGAAAACTCCTCACTGCCATCTGTTGTGGCTCAAGAAGCGTGCATTATGATGTCACATTGTTTTCGTGTGGAATATGTCAGTAATGCAGATGACCTACACATCAGAGATAAAAAAATGCTTATAACCTGATCACCTACCGAGTCCAATTGTGAATGTAAATATCTAGGGACCCACTCAAATATACACAAAAAATTTAATCAAAATCAGTAGTTTATGCTGTTTTTAATTTCGGATTTCAAGTAAACCTCCACTTCTAATTGTCAAATTTCGATCATTTTTGTGTAATACCTACCTCGGTTTATTTTAATAGGATATACTGAGTTTCGTTGTGAAACATAAAAAAATGTTACCACTAGAGCAATTATTAAATTTTCAGTTCAGGTGAACTGCTACACCTAATGGTTTTAGAGGGTCCAATTGTGAATCTAAACCATCAAGGGGACCTAATCAGAACACACAAAATTTTTTTATCTAAATTGATCCAGTAATTCAGTGACAAACACACGTATAGAAGAATTATATATGTACCTCAGGGGTCCTCATCTAGGGGATATGTGGATGGTGACCACAAGGTGCCCAAGCTGAGCAAAACATTTCTTCCACTTACTTGTGTTTTGCACTCTTTTAACCTTACTATCTAACCTCTCTTGGTAAACTCTTGTTTTTTCGACATTGACACTATTAGGGCATCCGAGGGCTAGGGAGTCTTTCCTTTCTTCCATTTCTTCTTTCCTTTATTTTCTTTTCTTCTCCAGAAAAGCCTCGCCAGAGGCTATAAGATGGCAGCCCCATCACTGGTCTTGCCTTCCTTTTGCCAACAACCAATCGAAGGGACTATTATTGTGCTTCCAAGTCTTATATGAGAATTTCCCAGATTCTCTGGGCTGTCCTATGAAACACTGGAGGGAAAATTTTCTATAGGATCGTAACAGGCCTTGGCCTAGTACTTGGAAGAAAGAAGAAGATATATGTAAAGATGTATGAGAAATGCCATATTTCTATGTGACATTTTTAAAGTGCTACATTCTATTTCTAGATAAATCCAACATCTACGAAACTGCTGACTGGAAATGGTGAGAGTGTTTATGAAGATGAAACAAGGTGTGGTTTTGGTAATTTCCACCCTGATTGGCTACAGAAACTGGCCAGTAAGAAATCATATGTCCTTCTTTACGGACTCATTGGGATGTTTGATATTGCCCTTGGAACTTACTTTGTCTCCACGATCAGCACTGTCGAGAAGAGGTTCAAACTGCCAAGCAGAGCAACAGGTCAGAATTACCAACTTTTATAATTAACAATGACTATTGAACAATAATCACAAACAGGAATGAGATGCACAAAGAAATTAAACATAGGCTCAATTCTGGAAATGCGTGCTTATTATGCATTGCAGAGACTTTTGATGTCCCAACTCCTTTCAAAAAACGTTAAGCTGAAAATATATAAAACTATTATTCTACCAGTTATATATTATATGGGTGTGAAACATGGGCTCTTACTTTAAGGGAGGAAAGGAGATTACGAGTATTTGAGAATAAAGTTCTTAGGAAAATTTTTGGACCAAAGAGAGATGAACAGACAGGTGAATGGAGAAGACTACATAACAATGAAATACATGGTCTTTATAGGAAGCCAGATATAATAAGAACAGTTAAATCTCGTAGACTGCGATGGGCAGGACATGTTGCGCGTATGGGGAATGAAAGACGTGCATGAAAACTTCTTGTAGGAAAGCCAGAAGGAAAACGCCCTGTTGGTAGACCAAGAATGAGGTGGGAGAACAACATTAACTATGATTTGAGGGAAGTAGATTATACAGGAAATGATTGGAAAGCATTAGCTAGGGATAGGGATGTATGGAGAGCTTATGTCCGCGCGGCCATGAACCTATGGGTTCGATAGTGCCAGTGACTGACTAAGACTAATTATTTAACTCATGCCCAAAATGGGAGTCAATGACCAATCATGTTCCAAATAATTTTGTTTTGCAACCAATGACAGTCATGTTTTACCTCGATTTTATCAATTTAATTTTATAATTTTAAAATCAAACTCCTGCTTTTTAACATTCTGAATAGATCATAGCATTATTTTGCAGTGACTGCATGCGGCTAGCAGATTGTATATATAGTGCACGAATGTAAACACATAGTGCTTGCGGGAGATAATATAAAAACATTTGTAGCAATTGATTATACCACAAAGAAAAAGAAACCACTGTTTGCACTTTCTTAAATGTATTATTTCCCAGGAATTTACATTCCAGAAAAATATAATTGACATATTTACATTATAGTTCCTGCACTAGGTAGGTAATTTGTAATATTACAGTATAGTTATTTAGTTATTTATAGGTTGGCAATTCCGAAATGTAGGAAATTGAACTTTCAATCATGGTCACCATCCCTGTAAGTGCAAAAAAAAATGTATTCAACTCAATTTATAAAAGGGATAACATATATTTGGTTTGTTACCTACAGGCATGATTTCAGCTGCATGGGATTTTGGTGGTTTGTTTTCAAATCTAACTTTGTCGTATCTTGGAAGTAAAGGTCACAAAACAAGATGGGTTGCTGCTGGAATTCTGTTAGCAGGACTTTCTTGCTACTTGAGACTTGTGCCTCACTTAGTGCTTGGACCTGGACAAGATGCTCTGGAACTCACCACTGAGTACCAAGATATGTATCACATCACGCACAACACCACCGGTAACCAAACTAACGGTATGTACAAAGTTAATCTGTTAGTTCTCTGTAACCACATTATTTTCTATTAACCTGGTCAACATGATTTTTGTCTCATGAGTACCAATATTTGTACTTAATGCAGCTTTTTATCGTGTTTTCAAATATGTACTCGGAATTTCTCCATCACCCACAGTTTTTTTTGTTTCAATTTCAATTAATGGATATAAATAATAATTTTTTTAAATTTGAAGAGAAAAATTTTCGCCTAGACCGGGACTCGAACCCGGGATCCTTGGCTTTCCGGGCCAAGTGCTCTACCAACTGAGCTACCGAGGCGAGTTACGATCTAGACGCAAATTTTTCTCTTATATACGTTGTAATTCCCTATCGCCAAATGCTTTTGAAACCATTGTTTCTATCTATGCAAATGGCGGCTTCTTAGTTAAGAAGACATTTATTGGAAATTTAACATTACTTTAAAAGCCAGTAAGGCCTCTAATGATGTTTTTATTATTAATTTAACATTTCTCAATGAAAGATAAATTAAATTTGAAGAGAAAAATTTTTTTTTCGCCTAGACCGGGACTCGAACCCAGGACCCTTGGCTTTTCTCTTCAAATTTAATTTATCTTTCATTGAGAAATGTTAAATTAATAATAAAAACATCAATAATTTTTTTAATAAACATTTTTTCTTAAGTTATGTAGATAGGAAATAACACTATGAGATTTATTTTAATATTGTTTAATTGTTTCTTGACTCGCTTCATACTTCTTAACTCCCTCGTATACTTGAGTTTCGTCACCTCATTTGTGACATTGTCAATGCTGTATTACATTCACAACTGATGTCCAACAGCATCCTCTCCTGCTGACTGACCTCCGCGATTGATTTGGAAGTTTGTCGGTCAGCCATCAGATGGCGTGGAGGTCAGTCTGCAGGATAGAAGGCCGTTGGACATCAGTTGTGAACGTAATACAGCATTGAGAATGTCACAAATAAAGTGAAGAAACTCGAGTCTGCATGGGAGTTAAGAAGTATGACGTGAGTGAAGATACAATTAAACAATATTAAACATTTTTTCGTTCATTTGTCCATTGAAAATAAAACCAAATAAGCTAACTCAAATGATTTCAGCTATGGAAAAGAGATATCAAGGTACATGGAATCCTAATATGCTGGTGGATTATTGTTGGACCATCAAGAGGGATGCTTCACAGGCGAAATATAGCAGAAAATCGTCATTTCTTACTTTCTAGGTGAGTCCGAATGTTCGAATATTGTGTAGTTACGAATGTAGAAAATATTAAAGTGTTTGAAATTAAAAAATAGCTGTCTCTCGGAAACCTTGCGTGATGGAGAAAAACTGACATCATATTTGAATTCAGGAGAAAAAATACTATCAGAATCACATATTTTTCTTTCTGAGACAAAAGTTTCTTTTTTTTTTGCTCAGTGTTATTTAACAAACTTACCCAAATAGAGTAGTGATGAAGTATTAAATTTAATGTTTTTATATTTAATTTAATAATACCACCCTCAATGACTAGTGGTCAATGTTTCTGACTAGTGTTAATGAGGTCCCGGGTTCGATTCCCACTCAAACCATAAGAATTTTAGATAAATTAAAGTGTTTTATACCTCTCCCCATAACCAATCAAGATGGTACTGAGGATGGGGCTGCCAGAGGCCTGAAATCACGATCTACTTAGAAGATTGGTTATGAGGAGAGGTATCAAACATTTTAATCTATCTAATAAAATTAAACCTCATAGTGATTTATTCCTATAAAAGTTCAACATAAGAATTTTTCCTTCAAGGGAATCATTCCTGTGGCTGCCCAGGGTCTGGAATTTAGGTTAAGAACTCTCCTGGCGCTTCATTATCATTTATCACCCATCATATCATCGGGGTAACGTAACTCCGCCTTCTAGGCGCCCCAGCTTCAGAAGTGGGTTACAATTAACCCATTGGCTTACACAGACGGCTCCCAGCCGGCTGATCAAGTGAAGCCCATTCTTACACAGACGGCTGTGAGCCGGACTGAGCAGCTGTAGCTTCTTCTTAGTGTTTCTTTAGTTTTGTCAATAGATGGCATGACATGTTATATACCGTTGGAAAGCTGAAAGAATTATCTATTCAATGGTGTACAACATACTCGATTTTTCTCCATAGATAGCGAGTTATAAGCCATTGTTTTTTGGTTATGCTAATTTTCTAAAATTAAATGGTAAATATGGGTGCAACTATGGAGGAAAATATTAATATGGCAATGGGTTAAGCCAATGCCAGGAGAAGACACGAGAAATGTCGAAATGACAACCTTGGGCATTGAATAAAAAAAAAAATATATATATTTGAAGAGAAAAATTTATCTTTCAGTGAGAAATGTTAAATCAATAATAAAAACATCATATATATATATATATATATATATATATATATATATTTAATTAATACTTGTCACTGAGTTCGGATTTAAATTAAATTTATCAGCGATTGATTGAAGACCAGGCTATGAGTCACTAAAAATACTTGCACTGTATTTGTGTAACTGTTTAGGTTATGAAACCAGTCTAAAAAAAGACAGGATGTCAGGTGACGTGTAAAGAATTTTATTTTAAATTTTATTATCATACAAGTTTGTTTACAGTACAAATGGAACTGAGCATGGAATTGTTATAGGAAAAAACTATTACGGGAAAATATCTTTATAACAAGATGGTGAATTTATAGTAACGTAACCCAATATGCACTTTAAACATTTATATTGCAATACTAAAAAAACTCCAAGCGCGACAGGCGTAGAAGGCCCTTGGCTGACCAGCCGGCTGCTGGCTTCACATCCACATGTGTCAATCACAGAGGTAGATGGTCATCTAGCCAGTGTAGGGGTAACATGTGGTCAGCATGTCGGGTTCTCCAGTCGTTATAGCTGGTCTTCTCAACCTACAGTTGCTACCCAATTGCCTCACGATGCTGGGTGGGCACCGGTCCCATACTGGCCGAAATTCCATGAGAAAAATTTCTTCCCCCGTGCAGACTTGAACCAGTGCAAGTCCCGTAGTTCTGCGCCAAGGCTTCCTGCCTTAACCATTCGGCTACGGCTACTTACCAGAAATGTTTGTGTTTTACATTTTTCAGAATATTCTGGAAAACAGATGTGCAAGAGCGAGATGCCTGAAGAGGATTGCAGTGTTGGAAGTATTTCTGTGCTGCCCGTTACAATGTTTGTTGTTTCTGCATTTCTGCTTGGAATAGGAACATCTATGTATTACACGCTGGGAATTACTTACATGGATGACAACGTACGCAAGAACAAGACACCGCTCCTGCTGGGTAATAATTCAATATTAACATAACTATTATAATTATATTATTTTCAGTCTGATCATCTTACCTCAATATTAATGTTTTATCGATAAAACAGAATTGTTTTGAAACATGTCCAAGAACAAATCAACATTAATATTGAAGTAAGATGATCAGACTGAAAATAATATAATTAAAATAACCTCAAAATATCACTTCCTAAAATTAAATATTAATTACTTTTATATTTGAAGAGAAAAATATAAACCTAGACCGGGCTTTGAACCCAGGACCTTTATTCATAGTTAAATATGGGAAATAACATTATGAGGTTTAATTTAATATTAGAGTTTGAATTCTTTAACATTCTTACCTCATATGTTTATTCTGATAACATATAAACATATGACGTAAGAATGTTAAAGAATACAAACTCAAATATTTCCTGTATAATCTACTTCATTCAAATCATAGTTAATGTTGTTCTCCCACCTCATTCTTGGTCTACCAACTGGGTGTTTTCCTTCTGGTTTTCCTACAAGAAGCTTCCATGCATGTCTTTCATTCCCCATTCGTGCCACATGTCCTGCCCATCGCAGTCTATGAGACTTAACTGTTCTTATTATGTCTGGCTTGCTATAAAGACCATGTAGTTCACTGGTAGTAGTCTTCTCCATTCACCTGTCTGTTCATCTCTCTTTGGTCCAAAAATTTTCCTAAGAACTTTATTCTCAAATACTCGTAATGTCCTTTCCTCCCTTAAAGTAAGAGTCCATGTTTCGCGCCCATATAATATAACTGGTAGAATAACAGTTTTATATATTTTCAGTTTAACATTTTTTGAAAGGAGTTGGGACATCAAGAGTCTCTGTAATGCATAATAGCACGCATTGATTACAACATATGTATTTCAAAATTTAAATATGTACTTCTTAAAAGATTTGTTATTTTTAATCATGTTAATTGAAAGTATTTGAATGTTGCAGCAATATGGCATTGCTTACGAATGCTTGGACCAACATTGGGATTCTTATTTGGTTCATATGCATTGACACTGTACGTAGATACTTCTTTACATCCCACCATTGCAAGTGACGATCCACGCTGGATTGGTGCTTGGTGGCTAGGTGAGTAGATATCAGATCAACTGGAGATCATGAAGATGAAGCTATTCTCTATTTCAAACCAGTTGATAGAGATCCACTCCACTAGCAGGTACAGGCAGCTAGTAAAGGGGAAGGTACTACTCTCTGTTACAAATACATCAGTCTTCTGAATTATGTTATAAAAATAAAATTATATTGGATTATATACTGAACAATTCAAAAATTTAGAATAGTATTATATAATATATAATAGTTATTTTTAAAACTTATACCTATATATACATTTTTTTTTGTGTCTACTTGTTTAACATCTCCTTTGTATGCATATTTAAATCCAAGCTTCTACTGTGTCTAAATTATGTTCAAATGTATATTGAAACAAAAATTTATGTATACAGTGAAACATTTAACTGTGTTTTCCTTATATCTATCATACAATAACTAAGCACTAAGTATTACTAAAAAAATAATTATTTATCAAAAATGTATTAAAATATTCTATTAAATGCTAACTAAACACTTAATTCTACTAAATAAATGATGTATTAATTGAATTTTCAAGACAATGTACTCGTCATTATCAAATAATGGCTCGACCAGTCCTATGTTATGGGAGTGAAGCGCTGAACAGCTGGCTACACCGAATGGGATCAAAAGAAAAATGTAGAAATCCTTCAAGAACTTAATGTGTCACCAATACTGGACTACATCTCCAGATATCAGCTAAACTGGAAGGAACGTGTCTCAAGAATGGCTAGATCCAGGATCCCCAAGGCAATAATGAACTACTGTCCATATGGGAAACGGTCACTTGGTCGACCTATGAAAAGATGGCATGAAAACCACTTCCTCAGGCCGTAACAGTTCTTCTAGGACTATTACCTGGCAGGATGATGATGATGATGATTCTACAATCCACCACACTGCTAGAACTAAGAACAGTCTACTGAGAAAGACAAATGTTTTTTGTGCTGTCAATACAATGTCAGTACTGAACTACACTATTAACAATAGGCGACCCTCCGCCGATCTGCCACCCCGCAAAATTATCATACTAAAACTGTGTGTTTTGTATTATATTAGTTATAGAAATCTTAATATAAATTTAGAAAATAACAAAATAAGTCAGGAATTAAAAACTATATATCATATTTTTTACAAAAATCCTCTGAAAGAGGATAAAATTATAATATTTTATTTTCTGGTTTTCACAGTTTTGGGGGAGTTGGTTTATAACTGGTAACAGCCACATTCCTAGCTTTGACCTAGTTATTGTATGCACCCCTACAGTAGTGGGGGTAGTAAAATGATGTCCGTTCTATCAACTCCGTTGACATAGAATAATAGTGCTCTTTTTGAAATGTCAATTTTAGTGCAATTTGTAATAAGAATTTGAATATGGAGATAACCTCATATAATAAAGTAGGGAATTTTTACATTGTGAGGTTTTCTTAACCCTAGTACGTTGGATCACCAACCAAGGCCAAATTTTGTCCATATTATATTTAACTATAAATCTATATTTATAGAATGTAAATTAAGTTAATTTTTTGATATTAGTTTATTAATAAACATCCTAAATTACATACTAATATAAAAGTAATATTTTGATTATAAAGGGTGTCGAAAATTGTATAATTTAATATATTATTATTTTTATGTCACTAGTGAAATATAACAAGCAATAATTCTTCTTCTTCCTTCCAAGTATTAGGCCAAGGCCTGTTACGATCCTATAGAAAATTTTCCCTCCAGCGTTTCAATAATTCAAACAGCAATGTAATTGGATAGCACACCAGTTTGCAGAACTAGAGGTCCAGAGTTGAAATCCCGGTTCAAACTTTAATTCTTCTTTTTTTAAATTAGATTCTATGCAGAATTGGAAAATGTTAATTAAAATAAAAACATTGAGAACATAATATGTAATATTAATGAATGAGTTGGAGAAAATGCTTTAACATCTCTCCTCATAAAGTTGTGTGTCTTCACGATACCGGTTCTAAAAGTATAGTTTTACTTACATCTTCAGTCAAACTCCAACTGTCGAAATTTCGTCATTAACATCATCTTCTGAACTGCCATCTGGTGTTGATTTTATGAATTTGGAGATCAAATTATTCTCGTTGGGAATATCAAAATTCATGGCTTTATATTTATTCTTCTGAATGTGAGATGTTAAAGCATTTTATCCAACTCATTCATTAATATAAATACCTCATAGTGTCACCTCCCACTTTGATTTTTATTAAAAACATATAACTGAGTGACTTTTTCTTGTCCAATGGCACTATGTTGAAATTTCTGGGTTTCACCCTGGCATTGGCAGAATTGTAATCCATTTCTTAGGTTGGGGCACCTGGAACGCAGAGTTACGTTACCCCGATGATATGATGGTTGATAAATGATAATGAAGCGCCAGGAGAGTTCTTAACCTAAACTTAACCTAAATTCCAGACCATGGGCAACCATAGGAATAATTCTCTTTAACCCATTCGCTTCAAGTTTAAATGTTCAATACATTTCCCCCAGAAACTGAATATTAAATCACCGTATTCTGGGTTTTAACTTTCAGGCATTCAAAACGAACAAAAGAGAACGGTTCTTGAGATCACAATAAGGGTGAAGGCCAAAATACATTCCTGTAGTATTCATAAATGTTAACGAAAGATTACCCTGCCAAGGGATGTATAAAATATTTCAGACTTAAGTGAGTGTACCTTGTCTTCTGAGGCGAATAGGTTAAGGAATAATTCCTATGGTCTGACCGGGAATCAAACCCGGGATTTCATGAACTGTAGTTAGAAAGCTGACCACTAGCCCATAAAGATGGTTGTGACAATTAACTAACTAACTCGTAGTCTCTATCGAACCCTTAGGTTCATGGCCACATGGACATAAGCTCTCCATACATTCCTATCCTGAGCTAATGTTTTCCAATCATCCCCTGTAATCTACTTCCCTTAAATCATGGATAATGTTATTCTCCCATGTCATTCTTGGTCTACCAACTGGGCATTTTCCCTCTGGTTTTCCTACAAGAACCTTCCATGCACCTCTTTCATCCCCATATGTCCTGCCCATCACACTCACTTAACTGTTCTTATTGTATCTGGCTTCCTATACATACCATGTAATTCACTATTATGTAGTTTTCTCCATTTGCCTGTCTGTTCATCTCTTTTGGCACAAAAATTTTCCTAAGTGCTTTATTCTCAAATACTCGTAATCTCCTTTCCTGCCTTAAAGTAAGAGTCCATGTTTCGCACCCATATAATATAACTGGTAGAATAATAGTTTTATATATTTTCAGTTTAACGTTTTTTGAAAGGAGTTGGGACATCAAAAGTCTCTGCAATGCATAATAGCACGTGTTTCCAGAATTGAGCCTATGTTTAATTTCTTTGTGCATCTCATTCCTATTTGTGATTATTGTTCCTAGGTATTTGAATTCAGCCACTTCCTCAAAATTTTCCTTGTAACAATTAATATTTAGTTTATTTTATTTGGTTATGTGAGGGTAAGTTAGAATATACCAGGATAGTGGCCACTATGTTATATTTTTAAATTAACACTTTTCAGAATTGGACATAGTTTTTCTTTCTAAAATAAAAGCGGCTTTGTTCTTTAGACAGAATAAAAAACATTACTTTATTATTTATTTCTCTGGTTTGTTTCTACATGATGTGTATTTTGTTATTTGATTTGTTATTGATGCCTAATGTTTATTTTAAACCCAAGAACTATTGAGGTCCACATTTTACTCCAGACCCATACAGCTGTTTCCTAATATAATTGCTTCTTTTCCTAGGTTTTTTACCAATTGGTACAGTTTTAATCTGTCTTTCTGGAGCTTTGGCATTGTTCCTAAAAAGTTACCGAGAGCTGCTCAGAGGGCTGCAATTACAAATAATGGAAATGAACCGACGAATACAACAAGGTCGTTTAGTGGTAAGTGATGTTAAACTGATTTACTGCAAGTTCAAAACTGAAAGAAAGGACCTGCCATCTACATTCATTATGCCTTTGAAGCCAACATTTGAATTACCGTGTATGTATTCAAATTTAAGGCTGACATGAATATATGGGATGTGGACTTTTACGAGTGCTTTTCATTATACGAGGGCGGATCAGAAAGTAACGCACAATAATTTTTTTTTTAAAAAGTTTAATAGTAAAAAAAAGGAAAAAAATCACAAATGAACTTACATCTTTTACCTACTTTTCGACATAGTCACCAACTTTCTCAACACATTTTTCCCATCGTGTTACCAGTTTCAATATGCCCTGTTCGTAGAAGTCCGTTTGGTTGGAGTGTAGCCATCTGCGCACTGCTGATTTCACTTCCACATCTGTCTCAAAGCGTTTGGCGGCCAGGAATTTCTTCATGGGACCAAACAGATGAAAGTCCGATGGTGCAAGATCCGGACTGTATGGTGGATGCTGGAGCACCTCCCAACCAAATTCGGCGATTTTCTGACGAACGACAGCAGCAACATGGGGGCGAGCATTGTCATGAAGAAGTTTAACGTTAATGTTGTGATGTTTGTCATGAATGACACGACGCAACTTCACCAAAGTTTTAATGTAGGCCGCAGTATTCACAGTGGTCCCGTGTTCAGCAAAGTCCACCAATAAAACACCATGCATATCCCAGAACACTGTCACAAGCACTTTCCTGGCAGATTGAGTCACTTTGAATTTTTTCTTTACTGGGGAACCAGCATGTTTCCACTCCATTGATGGGTGCTTTGTTTCGGGCGTGTAGTGGTACGCCCACGACTCATCACCTGTGACGATTCCTTCCAGAAAGTCATGTCCTTGTGCGGTGTACCGCGTTAAGTGGTCCAAGCTTGCCATCATTCGCTGGCCCTTGTGGTCGTCTGTCAGGTTCTTAGGCACCCAGCGAGCACTAACTTTACGGAATTTCAAATTTTCATGAACAATATCGTACACCACACCATAGGAAATGTTGAACTTCTGCGATAAGGCTCGCAGTTGCACACGCCGGTCGTTCAGAATTGCCGCCTCAATGCCTCTGACATTCTGCGGGATTGCTGCTGTTGTCGGCCGGCTGGAGCGTGGCGAATCACTAAGGTTCACGCGTCCCCCCTCTTGGAAGAATGTGCACCACCTGGAGACATTGCTACGGTCCATACAATCATCCCCATACACGCCACGCATGTCCCTGTGAATTTCACTGGGTTTATGCCCTTTGGCCCACAAAAATCGAACAACACTTCTCTGTTCCTCACAGGTGGACGACTGTAGCATGCGCGCCATCTTTGTTGCATAGTTCAAGCTTCTCTCGCAAGAGGTGCACCTGAGAAAAAATACCATCTGTAGTGAAAACTTCAAACTATATCTCTGTGAAATTTCAACATTCTAGCTGCAATACCAAGGCAGAAAAAAATTATTGTGCGTTACTTTCCGATCCGCCCTCGTATATGTGAATAGAATAATACATGAATGGAGGAAAACACAACGGGGATGTATACCCATCTATAGGAACCTCAAAGTCGATGCTATTCTTTTTGCAGATGATATAGCTCTTCTGACACTTTCCAAAAATGATTTGCAATGATCAATTTATAATTTACAAAAAAATAGCTGTCAAATTTAATATGGAAATATCAATTAACAAAACTAAAATTATGGCATTTCATGGGAAGGACCCCATACAAAGTAAAATCTGTCTCCAGAAATGTAAATGGCAAAAATCGTAACAACGGCTCATAGCATTTGGGATTAATAATAATAATAATAATAATAATAATAATAGCTTTATTTTACCTGGCAGAGTTAAGGCCTTAAGGCCTTGTCTACCACTCAACCAGGTTTAAAAGAAATACAAAAGAAAAGTCTTAAATCTAAATTACAATATATATATAAACGATTACAAGTTATGAATACAATACAATTAATATTTATAATGTATTTTGATTTACTCTAAATTTAACGAATTAAATATATAATATGTACAAGATATATAAAAAAACGAGGAAAAGATTAATGACATAGTATAAAATTAAATAAATAGAGAAAAATTAATTATTAGACAACAGGTAACTGTATAAGCGTGACTTAAAGGTGCCAAGTGTGCGGCATTAGGGAATTAACTATGTATAAGAGAAAAAATACGCGTTTAGATTGGAGGCCTAGGTAGCTCACTTGGAATAACATTGGCATAGAAAGTCAAAGGTCCTGGGTTCAAACCCCAGTCTAGGCATATATTTTTCTTTTGAAATGTAATAATTGTATTTGAATTGAGGCACTTGTTTATTGTAGACTAAATGTATTATGATTTTCAGATTTTAAATCAGTCGTGAGGCGTCTACTGAAGAACAGGATCCTGCTGTTCAACTCGCTCAGTACTGTCTGTTTCATGTTTGGAGTGATTGGTTACTGGATATTTATGCCAAAATACATGGAAACACAGTTCAGGCAGTCGGCTTCCAAAGCTAGTCTCATTACAGGTGAATATATTTATTATAACTAATGCCATGAGTGGCATTTGTTTGAACTGTTTAATGAATAAAATTAAGCTGTTTACTCACAAATCATTATTTAAATATAGTTATTTTAAAATATTTATATATTTAATGTAAACAGCGATGTTTGAAAACAAATGAGAATTGTTTGGTTATGTCTCATTTAGGTAGAATTTTTTATCACTCACCTCATATTGTTCTTCTTATTTGACTATAAACTAGTTTTGGTCTTCACAACCGTTGTTCTGTCGTCTTGAAGAGCTGTCCTTCACTCCTTTCCATTGGCTGACTGAAAAACCTCGAAACCAGGTCATTCTCACCGGGAATTTCAAAGTTCATCAATTTCTTGTTTTTGCTCTTTTGAATGTAGATCTTTTCCCAAACAGTAAGTTCTTTTGGTTTTTGTATTTGTTTTAATAGCTCTTCAAGACGACAGAACAATGGTTGTGACTATACTGAGGATGGAACAGAAACTATGTTCCGAAACTAGTTTATAGTCAAAAATATGAGGTGAGTGATAAAAAATTCTACCTTAATGAATATACCTCATAGTGAGAATTCCTAAAATAAGTAATTATGTCTCATTTGTTCATCACTACAACTTGATCATTCTATTTATTGCCAAATATGATCACAATATTGTAAGAATGCACCCTAGTGGAGAAAAAATGAAACACATCAAACTGTAATTTAAATTCATTGGAGAACATTTTGTTTAAACAACTCACCTCATAGGATTTATGCTTCCATGATACCGTGGTTTCAAACACAGTCATGTTCATCCTCAGCCATAACTCTGACTGACAAAATTCTTCGGGCATCAACTGTTCTATTGTCGCCATCTTCTGTACTGCCATCTGTGGTTGAATTTATGAACTTCGAAATCAAAGTAATTTTGTTAGGGATATCAAAATTCATTGATCTATCTTTATTTTTCTGAATGTATATCTTTTCCCAAACTGTCAATTCCAAAGGCTTCTCTACTTGTTTTGTTGTTTAAACAAAATGTTCTCCGATGAATTTTAATGATTATACCTCATAATTATTATATTTGAAGAGAAAAATTTTCGCCTAGACCAAGACTCAAACCCGGGACCTTTGACTTGACGGGCCAAATGTTCTACCAACTGAGCTATCTTTCAATGAGAATTGTTAAATCAATAATAAAAACATCATTAGAAGCCTTACTAGCTTTATAAAGTAGTGTTAAATTTCCAATAAATGTCTTCTTAACTAAGAAGCCGCCATTTGCAAAGATCGAAGCAATGGTTTCAAAAGCTCTTGGCGAGAGGGAATTACAACGTATATAAGAGAAAAATTTGCGTCTAGATCGCAACTCACCTCGGTAGCTCAGTTGGTAGAGCATTTGGCCTGGCAAGTCAAAGGTCCCGGGTTCGAGTCTCGGTCTAGGCAAAAAATTTTCTCTTCAAATATAATTTATCTTTCAGTGAGAAATGTTAAATCAATAATAAAAACATCATACCTCATAATGTTTACTTCCCAACATTAATTTAATACAGCATCAAACTGTATATTATAACCAACATTGTATGTTATTAATTATTTTTTTAGGAAACAACTCAGTAAAATCATTATTTAAAAACACAATTATTGAACACACAATTATCAAATGTGTAGGTCGAAGGAATCTGTTCATTATTTGCTATGTTTAATGTACTCACACATGATGTCATAGAGGCAGTAAACAAAGAAACACAGCAGGTGACAGTATACATGTATGCAGATGATATGGCGATCACCTCAAGCAATAGGATAGAACTACAGAAAGCCATGGATGCACTCCAAGTTTGGACAGAAGAAAACGAACTCACTATAAATGAAGATAAGACAGAATACGTCGTATTTCGGAAAGGAGGTAGACTAGAGGCAAACACGGAAATCTACTACAAAGGAAAACCACTGAGGAAAGTCAACACATATAAATATCTAGGGATCACGATCCAAACAAATGGGAAATCATTCACATTACACATAAAAAGGAGACTGATAGAAGCAGTGAGGGCCATAAACGATATAAAGAACATACAAGCCCTATCACTCAACACAGCAATGAGACTATTCGAGGCCAAGATACTACAGGCGGCAACGTACAGACTGGAAATAATATGGGAACGGCTAACGAAGAGACAGCTGGAGAGCCTGGAAGCCAGATACCTAAAGAGAGTGATGGGGTTATCAAAATATACCCCATCCAGGCTGACATATGTGATGGCTAGAGAAACATTCCTGCTTCAAGACCTGATGCTGAAATTCTTGTTACCCACAACAGAGGCAGCAGCAAAGGTACTACACAACAGAAGGAGAACAGATCTGGGACGAATTCTACTCCACAGAGGCGATGGCAAACAACAACTGGATGTCGGCGAACTACGAGCTGCAACACCTGGTGACCAGGATGGCGGTACACGGTATCCGCCAGAGAATATGCACCAAGAAGACATATCACGTACCAGAAGACACATGGGTATGCGAGATGTGCAAGGAAAGATGTGACCGATACCACATCACAGTGTGTAAAAACAGAAAGAAATCCATAAGTGAATATGCACGGGACAAATAAAACAAAACAATACACAATGTGTGAACATTCTCATTATTATTATATTCAACGTATTTGTTAGAGAGTCAGTCACTGCAAAATAATGCTCTGAATATTATAAAGGAGGAGCTTTCTGTATTTTGGTAATCAAAATGTGATAATTATCGAGACGAAACACGACTGTGATTGGTTGTAAAACAAAATTTATTGAAACGTGATTGGTCAGTGACTCGTATTTGGGGCATGAGTTAAATAGTCATACCTTTATAACGTTGTTGTTGTTTTGAAATGCTGGGCCTTGGCACCGAAGCCATTAGCGTTCTTGCTCTCCAATATTTCTCTATGGTGGATCCAACAGGTAATACTTCACAGGTTTGTAGATGTTCTTCATTCATTTCTTCATCTTTGTTGCATAGAGGACAATTTGGATTCGTGTAGATTCCTATTTTATATAAATGTTTGGCCAAATAGTCATGTTCTGTAAGCAGTCTAAATTTTGCTACTGTAGTTTTACGTGGAATTTCTGGAATAATATCTGGCTTCTTTAGTAAAATATTCCATTTTTTGTCTTTAGCATTATTACATAGGTCTTGGTTTTGTTTGATTTTATATTTATTTTTAATTATTCTTTTTATGGATGTGAAAGGTAAGCTTCTAGTTGTATTCTGAATTAGATTGGAGCCTTTTTTGGCAAGAAAATCAGCAGTGTCATTTCCAGCAATTCCACAATGTGCAGGTATCCATTGCACTTGAATTCTTTTCTGTAGTTTTTGGAGTTGTTGAATCATTTTGTAGCACTCTTTAATTTGTACTGACTTCATTTTGTGTGGATTTATTGCATATATTGCTGCCTTAGAATCAGAGAGTATGACAGCATTTTGAAATGTATTTATTGTGTATAGTAATTGTTGGAGTGAAATATGAATAGCCGTTACTTCATAATTAACATGTTATTTTTAGGTTCAATTGGATTGGTTTGTTCTGGAATGGGAGTTTTGGCTTCAGGAATTGTGATATCAAAATTTAAGCCTCGTCCCCGTTACCTGGCTGCTTGGAATGTTATAGTGGAGTTATGTGAAGTTATTGGACATTTTTCTTACATCTTCCTTAACTGCGCTATAGATAACCTTCATGGTCAAATGAAACCAGATCATACGTACGTACATTTCTTCTATTTATACAATGTTTTTATTATTATTAAGTTATGTAGGTAGGAAATAACACTATGAGGTTTATTTTAATTTTGTTGAGTTGTTTCTTGACTCACCTCATACTTCTTAACTCCCTCGCAGATCTAGATTTCGTCACTGTATTTGTGACATTCTCAATGCTGTTCACATTGAGAATGTCACAAATACAGTGACAAAATCTGGATCCTGCAAGGGAGTTAAGAAGTACAGGGTGCGGCAGCATAACTTCCTTTTTTTAAAACTTAATAAAATGCATTGTATGAATCAGAAAATTTTTATTCGTTTTTTATAATATAGGCACATACATAAAGTTTTGTTTTACTCAGTTTTGAAGATTAAATCAGGTAGGTGACGTCCCCCATTCTCCATACACTGAGTAAACCGATTTCTGGCGTTTGTCATGACTCCTGCCAGCATAGCAGGCGTTATGTTGGCAATTTCTTCCTGGATGTTGGTCTTCAAATCTTGTAGGGTCCTTGGACGGTTCACATAAACACGGGATTTCAAATAACCCCATAGAAAAAAATCACAAGGGGTCAAATCGGGAGAGCGGGCCGGCCACTTCAAATCGCCCCTAATTGAGATAAGGCGCTCTGGGAAGTGTTCCCTCAAAACAGTCATCGATGCTCTTGAAGTGTGTGCCGTTGCACCGTCTTGTTGGAACCAAGTGTCCCCTAAGTCCAACTCATCTAGCCGTGGGAAAAAAATTCCTGTAACATGTTTACATACCGGTCCGAATTCACTGTCACTGTGACTTCATTTTCCTCAAAGAACCAGGGACCAATAATTCCACTTGAGGAAATTGCACACCACACTGTGACTTTAGTGAATGCAAAGGCCTTTGATGCAATTGTCGAGGATTGGTGTCAGCCCAGTAGCGCATGTTTTGTTTGTTGACGGATCCACACAAATGAAAATGGGCTTCATCACTAAAAAAAACAATAGCGTCCTCAGGAACGACTTCCAGAAGAACCTCACACGCGTTCCTCCGAGAATTGAAGTCACGTTCAGAAAGTTCCTGCACAATTGCCATCTTGTATGGATGGAAATGAAGATCATCATGAAGTATTCTCCTTACAGAACGATCGGAAAGTCCAAGGGCAGACGCATGTTTGCGCGCAGAATGCCGTGGTGATCGCAACATTGAAGCTCTCACTACCTCAATGTTCTCAGGTGATCTAATCGGCCGAGGGACTCCAGTTCTTCGTCTTGTCGCACTTGCAGTTTGTCTGAACGTAGTGACCCACGTAACAATTGATTTCCGGTCCGGGACAGGGGGCCAACGGGGCTATTTAAAGCGATTCCGAAAGGCGCGCCGGGTTGCGATCACAGAACATCCGCTCGAAAAGTAGGCCTCAATGGCAAACGCACGCTCCTCACTGTTCCAACGCATGATGGCGACTGAACTGTGTCAGGACAAAACTTTATAGTCCCCCCTCTCGAACGAGACCACTAGCGCTCCGCTACGACATCAACCGACTAAATGGCGCACATTTTAAAAAAGGAAGTTATGCTGCCGCACCCGGTATGAGGTGAGTCAAGAAACAACTCAACAAACTTTTTATTATTAATTTAATACTTCTCACTGAAGGACAAATAAAAAATATTTTAGATTTGTCCATTGCTATCTTCTCGTGGTAGCAAGCTGCCTTGTTTGCAGTGGGTCCAGGTTTGATCCCCGGAAAGGACAAGTTTCCTGGGTGAGGTTTCTTCCTCACCTGTAAGACAAATGTCAGGAAACTTTAAGGCCCAAATGGTCCCCGAACACCATCTGACCATCATTATCATATTCACCTCATTAGATTAAGTTTAGTTTAAGGCCTCTCCTGGCGCATCATTACTGTCTTTCAGGCGCCCCAACCTTAGAAGTCCCTCCATTCTCTGTCCCATAAAGTTTTTCCCACAATTTTACAAAGTATTTTCATTTCTGTTGTTTCCAACAATCTCTTTGTTTTTACAGTATCTGGTCTTGTTTCTGCCTGATAAGTTATAATAGTGTCTTACTACTGTTTTATAAATTCTGACGTTAGTTTCTGTTTTTAAAAGTGTATTTTTCCAAATTGTACCATTAAGACATCCAGCAATTTGTATCCCTTTAATATTTAACTTTTATAGGAATTAATCACTATGAGGTTTAATTTATGGTGAAATTAAATGTTTCTTACCTCTCCTCATATAAATCTTCCAAGTAGATCGCGATTTCGAGACCATAACGGTCTCATCTTCAGTACCTCTGGGAAGAAGAAGAGTTTCTTCTGATCGACATAACATCAGTCGCCAAGATTGTACTGAAAATGAGACTGTTATGGTCTCGAAATTGCGATCTACTTAGAAGAATTATATGAAGAGAGGTAAGAAACATTTAATTTCACCATCCCTTTAATAAGCTGTTGTCTGACTTCTGTATTCCCATAACTTGTTGATTCAATTCCTAATTATTTGAATGTTATTCCTTGTTGAATAATTTCACCTCATAAAATTTTGTGACCTCCTCAAGACCGAGTAGGTTTATTTTGGGAGGGGCTATGTTAAGTTGATTACTATATCAATTAATATATTTGATAATAAACAGATATTGGTAAAAGTAAAGTCTCTAAAAAGGAAATGTAAAAATCATAAAAAGCATCCCACGGCTCGCACGCTAAAAAACAATACCAACATTAAATATATTACTTGGCCAAGTTAAGTCTGCCCAGCTAGTGTGTTGGCGCTAGTGTCGCTAAACTATTTCTCTATGGAAGGGAGAATCCCTAAAAACACGTGACATGTCATAGTTATCCCATCTACATAAAAAAGTTGTACTTCAATGGATTCCGGCCCATTGTGGAGTGACAGGCAATGAAATAGCCGATTTTCTAGCCAAGAAGGGTAGCAAAATTGTTTCAAACCGAACTTCTACTCCAGTTTCCTTTCACTCTATCAAAAGAATTATCTCAAATAAATACATCAATAAACTTAGAGAAGAATACACCACCAAAACATCTGGAAAGGAATGGGAAAATCTACAAGCTTATGACATTACTACATTACAAAGAAAATCTGCAGTAGCAACATTCAGACTGCTAACGGGACATGACTGCTTGAACAAACACCTACACAGAATTGGCATAACAGATTCACCTAAATGCTCTTTTTGCAATTTAAATGAAGATATGGAAAGAAACCATCTCCTCCGTTGTCCAGTTTTTGTAGAAGAGACCAGCCTTTCTGCTAAATATTGGAGTGCAAGAGAGCAAATGATTTCATTATCAAGTGCTCGACATTAGATACCAACCAACCATCATTACGTAGTTGTCAAATTGCCCACCGCTGTGGTCTCGAGGTCCGTTTTATGATTTTTACATTTTCTTCTTAGAGAATTTACTTTTACCAATATCTGTTTGTTATCAAATATATTAATTGATATAGAGCACCCCACGCTTTTGATGGTAAAATTATTTTCTTTTTGTTGATAACTCTAGTTTTATTCTAGATGTGTTGGAGATGATTTTTTTGTTGACCACTTTAATTTTATCCCAAGCGTGTTGGAAATTAAAATTATTTTTCATTTTTTAGTTCGGTTTCTAATAAAGTGTGTTTTAGTTTTTTTATAACTATTATTTATTAAGAAAAACTTGATAATGTTACTTCCAATTGTAATTTTTGGTTACTTTCTTTCAGTTGGGAGTTAACAGCTGATTGCAACGTGGATTGTGAATGTGGTCCCAGAATTAATTATTCACCGGTTTGTTCTTCAGATGGCAGCACAACTTTCTACTCGCCTTGTCATGCAGGCTGTACAGCCACTGACATCATAAATAACACAAAGGTATGTATGAAATGAAAAACAAAAACATTAAAAGAAGCCGTACTGGCTTTATAATTAACTAACTCACTGGCACTATCGAACCCATAGGTTCATGGCCGTGCGAACATAAGCTCTCCATACATCCCTATCCTGAGCCAATGTTTTCCAATCATCCCCTGTGTAATCTATTTCCCTCAAATCACAGTTAATGTTATTCTCCCACCTCATTCTTCGTCTACCAACTGGGCGTTTTCCCTCTGTTTGTCCTACAAGAAGCTTCCATGCACATCTTTCATTCCCCATTTGTGCCACATGTCCTGCCCATCACAGTCTATGAGACTTAACTGTTCTCATTATATCTGGCTTCCTATAAAGACCATATAATTCACTGTTAAGTAGTGTTCTCCATTCACCTGTCTGTTCATCTCTCTTTGGTCCAAAAATTTTCCTAAGTACTTTATTCTCAAATTCTCATTATCTCCTTTCCTACCGTAAAGTAAGAGTCCATGTTTCACATCCATATAATATAACTGGTAGAATAACGGTTTTATATATTTTCTGTTTAACATTTTTTGAAATAAGTTGGGAAGTGAAGAGTCTCTGCAATGCATAATAGCACGCATTTCCAGAATTGAGCCTATGTTTAATTTCTTTGTGCATCTCATTCCTATTTGTGATTATTGTTCCTAGGTATTTGAATTCAGCACTTCCTCAAAAGTTCCCTCATTTGTCATTAGCTGTCCATTTCCAACTGGCTTTATAATGTAATGTAAAATTCCAAAAAAAAAAAAAAAGTCTTCTTAATAAAGAAGATTGCAAAAGATAGAAGCAAAAGTTTCACGGCATTTGGTCAACAGGAATTTACAACATGTATAAGAGAAAAATTTGCATTTAGATTGGAACTTGCCCAGATAGCTCCGTCGGTAGAGGATTGGTCTAGAAAGGCAAAGGTCCTGGGTTCAAGTCCCAGTCTGAGCGTATAATTTTTCTCTTCAAATATGATTTAACACAAAAGTAATTTGTGACATACTTGTATCTGTTATTGAAATGCGGTACATGTACAGTGGCTTTCACTGTCGAATCGCCTCATTGCATGGCACCAGTGATAGCAACCATTGAGGGCCCAGTTCCCATCAAAAGTATGACGGCTGTAGAAATATGCATTTACATGCATTATTTCATCTTCGGAAGTAGAGTCAATTATTTGCTAATTTTTAACACATTCAGTATCGTGAAGTAATTACAGCAAACTCCCGATTATCTGTGTTAATTGGGACCGAGATATACACGGAAAATTGAAAAACACAGATAATCCAATTAAGTTATTTGGCGCCGTGGAAGTTGATCAGAAATGTATTTACCCACTTTAACACTACTTAAATGTAACAAATATTCATAAAATGTTATATTAAATGTATTTAGGTGCGAGTCGTAATTATCATTATTTTATTTTACTCATAATATAAAAAAAAAGTGGGACTATTTCCTGTTAGAATGGTCACGACAGTTATACAAAATTGTCGCCGTAACCAGCAACAGCTACACTAGTCTTCTTCTTCTTTCCAAGTATTAGGCCAAGGCATATTACGATCCTATAGAAAATTTTCCCTCCAGCATTTCATAGGACGGCCCAGTGATCTTCGTCCTCTTGGTATATAATTATAAACAGCTTTGGGAATCCGATTTGAACTCATTCTTTCAAGATGGTGTTTCCAATTTAGTTGGTACTGTTCAATATATTCCAAAATTGGCGTAGTCTTCAATTCTTTTAAGATATCGGTGTTCCTTTTCCGATCCCATCTGGTGTAACCCGCTGTTCTGCGCATGAATCTCATTTCACAAGCCGTTATTCTGCTTTCATGTTGTCTTTTTAGTGTCCATGCTTCACTACCATAGGTCAACACTGGTCTAGCCAAAGTGTTATATAAACATAATCTGGTGTTTTTTTGTACAAGGGATGGTTTCACAACTTGATTAATAATTCCCAAACTTTTATTATAACTAGTCATTTTTTCAGGGATATCTTTTTCATCCCAGATAGAGAGATAATATCCAAGATATTTAAATTGATTAGATCTCTCTAAAATTTTATTGTATTTCCCGGAAGGATCAAACTATACTAGTAACCACTGATATCCACACTTATAACCAGCGATGACAATAATCAGCAATTTCCACACTAGTAGGGTTATCACTGACCACACTACTAACCAGCGATAAACCCACTGCCACAGCATATCCATGGTTTCAATCTCTAACAAAAAACTCTAACTCATATTACAGTGTGATTATAAAGTCCCAGTACATTTTGTGGATAATGTAGCGCAAATAAAACAAAAATTATAAGGCAGTTTCTACTATCAAGTTAGTGTTCAACATAACCTCCATCAATCTCAAAACATGTTTCCCCGATGCACCGTCGTCTGGAAAACATGCACCAACATATCCTCTGTAATCATTTCACTCGCCTGGCATATGCTTTCTTTCAGCACTTGCAGATTAGAAAACTTGGTTCTGTACACCTGTTGCTTGATGAACCCCCAAGCAAAAAGTCCTAGGGTGCGAGGTCTGACGAACGAGGTGCTCAGATACGAGGAGATGACCTTCCAATCCACCTATTGGGAAACCTGTCATTGATATACCCGCATATAGCCAGAGCAAAGTGTGGTGGTGCTCCATCTTGTTGCAACACCACTGTATCAATGATACCATCTTGCTGTAACTGTGGCTGTAAGAAAAGTTGCAACATATCAAGATACACGTCTCCCGTGAGGGTTTCCTTTGGAATCTGTTTCTAACTTCCTCGTACGACTGGCCTCTTAAATGCGCAGCAACAATCTCTATCCTCTTTTCAATGGTGAACATATTTGTATCTTTTGAATGGCTGTAACAGACATGCGATATGTGAGCGATTTCTTTAAAATGTACTGGGACTTTATAATCACACTGTAATTGAAAGAAACCTCATAGTGTCACTTCCTCTAAATATTAAATATTGTTTCTTAATTTCTCTCTTCTGGAATTTCCAGCTGAATGCTTCCAAAAATCTCTTTGTGCAGAATTTAATTTACTTATCATTTTATATTTTAATTCCCATGTTTTTGCAGTGTTTGTAATGAGTTTTAATGTTATTTAACTTTCACAGGGAAAGAACACTATGAGGTTTAATTTAATAATTAAATTAATGTTTTTATTACCTCACCTCATATCCTTACTGACGATGGAGATAAGCTCTGAAACTGCAGTATAGAAGAAAAAGGATATGAGGTGAGGTAATAAAAACATTAATTTAATTATTAGTTTTAATGTTAGTTTATTTTCTGCAGGTTTACAGTAATTGCAGTTGTATAGGGTCAGAAGGCGGTGGCTGGGTCATGGAAGGAGCTTGCCCTGCTGATTGCACAAATATATTTACAATATTTGTGGTAACTGAATGTATTCTCAGGTTTTTGTCGTCTTCAGGAAGAGCTGGGAACACAATCATTCAGTTCAGGTTTGAGTTTTTTAAAGAATAATTCCTCTCTTATTTAAAGATATCCTATTTCAAAATCTGCAATCAGATTGAACATTAAAAAAAACAAATATTTTTTTCATAAAATGTATGACTTATTCTTGATCTGAAATGCTACAAATTGCTTGAAAACATTCTCAAAATATATAAATCGTGCATCAAAAAAACTATAAGAATTAAATGAATCGTGATTTCTTCTTACCTCATACTTCTATGTTTTTTTAAACACAGCACTGCAGTATCAGCGACCATCGTCACCATCCTCAGCTGTTTTCACGACTGTCAATTTTTTCTTTTGCCAGTAATTATCCAAACTGCCATCTGGTGTTCTTTTGAAGGAATTATTTTCTAAACTGCCATCTGTTGTATTTTTGAAGAACTTTGTAATCAAGCTCGGTTCGTCTGGAATCTCAAAGTTCATGATTCTAGTATGGTTTTTTTGAATATATATCTTTTCCCAAACTGTTAAATCCAAAGGTTTGGATAGATGTTTCAAAAGTTTTGCTTCTTTTTCAATTCTATGATGCTCTAATAAACTATGTGCTGCTATAGCTGATTTTTCAATTTCTCCATTCTTTATGTTTCTGAAGTGTTCTTTTTTACGAGTTTCCAAGTTCCTTTTTGTTTTTCCTATATATATATCCTGTTGCAATCTTTGCAATTAATTTGATAAATTCCAGATTTTTTATTGTCTGGGGTGTTAACTTTATTATTAGTTAACAGAAGATTACCCAGGCTGAATTTGTTAATTGGAGCTAATGTTATATTAAATTTTCTGAACATTTTTTGAAACTTATTATGAACTTCAGGATGGTAAGTAAATTTCTTGAATTTTACACCTTTCTTGGAATCATGTTGTAGGGTGGTGTATTCCTGTAACCTTTTCTGTTGTTTAAATTTCTTTAATTTATTCTTTATTATGTCTTCATCGAAACCATTTATTTTAGCAACATGTACAATATGATTGTATTCATTATCAAAATCTTCTATATTAAGTGGAATATTTATCAATCTGTGTAATAGACTACTGAAAATTGCATGTTTATGTGACAAATGATTAAAACCTGAAGATTTTATGTAGTTGTCAGTATGTGTGTCTTTTCTATAAATATTAAATTAAATTCTTTGCTGTTAATATTTAATTTTAGGAAGTTATATTTTGAGGTTATTTTAATTATATTATTTTTGGTCTGGACATCTTACCTCAATATTGATTTGTTCTTGGACATGTTTCAAAACAATTCTGTTTTATCGTCAGCTTTCCCAGACTGGTTTTATTTATGTTGCATTATGTTGCACCACCTGGATGTCGATGTCAGCTCCATCCTGTGGTTGGCCAAAGAACCTCCAAACAAGGTCACCCTCCATCGGAATATCAAAATTCATAACTCTGTTTCTGTTCTTCTGAATATAAATTTTTTCCCAAATAGTCAGCTCTTTTGTATTTTCTAACTGTTTTAATAATTTAGTGTCTGAATTGTTTTGAAACATGTCCAAGAACAAATCAACATTAATATTGAGGTAAGATGTCCAGACCAAAAATAATATAATTCTTTGCTGTTGTTCATTTCTTATTAAATATAAGTCTAAAAATGGGATCTTGTTATCTTGTTCAATTTCAATAGTGAATTTTATTGACTCATCCTGAAGATTAAGCAATTTCAATGCATCTTGAATGTATTTTTTATCAATTACAGCGATATTATCATCCACATATCTATACCAACATAATAAGTTTCAAAAAATTTTCAGAAAATTTAATATAACATTGGCTCCAATTAACAAATTCAGCCTGGGTAATCTTCTGTAAACTAATAATAAAGTTAACACCCCAGACAACAAAATATCTGGAATTTATCAAATTAATTGTAAAGATTGCAACAGGATATATATATATATATATATATAGGAAAAACAAAAAGGAACTTGGAAACTCGTAAAAAAGAGCACTTCAGAAACATAAAGAATGGAGAAATTGAAAATTTAGCTATAGCAGCACATAGTTTATTAGAGCATCATAGAACTGAAAAAGAAGCAAAACTTTTGAAACATCTATCCAAACCTTTGGATTTAACAGTTTGGGAAAAAATATATATTCAAAAAAACCATACTAGAACCATGAACTTTGAGATTCCAGACGAACCGAGCTTGATTACAAAGTTCTTCAAAAATACAACAGATGGCAGTTTAGAAAATGATTTCTTCAAAAGAACACCAGATGGCAGTTTAAAAAATAATTCCTTCAAAAGAGCACCAGATGGCAGTTTGGATAATTACTGGCAAAAGAAAAAAATTGACAGTCGTGAAAACAGCTGAGGATGGTGACTATGGTCGCTGATACTGCAGTGCTGTGTTTAAAAAAAAACATAGAAGTATGAGGTAAGAAGAATTCATGATTCATTTTAATTCTTATAAACAGAGAAAGCAAAAAAAAAAAAATAGATATGTCATTATATTTGAAAAGAGAAATATATGCCTAGACTGGGGTTTGAACCCAGGACCTTTGACTTTCTATGTCAATGCTCTTCCATCATTTCTTTTCAAATATAATTTGTCCATCATTAAGGTGTTTAAAAAACGAATAATATTAACATTTAGATATGTCATATTTGATTGGTAGATTTATAAAAAAATAATATAAACGTATTAATTACAGATGTGTGAAGCAAGAAGATAAATCTGTTTCAATTGCTTTTGAAGCTCTCCTGGCTGCTCTGGCTTTTATGCCTGGACCACTAGTGTATGGAATTTTATTAGGTAAATAACCTAGTTTAACATTTTTCACAGGTAATGTCACAAGTGATTTCCAATTTATCTAGAGAATTTGGAAATCAAGAGTGGCATTTGTTAGGACTATTTAACGAATAAAATTAAGCTATGTAGATAGGAAATAACACTATGAGGTTTTTTAATATTGTTTATTTTTTATTATTTCACTCACCTCATACTTCATAATTTATAGGAGACCCTGGGTTTCTTCACATCTTTTGTGACATGCCGTTGGACGTCAGTTGTGAGCGTGACGTAGCATTGAGAATGTCACAAAAGATGTGAAGAAACCCTGGGTCTGCTATGAATTATGAAGTAGGAGGTGAGTGAAATAATAAAAAATAAACAATTAAGCTGTTTACTCACAAATCATTATTTAAATATAGTTACTGGTATTTTAAAATATTAATATATATAATGTAAACAACTATGTTTGAAAATGATTCAGTAATGTTTTAAGATATCGGTGTTCCTTTTCCGATCCCATCTGGTGTAAGCCGCTGTTCGTTCATAGGTATATTTACCAATTCAAAGTTCAAAGTTAAAATTGGTAAATATTTACCAATCTATGTACTAGGGTGTTGAAGACTGCCATATTGTGTGAATTATGGTTGAAACCTGTTGATTTGATGAAGATATCTGTTTGTCAATGATTTAATAACAATATGCTTTCTGTATGTTACAGACTCGGCGTGTATTGTGTGGGGTTCAACCTGTGGTGAAACAGGGAACTGCTGGCTTTATGATGGCCAGAGACTTGGTTTTGTTATGAACTTCACTGCTTCAGGTAATAAATATTTAATATTAATGAGATTGCCCTAGAAACAGAACTTTCCCTCTGGTAAAATAATTTCTTCCCCTCAGGGGTCCTCATCTAGGGGATATGTGGATGGCGACCACAAGGTGCCCAAGCTGTGCAAAACATTTCTTCCACTTACTTGTGTTTTGCACTCTTTTAACTTTACTATCTAACCTCTCTTGGTTAACTCTTGTTTTTTTCGACCCCGACGCTATTAGGGCATCGGAGGGCTAGGGAGTCCTTCCTTTCTTCCATTTCTTCTTTCCTTTATTTTCTTTTCTTCTCCAGAAAAGCCTGACCAGAGGCTATAAGATGGCAGCCCCATCACTGGTCTTGCCTTCCTTTGGCCAGCAACCAATCGAAGGGACTACTATTATGCTTTGAAGTCTTATACGAGAATTTCCCATAAGGGAAAATTTTCTATAGGATCGTAACAGGCCTCGGCC
This sequence comes from Diploptera punctata, assembly GCA_030220185.1. NCBI lineage: Eukaryota > Metazoa > Arthropoda > Insecta > Blattodea > Blaberidae > Diploptera > Diploptera punctata. The sequence continues at coordinate 13,969 of JASPKZ010004202.1, read as the reverse complement.
TAATACTTGGAAGGAAGAAGAAGAAGAAGAAAATAATTTCTTTATTTATTTTTTTCCAATTTTCTAGAATGTGGTTTCCTAGTGGCTTCACAGTATAAACTTGATATTGTCACAAAGGATGAGGATTTTCCTTTACGTTATTTCAGCGTAAATGAACAAACTGATGTCTTTTATTATTCATTTTATACATCTCAATGATGGATAAATTATATTTGAAGAGAATAATTATACAGTCAGACTGGGAGTAAATTAATGAGTCATTTTTAACATCTTACCTCATATTTTATGTTTCTTGAAACACAGGAACTAGTATTTAATTTTAGGAAGTTATATTTTGAGGTTATTATAATTATATTATTTTTGGTCTGGACATCTTACCTCAATGTTAATGTTGATTTGTTCTTGGACATGTTTCAAAACAATTCTGTTTTATCATCAGCTTTCCCAGTCTGGATATAACAGGAACTAGTTTTCGAGAGAAGGATCTCTCTCATTTTCAACCGACATTATGACTACCGGACTTTCGTTGGAATCTCCATCAATAACGTTGCCATCTGTTGTTGATTTGATGAACTTTGAGATGAGGTCACATTCATCAAGAATCTCGAAATTCATGGATCCAAATCATATTGATGGAGATTCCAATGATTCCAACGAAAATCCGATAGTCATAATGTCGGTTGAAAATGAGAAAGATCCTTCTCTCGAAAACTGGTTCCCGTGTTTGAAGAAACATAATTGAGGTAAGATGTTAAAAAATTACTCATTAATTTACGAATTAAGAATCTCATAATGTTATTTCCCATATTTAACTATGAAGTCAGACTGTGATTTGAACCCAGGACCTTCACACACTAGGCGAATGCTCTACCATGTGAGCTACCTGAACAACTCCAATCTAAATGCAAATCCTTCTCTTATATACGCTGCTAATCCCGTGCGACAAATGTTATGAAGCCTTTGCTTCTATCTTGCAAATGGTGGCACAGGCTTTATAATGTAATGTGAAATTCCGAATTAAATGTCTTCTTGCCTTGTCACGCAGCTGGCCCGGGTTCAATTCCCGGTTGGGACAGGCTCCTGGGTGAGGTTTTTTCGGGGGTTTTTCCTCACCTGTAAGACAAATGTCAGGAAGCTTAGGGCCCAACGGTCTCTGAAAATCATCTGGCCATCATCATCATCCTTCACCAGTGTGGAAAGCAACGGGAAACTACCACACCTATAATTCATGAAATAGCCGATTTTCTGGCCAAGAAGGGTAGCAAAATTGTTTCAAACCCAACTTCTACTCCAGTTTCCTTTCACTCTATCAAAAGAATTATCTCAAATAAATACATCAATAAACTTAGAGAAGAATACACCACCAAAACATCTGGAAAGGAATGGGAAAATCTACAAGCTTATGACATTACTACATTACAAAGAAAATCTGCAGTAGCAACATTCAGACTGCTAATGGGACATGACTGCTTGAATAAACACCTACACAGAATTGGCATAACAGATTCACCTAAATGCCTTTTTTGCAATTTAAATGAAGATATGGAAAGAAACCATCTCCTCCGTTGTCCAGCTTTTGTAGAAGAGACCAGCCTTTCTGCTAAATATTGGAGTGCAAGAGAGCGAATGATTTCATTATCAAGTGCTCGACATTAGATACCAACCATAATTCCCTAGTAAAGCTGCAGAGCATAGCAAGAAAATGCTATGATTGTAGTGAAAGACGTGCCCTCGGACAGAATTACTATGGATGGATGGATAAGAGAAAAATTTGGATTGGAGTTGCTCAGATAGCTCACTTGGTAGAGCATTTGCCTAGAGTGCAAAAGTTGCTGGGTTCAAGCCTCAGTCTGAGAGTGTAATTTTTCTCTTCAAATATGATTTATCCATCATTGAGATGTATGAAATTAATAATAAAAACATCAAATTGAGATTCTATTAAATTACTTCCATTTTAGTGAATGTTTGTAGTTTATAACTATTTTAGGTTAGGTTAATTTCAAACTTAAAATTAGTGCAATGTGTAGTTTTGTCTTTCAAAGTCAACAGTTATTAATAAATAGCAGATTTCTATGACCTAATAAATAAAAAAAATAAGGATGCATTTCATCATCATCATCCTAAGGCACGACAACTTCAGAGGTGAAAGTCTTGGCCTTTTCAACAATCCTCCTCCATGCCAATCTGTCTCTTGCCATATTCAAGTTAGTCACTTTCATTCTCTTTAGATCGTTCATTGTGTCATCCTTCCATCTGATCTTCGGTCTTCCTACAGCTCTGCTTCCTATAGGTTTCCATTTGTAGAGTTTTTTGACCAGTCTCTGAACATCCATTCTTATCAAATGTCCAAGCCAACCAATTCTGAGTGATATTATATGGTTTACTATATTCAGATTTTTGATTAATTTGTTTAGTTCGTTATTTGTTTTGATTCTCCAACAGTTATCAGTTCCTCTATTTAGTCCAAATAATATTCGTCTTCGTCCTCGGAAGAGATGGTCTTAGATCTATTAGTGAAGATGGAACAGGCAACTCTTGCCAGGAAGTGAAGAAGAAGAAGAAGAAGAAGAAGAAGAATATTCGTCTTAGAATTTTCCTTTCAAAAATTAGTAATTTATGTTTTATTATTTCTTTTAGGACCCAAGTTTCACAAGCATATGTAACTACTGGTCTAATGAGTGTTTTGTATAACCTTATTTTTGCTGTTTTTGATATTAATTTGCTTTTAAATAAGGTTCTATTTTCAAAATAAGCTTTATTCCCATTTACCAATCTTTCCTTAATTTCCTCTTCTAATGCATTATCTCTAGAGACTGGATGTTAGGGAAAATGCCTATAGTTATTTATTATAGATATTGTAAAAGTGACTTCATATAAGTTCATACCGACGACCCTAGAGTTGTTTTCCATGAAGTTAATTTTGCCTATAAATACCTATTTCAGCTTACAATGCCTATAAATGCCTATTTGCCATTTTTTCTCGAAATTAACTTAGTATTTCAATTAAATTAATTGAAATGGACAAACTTCATGACAGATATCATTGCATAGAAACCTTTAAGTGACTGGCAATATTATTTTTGATGTTGGTAACACTGAATTCAGTCTGTAGTCCTCGTTCACAGACAGTTGCTTCAAAGACAAAGTGGTGCAACAAGTGTATGTGCTTATTTTTTATTTATTTATTTTTTCCCCTTTAGAACAGTTGTTTTACGATGCCTAAAGAACAGACAACAGTAAACAGTAAGACAAACTGACCAATTTCGTGAAAGAATTTGGTGCGGAAATATTCTCAAGTGACGGTTCAATATTGTTTTGCAAAGTGTGTAAAATTTCAGTGAATTGCGCGAAGAAGTGCCATGTTTCACAGCTCGTACACACTGCAAAACATAAGTATGCTCTTTGTAAAAAGGCAAAACAAGTTCCAAAATCTTCTCTGATATCATCGTATGCTATTGTTAGGGTATGTTTATATTCTGTACGTAAGGCCGTACAAATTTATGTTTTAGTCCATTTTTTATAAGAGCCTATTTTGAATTTTTCAAGTGCCTAACATCCGGACTCTAATTATGTCCATTTACTTTGGTATTTAAATGATTCTACTGCGTTAATCTGTATGTCATCAATTTGTAGATTTTCAGATTTTCAGTTGTGATTACTACATTTTAAATATTTTGTTTTATCTTGATTTATTATTAGAACAAACTTTTTAGATTCCTCTTTCAATTTTGTGAAGGATGCATTTATAATCTAAAAATGATTAAATAAATATATTTTCTAGCATTTTTGCTACTTGCGACTCTGCTAGACATAGGAGTATGGTTCTACGTGAAGGATCTACCCATATATGATAATGACATTGAAACAGATATTGTGAGAAAGAAGAAAAAAAGAAGATCCAAGGAGAAAATAGAACTCTCCATTAATTAGACAGAATATTGTAAAAATACATAACATTTTGTATACAATTGAAAATTTGGTTCGAACAACTGATGGATATTGAAAATAAAATAATTTTACATAACCTTTAGTATTTTGGATTGTATTAGATGCCATAGAAATTCCTGCTTGTTCCTTGAATAAAGTATAATTTCTAGTGATTTGATACAACTAACGGGCTTCCAATATAAAACCGGACCGGCCTTACAGAGTTTCACCCGGCACGCAGTGCTGTCTCTTCCTCCCGCAATTCACCCTGCCTGCCACCCGTCCTTGAACTGTTTCTTACCTTATAGAAAATGCTGGAAATGTTGTCCTCCCGCAGTTAAATAGGCATTATACCGAGTAAACACATTTAGATTGACACGCTGTAGTTCGGGCACTGTCAAGTTTCTGATTTCATTCCTTATGTTGTTCTTCAGTTCTTCCAATGTGTGCGGATTTGTTTTGTACACTTTGTCTTTCAGGCTACCCCACAAATAAAAATCACACACTGTTAGATCTGGGGAGCGAGTGTTTCTTATTTTGTACTGAACCAGTGGTCTCAAATTTAGTCACAAGATCGTGGATTGTCGATCTGGAAGGAGGTAATTGTCCAGGGTAGTTCCGAATAAATTCCTCGCGAATGTGACGAGCTGATTTGTATTTATAATAACATTTACACACATAAATGCGCTGCTCTAATGTCAGCTGATGTCTCATCTTGTCAAACGATAGTAAACTGACTAGTTCAAGGACGAGCGGCTGGCAGAGTGAAATGCGGACGAGGAGAGAGCGCTGCCTGACGGGTGAAACCCCGTGAGGCCAGTCCGGGTTTATATTGGAAGCTTGGTATATTATCTCAAGATCAAACTAAAATGTTCTATACCCAACCTCATATCCATTCTTCTAACTAGACAGGTTTCGAAGCTTTGGCAGCTTCATCTTCAGTTATTTTTCGTCAACTGATGTTATGTCAATCAGAAGAACTGCTTCTTCCTCCCTCTTTGGTAGACCTTCGGATCCAATCCTAATCCACAGGAATTTCAAAGTTCATAAGTTTTATTTTTTTAAATATTTGAGTTTGTATTTTTTAACATTCTTACCTCATATGTTTATTTTGTTGGACGATCGTTTCAAAGCTATTGCTCCATCTTCAACTTGTTCACCAACTGGTTTTTTCTTTTCTTCAAGTTGACGGCCCTGGATCTGTGTTCCAAAGAACTTGGTAATGAGGCTCCTTTCTCCAGGAATTTCAAAGTTCATAATTTTCTCCTTGTTCTGTATATAGATTTTTTCCCATATTGTGAGTTCATTGGTATTTTCTAACTGTTTAATAATTTTATATTTATATCTATTTTGTGTTTCTCTGCAGTAGCAGCTCATGTTTGGCATTATACTACGGGGGCGCAGAAAGACCTGCATTTGGAACGGGTTTTTTAGTCAGGAGAATCCTATCTGCCATCTGAGATGTTAAGTTGGTTAGTGATAGGGTATCATACATAATTCTAAAGGGTAAACGACATGATTTTATAATTGTAAATGTACATGCCCCCACAGAAGATAAAAATTACAAAATCAAGTATGAATTCTATGAAGAATTAGAATGCTTATTTGATAGCCTTTCACGATATCATATGAAAATTGTCTTAGGGTATTTTAATGCAAAAGTGGGGCGGGAAGATATATTCAAACCAACAATAGGCAAATTCAGTCTTCATGAAGATAGTAATGACAATGGGGTTACATTTGTCACTTTCGCCACATCAAAGAATCTCATTGTTAAGAACACAACATTTCAGCATAAGGATATTCATAAATACACCTGGACGTCCCCAGATGGAGAAACTCGGAACCAGATAGATCATGTATTAGTGGATAAACGCTGGCACAGCAGCATCATCGATGTTAGTTCAGTTAGAGGGACAGACTGCAATTCGGATCATCATCTGGTCAGAGTGAAAATCAGACAAGGGCTATCGCTTATGAGAGGAACAAACGCTAAAGATGATTCTGTAAAATTTGAATTAAAAAACTTGAAAAATGATGAAATGCGGCAAGAATACCAAATCAAAATTGCTAATAGATTTGAAGTACTGGAATCTTCACATGACAATGTGGCAAACGAAGAAGAAACTGATATAAATAAAGAAATGGAGGCTATAAGAGATACTATTAAATTGTCAGCATCAGAAAGCATTGGTTGTTTAAAAAAGAGGCAAAACAAGAAATGGTTTGATGAGGAATGTGCCGACATTGTAAAGAAAAGAAAGCTAGGAAAAATGAAATGGTTACACGAGCCAAATGAGATAAATTAAGAGCAATTGGATAGTGTTAGACGAGAAACCACAAAGTTACTAAAGAGTAAAAAGAGGGAATATCTGAGAGAGAAGATCTTGAAATGAATGCAAAAAATAGGAACATTAGAGAATTATATCAGGGAATTAGTATAGAGAAGAAAGGATTTCAGGCTAGATCAAACGTAATTCAGAATGAAAATGGGGAAATGATTGCAGATTCCAGGAGTATATTAAATAGATGGAAAAGTTACTTTAATCAGCTATTAAATGTACATAGAGAACAGGACATTGAGGAGGATAACTTACAGACAGCAGAAATGCCAGTTGCAGAGCCAAGTGCATTAGAGGTTGAAATGGCGATTGAAAAATTGAAGATGTATAAAGCATCAGGTTAAGATGAGATCCCAGCAGAACTGATAAAATCAGGGCGAGATAAATTGATGGACAAAATACACTGGTTGCTTAGTATCATTTGTAAAAAATAAGCTCTTCCAGATGAATGGAAAGAATCAATTATCGTACCAATTTATAAGAAAGGAGATAAAACTGATTGCAACAACTACAGGCGCATCTCATTACTTTCAACTTCATACAAAATTCTAACAAATATATTAGTAAGCAGACTTACTCACTATATTGATGACATTCTAGGGGATCATCAATGTGGATTTAGAAGAAACAGGTCTACAACGGATCAGATTTTTTAGTATAAGACAGATTTTAGAAAAAAAAATGGGAATATAATGGTACTGTGCATCAACTATACGTAGACTTCAAAAAAGCATATGATTCAATTAAGAGGGAGAAGTTATATAGTATCCTGCTGGAGTTCGGAATTCCTAAAAAGTTAGTTAGACTTATACGAATGTGTCTAAATGGCACAAAGAGTAGGGTGCACGTAAGCAAACAGTTTTTGGACATTTTTGAAATCCAGAATGGGTTTAAGCAAGGAGATGCTCTATCTCTTCTACTATTTAATTTTGTACTAGAGCATGCCATTAAATCTTTAGAGGATGAACTTAATGGTATTAATAAGCTGTTAGTTTATGCTGATGTCTTAGTACTACTGGCCGATAGCGATGAGGTACTAAAGGACAACACGCACACACTATTGAGTAATACTAAGAAATTAGGACTGGAAGTAAATATCAATAAAACTAAATATATGGTCACTCGTAGAAATGCATTATATAATGGAAATGGACAGCTAATGACAAATGAGGGAAATTTTGAGGAAGTGGCTGAATTCAAATACCTAGGAACAATATCACAAATAGGAATGAGATGCACAAAGAAATTAAACATAGGCTCAATTCTGGAAATGCATGCTATTATGCATTACAGAGACTCTTGACCTCCCAACTTACTTCAAAAAATGTTAAACTGAAAATATATAAAACTATTATTCTACCAGTTATATTATATGGGTGCGAAACATGGACTCTTACTTTAAGGGAGGAAAGGAGATTACGAGTATTTGAGAATAAAGTACTTAGGAAAATTTTTGGACCAAAGAGAGATGAACAGCAGGTGAATGGAGAAGACTACTTAACAATGAACTACATGGTCTATATAGGAAGCCAGATAATAAGAACAGTTAAGTCTCGTAGACTGCGATGGGCAGAACATTTTGCACGTATGAGGAATGAAAGACTTGCATGGAAACTTCTTGTAGGAAAGCCAGAGGGAAAATGCCCAGTTGGTAGACCAAGAATGAGGTGGGAGAATAACATTAACCATGATTTGAAGGAAGTAGATTATACAAGGAATGAATGGAAAGCATTAGCTCAGGATAGGGATGTATGGAGAGCTTATGTCCGCGCAGCCAAGAACCTACGGATTCGATAGTGCCAGTGAGTAAGTAAGTATAGTCTTAATATTTAATTTTAGGAAGTTATATTTTGAGGTTATTTTAATTATATTATTTTTGGTCTGGACATCTTACCTCAATATTAATGTTGATTTGTTCTTGGACATGTTTCAAAACAGAGAATTGTTTTGAAACATGTCCAAGAACAAATCAACATTAATATTGAGGTAAGATGTCCAGACCAAAAATAATATAAGTATAGTCTTAGTTCTCCAAGAATCATAAAAAATTTCGAAATTTCAAAAACTCAAAAAATACGATATAGAGTGTGTATCCAGGTTTTATAATGGAAAATATGCGGTCTAAATCCAAAATTTAAAAATTGAGTTTTCCGAGACTATAGTCTTCGTGTTTCTCCAAAAAAATGTCAACATTTTCGAATTTCCAAAAACTGCAAAAATTATTATCCAGAGCGTGTATCCGGGATTTATAATGCAAATAATCCGGTCTAAATCCAAAATTTCAAAATTGAGTTTTCCAAAAAATGTCAATATTTTCGTAATTTCAAAAACTGCAAAAATACTATCTATAGGGTGTATCTGGGATTTATAATGCAAAAAATCCGGACTAAATCCAAAATTTCAAAATTTAGTTTCCCACTTCTGTTTTTCATTAAGAATTTTTGAGAATAAAGTTCTTAGGAAAATTTTTGGACCAAAGAGAGATGAACAGACAGGTGAATGGAGAAGACTACTTAACAATGAACTACATGGTCTTTATAGGAAGCCAGATATAATAAGAACAGTTAAGTCTCGTAGATTGCGATGGGCAGGACATGTTGCACGTATGGGTAATGAGAGACTTGCATGGAGGCTTCTTGTTGGAAAGCCAGAGGGAAAACGCCCAGTTGGCAGACCAAGAATGAGGTGGGAGAATAACATTAACTATGATTTGAGGGAAGTATATTATACTGGGAATGATTGGAAAGCATTAGCTCAGGATAGGGATGTATGGAGAGCTTATGTCCGCGCGGCCATGAACCTACGGGTTCGATAGTGCCAGTGAGTAAGTAAGTAAGTACTTCTGTTTTTTTTCCAGAAAAATGTCAAAATTTTCGAAATTCCAAAAACTGCAAAAATATTATCTAGAGGGTGTACCCGGGATTTATAATGCAAATAATCCGGTCTAAATCCAATTGAGTTTTCCAAAACTATAGTCTGTTTTAACAAAAAGTCAAAATTTTCGAAATTTCAAAAACTGCAAAAATGCTATGTAGAGGATGTATCCAGGATTTATAATGCAAATAATTGGGTCTAAAACCAAAATTTCAAATTTGAGTTTTCCAGAATTACATAATCTGTTTTTCCAAAAAAAGTCAACATTTTCGAAATTTCGAAAACTGCAAAAATACTATCTAGAGGGTGTATCCGGATTTTATAATGCAAAAAATCCTGTCTAAATCCAAAATTTAAAAAATTGAGTTTTCCAAGAAATGTCAAAAATTTCCAAATTTCAAAAACTCCAAAAATACGATCTATAGTGTGTATCCGAGATTTATAATGCAAAATATCCGGTCTAGTTCCAAAATTTCAAAATTGAGTTTTCCAAGACTATAGTTTTTGTGTTTTTCCAAAAAATGTCAAAATTTTCGAAATTCCAAAAACTGCAAATTTATAATCTAGAGGGTTTATCCGGGATTTATAATGCAAAAAATCCGGTCTAAGTCCATAATTTCAAAATTGATTTTTCCAAGACTATAATCTTTGGTCCGATGTTTCAGGGTCCTCTTTCGAGAGATATATACTATGACTAAATATGAGTAATATATAATAAATGATAAACTAGGTTACAAAAAAGGGCTGAATAAATCATCATATAATCTTTGCGTTTTTCCAAAAAATGTCAAAATTTATGAAATTTCAAAAACTGCAAAAATAGTATCTAGAGGGTGTATGCGGGATTTATAATGCAAAGAATCCGTTCTAAATCCAAAATTTCAAAATCGAGTTCTCCAAGACTATAGTCTTTCTGTTTTTCTATAAAATGTCAAAATTTTCGAAATTTCAAAAATTGCTAAAATACAATCTAGAGGATGTGTCCGGGATTTCTAATGCAAAAAATCCAGTCTAAATCCAAAATTTAAAAATTGTGTTTTCCAAGATTAAATTATAGGTGTATTCTCAAAAAATGTCAAAATTCTCGAAATTTCAAAAATTGCTAAAATTCAATCTAGAGGGTGTGTCCGGGAATTTCTAATGCAAAAAATTCGGCCTAAATCCAAAATTTCAAAATTGTGTTCTCCAAGATTATAGTTAGGTGTATTCTCAAAAAATGTCAAAATTTTCGAAATTTCAAAAACTGAAAAATTACACTCTAGAGGGTGTGTCCGGGAATTCTAATGCAAAAAATCCAGTCTAAATCCAAAATTTTAAAATTGTGTTTTCCAAGATTAATTTGTAGGTGTATTCTCAAAAAATGTCAAATTTCTCGAAATTTCAAAAATTGCTAAAATATAATGTAGAGGCTGTGTCCGGGATTTCTAATGCAAAAACTTCGGCCTAAATCCAAAATTTCAAAATTGTGTTTTCCAAGATTATTGTACAAGTGTATTCTCAAAAAATGTCAAAATTTTCGAAATTTCAAAAACTGCAAAATTACAATTTAGAGGGTGCGTCCGGAATTTCTAATGCAAAAAGTCCGGTTTAAATCCAAAATTTCAAAATTGTTTTTTCCAAGATTATTGTATAGGTGTATTCTCAAAAAATGTCAAAATTTTCAAAATTTCAAAAACTGCAAAAATACAATCTAGGGGTATGTCTGGGATTTCTAATGCAAAAAATTCGGTCTAAATCCAAAATTATAAAATTGAGTTTTCCAAGATTAAATTATCGGTGCATTCTCTAAAAATGTCAAAATTCTCGAAATATAAAAAATTGCTAAAATATAATCTGGAGGGTGTGTCCGGGATTTGTAAAGCAAAAAATTCGGCCTAGATCCAAAATTTCAAAATTGTGTTTTCCAAGATTAAATTATAGATGTACTCTCAAAAAATGTCAAAATTTTCGAAATTTCAAAAATTGCTAAAATACAATCTAGAGGATGTGTCCGGGATTTCTAATGCAAAAAATCCAGTCTAAATCTAAAATTTCAAAATTGTGTTTTCCAAGATTAAATTATAGGTGTATTCTCAAAAAATGTCAAAATTCTCGAATTTCTAAAAAATTGCTAAAATTCAATCTAGAGGGTGTGTCCGGGAATTTCTAATGCAAAAAATTCGGCCTAAATCCAAAATTTCAAAATTGTGTTCTCCAAGATTATAGTATAGGTGTATTCTCAAAAAATGTCAAAATTTTCGAAATTTCAAAAACTGAAAAATTACAATCTAGAGGGTGTGTCCGGGAATTCTAATGCAAAAAATCCAGTCCAAATCCAAAATTTCAAAATTGTGTTTTCCAAGATTAATTTATAGGTGTATTCTCAAAAAATGTCAAATTTCTCGAAATTTCAAAAATTGCTAAAATATAATGTAGAGGCTGTGTCCGGGATTTCTAATGCAAAAAATCCGATTTAAATCCAAAATTTCAAAATTGTTTTTTCCAAGATTATTGTATAGGTGTATTCTCAAAAAATGTCAACATTTTCAAAATTTCAAAAACTGCAAAAATACAATCTAGGGGTGTGTCTGGCATTTCTAATGCAAAATTTCGGTCTAAATCCAAAATTATAAAATTGAGTTTTCCAAGATTAAATTATCGGTGCATTCTCTAAAAATGTCAAAATTCTCGAAACATAAAAAATTGCTGAAATATAATCTAGAGGATGTGTCCGGGATTTCTAATGCAAAAAATCCAGTCTAAATCCAAAATTTCAAAATTGTGTTTTCCAAGATTAAATTATAGGTGTATTCTCAAAAAATGTCAAAATTCTCGAAATTTCAAAAATTGCTAAAATTCAATCTAGAGGGTGTGTCCGGGAATTTCTAATGCAAAAAATTCGGCCTAAATCCGAAATTTCAAAATTGTGTTCTCCAAGATTATAGTATAGGTGTATTCTCAAAAAATGTCAAAATTTTCGAAATTTCAAAAACTGAAAAATTACAATTTAGAGGGTGTGTCCGGGAATTCTAATGCATAAAATCCAGTCTAAATCCAAAATTTCAAAATTGTGTTTTCCAAGATTAATTTATAGGTGTATTCTCAAAAAATGTCAAAAATCTCGAAATTTCTAAAATTGCTAAAATATAATGTAGAGGCTGTGTCCGGGATTTCTTACTTACTTACTTACTCACTGGCACTATCGAACCCGTAGGTTCATGGCCGCACGGACATAAGCTATCCACACATCCCTATCCTGAGCTAATGCTTTCCAATCATTCCCTGTATAATCTACTTCCCTCAAATCATAGTTAATGTTGTTCTCCCACCTCATTCTTGGTCTACCAACTTGGCGTTTTCCTTCTGGCTTTCCTACAAGAAGTTTCCATGCACGTCTTTCATTCCACATACGCGCAACATGTCCTGCTCATCGCAGTCTACGAGACTTAACTGTTAATTCTAATGCAAAAAATTCGGCCTAAATCCAAAATTTCGAAATTGTGTTATCCAAGATTATAGTATAGGTGTATTCTCAAAAAATGTCAAAATTTTCGAAATTTCAAAGACTGAAAAATTACAATCTAGAGGGTGTGTCCGGGATTCATAATGCAAAACATCGAGTCTAAATCCAAGTTTTCAAAATTGAGTTGTCCAACATTATAGTCTTGGTGCATTTCCAAAGAAATGTCAAAATATTCGAAATTTAAAAAAATGCAAAAATGCAATGTAGAGGGTGTGTCCGGGATTTCTAATGCAAAAAATCCGATCTAAATCCAAAATTTCAAAATTGTTTTTTCTAAGATTGTAGTATAGGTGTATTTCCAAAAAATGTCAAAATTTTCGAAATTTCTAAAACTACATAAAAACATTCTAGAGGGTGTGTCCGGGATTTCTAATGAAAAAAGTCCGGTCTAAATACAAAATGTCAAATTAGTGTTTTCCAGGATTATTGTATAGGTGTATTCTCAAAAAATGTCAAAATTTTCAAAATTTCAAAAACTGCAAAAATGCAATCAAGAGGGTGTATCCGGGATTTCTAATGCAACAAATCCGGTCTAAATCCAATGTTTCAAGATTGAGTTTTCCAAGATTATAGTCTTTGTGTATTTCCAAAAAAATATCAAAATTTTTGAAATTTCAAAAACTGCAAAAATACAAACTAGAGGCTGTGTCCGGGATTTCTAATCCAAAAAATCCAGTCTAAATCCATAATTTCAAAATTGTGTTTTCCAAGATGAAATTATAGGTTTATACTCAAAAAATGTCAAAATTCTCGAAATTTCAAGAATTGCTAAAATACAATCTAGACGGTTTGTCCGGGATCTCTAATGCAAAAAATTGGACCTAAATGCAAAATTTCAAAATTGTGTTTTCCAAGATTAAATTATAGGTGTATTCTCAAAAAATGTCAATATTTTCGAAATTTCAAAAATTGCTAAACTACAATGTAGAGGATGTGTCCGGGATTTCTACTGCAAAAAATCCGGTCTAAATCCAAAATTTCAAAATTGAGTTTTCCAAGGTTATAGTCTTACTGTTTTCCAAAAAAAATGTCAAAATTTTCGAAAATTCAAAAACTGCAAAAATACTATCTAGGGACTGTGTCCGGGATTTATAATGCAAAAAATCCTGTCTAAATCCAAAATTTCAAAATTGAGTTTTCCAAGGTTATAGTCTTACTGTTTTCCCAAAAAATGTCAACATTTTCGAAAATTCAAAAACTGCATAAATACTATCTAGGGACTGTGTCCGGTATTTTGATAAACAAATCTGTCTAAATCCAAAATTCAGAATTGAGTTTTTCAGGTTATAAGTCTACTGTTTTCCAAGAATGTCAAATTTTCACG